>JAVLUX010000029.1:23275000-23795000 GCA_032164185.1 Moxostoma hubbsi | reverse complement strand
TTTCTGCTTTCGCCCACACACCCACAAACATGCATCTCTCTTTACCCTCAGATGAAGCTTAAATTTTATTTTTACTGATGAGCCCTTTCCGAGAGCATGAGGGCAAATAAGGGAAGTAGTGAGATGAGGGGTCTACATCACCCACTAAATTGATTTTCTTTGATTCGTGTCTTCCCCACTTACAGTTCACCACTTACACTCCACACACACACACACACACACACACAAGGCTTTATAATTAATCTATCTGGATGGGAGAGAGCTGGCTATGTGCAGCTAGCAGACTCCAATTATATGGAGAGAGCATGCATGCACTGAAAGGCTGAGAGCTGAGTAATTGCTTCCAAAGCATTTGGTTCATACACATTGTGTGGTCCTCACACACACACACACACGCTGTATGTTTCTAACTCCATTTTCACATACATAATACAGCTCCTCTTAAAAAGCACTTAACTATAATATTCATCTCACCATGCAGGGCTAAATGTTAAGAATTTTTTCTTCTGGATCGGTTGGGCATGTCCTTCAGATTTTTACTGGCCCTGCCAAAATTTTCACTGGCCCAACACAAAAATTACAAATAGCTGTTTTTAACCATCATGGCTTTAAAAAAATATGTCAGAAAATAAATATTTTTTACATATCTTATTTTTTTAATACAATGTCCCCTTGGGGCCTGGATAGCTCAGCGAGTAAAGACGCTGACTACCACCCCTGGAGTCACAAGTTTGAATCAAGGGCGTGCTGAGTGACTCCAGACAGTTCTCCTAAGCAACCAAATTGGCCGGTTGCTAATGAGGGTAGAGTCACATGGGGTGACCTCCTCGTGGCCGCTATAATGTGGTTCTCGCTCTCAGTGGGACATATGGTGTATTGTGTGTGGATGCCGCGGAGAATAGCGTGAATTCTCCACACGCGCTTCGTCTCCGCTGTAACACACTCAACAAGCCACGTGATAAGATGCGTGGATTGATGGTCTCAGACACGGAGGCAACTGAGATTCGTCCTCCACCCAGATTAAGGCGAGTCACTACACCACCACGAGGACTTAGAGCGCGTTGGGAATTGGGCATTCCAAATTGGGGAGAAAAAATACAATGACCACCAAAATGTAATCACATTTATAATTTGCAAGATATGATTTATGATTTATGTAATCCTATGTATGCGCTTTACAGATGTAAAATTCATAAATACATCATATTAACCTCAACCGTCCAGCTATTTACACATGTGTATTCAATGGGTTTTTGGTCACCTGTTTAGTCATGCTATCATGCAACTTTTGCCCATGTGTAGTGTTTTTATAAGAAGGATCAAAGATTATTCACTGAGTTAAAGATTTGTTTATTGGCTGAGAGAACAGACTTGCTACTAAATCGGTTGTGATGTGTAATATAAAATAGGTAGATATTAGGCCTGATCTGTGAATTAACAATGTGTATATAACATGAAATCAGACAACCCAAACTAGACCGGCATTGACTAATATACAAAGAACAAAAATAAAAATACCTGTATGATCCAGAAATGAGACATGTAACAGGTGTTTTATGAGGATGTTATGAAGTCAAATGGCATTATTATGTTGAATTAATGTTTACGTTTTGAAACATTACCTAATTAAATGTATACTAAATATATAATTCATGTTTTCGAGACATGTGTATAACTGGTGTTTAACAAAGTTTATTATGTCTCATTCAGGGTTATAGTTGAGGGTAAATGCATGTAAACGCCGTTTGCGCTCCTTTTTATTTGTGAAATAGAGTTTACTCACATTTACATTTAATTAATTGTCGTTTACCTACTTATTACCGTGTTCCCAACATTGCTCATTCAGTTGAAATATGCTCATTATCTTCATCTCGATTTGCCTTACAAGCATGCACTGATTCATCTATTCAACAGAAATCTCTGCTCATCCGCGTGCACGCTAAACACTGACAGTGTAGAACTACCCAACCTCTGATACTCGGTAAGCCAACACATCTGGGTGTGGACAAAGAGGCACTCTGGGCATTGTTGTCCTAAAGAGGAACTACTTGTTCTTTTCATTGCCATTGAAATCTGTGATTAAAAACACACACACATGCAAACATGAATTTTGAATGTGGCCAACATACTGATTTCAATTAGTCAAAATGTTAAGTTTTAAATGGTTTTCCGGCAAGTGGTCTGCAAGAAAATGTGGTAAATTGCAAATATTAGTTGTCACCGGTTTCATGTGTAAATGTTATGTATTGTACATTAATACATTGTTTATGATACAATTTGTATCCACACTAGTGCTCTTTAGCACGTCAAAATACTTCGCTCATATCAGATAATTATTCATGTGAATAAAAATATTTTAATATCAACATTTGCAAATCATATGTTTGGTGGAATGTGTGTTCAGTCCAGATTATTATTATTTTTTTTAGATTAATAATGATTAGATTAAAAATGTAGATTTCTATGGCTGCAATAAATGTAATGAATTCAAATAGCTCTCTACCTCTAAGACTGACATTTATTTAACTAAAGTTTGGGGCCGTTGCGTACTTGCGTCCAACTGCAGATTCTGCACTTTTTTTTTATTTGTGAACATGCGCTAGACAGACAACTTTGAATGTTGTGATGCTTCTTGCTGCTTTTTTAGCATTTTGTACCATGAACACCACATTTTAAGATGCTGTGTAAAATTTAGATATGTCAAAATGTGTAAAAAAGTACTTAAATATGGATCTGTTTCTCACCCACACCTATCATATCGCTTCTGAATAGATGGATTTAACCACTGGAGTCATATGGATTATTTTATGCTGCTTTTATGTGCTTTTTGGACCTTCAAAGTTGTGGCCACCATTCACTTGCATTGTATGGACCTACAGATATTTTTTCTAAAAATCTTTGTTTGTGTTAAGAAGAATAAAATTCACACATCTGGGGTGGCATGAGGGTGAGTAAATGATGAGAGAATTTACATTATGAAGTGAACTACCATTTAAAGAAAGCATAATATTATAGGTGATCAAACTGTCTTTTACACAGCACCATCATTTGCATAGTGAAACGGAAACATCATGGAAAAAATAACACTCTGGATAACACATTGCCATTCTCAAGTAATGCAAGCAAAGTATGCATCTAGAAACACACACACAAAAGAAACCCACATGCACAGACATTTTAATCTAGTAAAGTAAACAATGACAATAAACGTTTTTCAGTGCAGCACCAGCCTGACAAATCCTGCAGCATTGCTCTGACACATTCCAATACCCTTCATTATCTTCAGCCCCATCACACATAATTCAAAGGCCCTTTGAAACTTCAAGCTGGGAGAGAAAGCATTCTCTTTCAGCCCTATTCTGTCACAACAGAGAACAATCCAAGTTACCAGACAAAGCACACTTAGTCGGTTTGACATCTTTCACAATTCATCAGAGATAACAAAGGCAATTGCAATACCTGCAATGCACAAGGAAGGCACACAGTCTCCCAACACAAATCAAATCTAATGATAAAGTAATCATTGCATAACAAGGTCTTAGAAAACACATCCTCCGTCGCATTCTACTGGGGTCTGATTTCAACACTAAGACTAGGAAGGTGAAAAAAGCTTGTCTATCAATGGCATTCCCTAGACTCAGCTTGAGTATGTTCTGTTTGCTTCTGTCAGGATTGTGATTGCTCCAGTAGTTTACATCAGATTGCTTCACAATTGTGATGAAACAAGCAGTTATTTTTAAGCTGCTCTCAAGTCTGCCTTGAGAAAGACCTGTTGTGAATTGGAAAATGCAGTAATGTGTTGTTGACTGTGTGTTGAAAGTAATGGTGATTGCTGAGGCCCACCAGTAACTTTGACTGTATCTGAATCTTGAAGATCTGGCTTTGCAATCTGATTGAAAAACAAGTGCAAAATTCTCTGTGAAAATCTGATTGTCAGCATTATGTAAATTGTGTGTGTCCTAATTGCTTGATCATTGCTTTGTTG
Organism: Moxostoma hubbsi; assembly: GCA_032164185.1. Lineage (NCBI taxonomy): Eukaryota > Metazoa > Chordata > Actinopteri > Cypriniformes > Catostomidae > Moxostoma > Moxostoma hubbsi. Next base: position 23,791,015 of record JAVLUX010000029.1, on the reverse strand, counting down.
TACTGTAAGTAATGCACACAGCTTAGTTAAGGCTTTTGTGTTTCACATAAAACAGAAAAGTAATTTGAGTTTGGAACCACATGAGGGTGAGTAAATGATCATAATAATAGTAAAATAGTTATGATTTTGAGTGAATTATGCATTTAAGAGTCCCCCGATCAAATTGGGCACTTGTAAAAAAATAAAATAAAAAAAAAAAAAAAATTTTTTGAATGGTCGCCAATGGAGAATCTTTTTTTCCAGAAGGTGTAGTAGGCCAGCAGTATCTAACAGGCAAAAGCTTGCAAACCAGCCAAACCTTGACCCATCGGTTTGAAACAATTTATATATATATATATATATATATATATATATATATATATATATATATATATATATATATATATATATATATATATATATTTATCATGAATTTATTCTAAAGAGAACAGAACCTTTTTGAATTATAAGCCATTGTGACTCAGTCAAGGTTTACCATGTAGTATACAGTAGCTAGATTACATATCTCTCAGCAAAAATCTATATGTATCACGGCTCTCTACACACCCTTGTTCTCTATCTTCATCCATAATTTAGTGTAACAGACACTGCTGAACTGACAGCCGCTCCGCTCTTTGACTGTCACTCTCCCTTGTGCCTTCATGAGATCTCTGAAGGTTCACCTGTGTCATAAATCTGAGGCTAAAGGCTGTGCCACCTGGTACAGAACAATAGCACTGGCCCCTGCAGTCCTGTGTACTCGTACTTTCTTCCATTTGGCACAGCACAGTGGAAAGGTCACTCTCACATCTCCATAATGACCAGAGACAAAGAACAAGCTGGGCGGATCAATGCATGGACACCTGCTATCAGTGGCTTCTTATCGACCAGCAGACAAGAGAAGCCAGTGATGCACTCAGGCAGGCATCACATACTCTGTCCCAGTGGAGAAACAGCAAGAACAAAAGATAGAAAAAGAGAGCTACAGCACTACTCGGTCAATACTGATCACCTTCCCTTTACTATGTGTAAAGACAATCAACAAACCAGTGTGAAAAGTGTCAAGGTGTATTGTCATGGTATAAAGTGTCAAAAGGTGTTAAGCAGGGATGTGCGATTTGGACATTTTAAACCAATTTAACAAAATACTCTGAGCCAATACAGATTCTAATATTTTATCACTTATTCACCTATTTGAACTTTTGTCATCTGATCGCCCTGTTGCTTTTGAATGAAGCCCTACAAAGCTTGCTGTAGTAATACAGTCATTTGCAATGAAAATTACAGATTCTATTTTCCGTGTAGTAGACAAAGTACTACTTTACACTCGATGGTTACACTTTACAATAAGATTCTGTTCATTAACATTAACTACTACATTAAAAATCATGAACAAACAATGATTTTTACAGAATTAACTTTTTAAATATTTAATTATTTAACAAAATATTTTACAATGTTTTTTGATTTACAAAAAAAGACTATTTAACAAAATATTAATTATGAATAATAATTATACATTATATTTAATTTATACTATTGCTATTAATACTATTCATATTGCATCAATGTTATCATATAAACTTTCAATGTAAAAATTTAATAGTTCAATATGTACAAAGTGTGTATGGTGGAGTAACAATAAAATGATTTGATGTTGTGTATAGTCTGCATAGCAGGGCTACAAGACAGGCACGATGAAAGAACAAATAATGTATCAAAACAATCTAACAGGACAATTTTCATAGAGCTAGTAATTTTGCATGTTCTAGTCTAATGAAGCTCACTTGTGTCACCCAACTGTCAAAGAACATAAATTATTTAAAAAAAAAACTAATGGTTCAGAGGTTTTTTAAAACATAAGTTTAAAACATTGTCAGAAAAAGGGGGAAATCTTTTAAACTTTTCGGAGCTTATCTAAATGCTTTGTCGCTTGTAAACAAGCTGTTTCAGAGTTTCACTGCCTGATCTCATGAAAATTATGTGATCGTGGCAACATTTTCGCTAAGCAAAATTAAGTGCTTCATTACACGTTTCGCTGCATTTTCACAGTGAAATGTCAGACAAGGGGTGCCAAAATTAAAATGATTTAAAAAAGAGTAAAGAGTAAAATGGTGTTGAATTCAGACACAATTTTTAAGGTGTTAATGGTGAATGTTAGATGGAGTTTTTAATGAGTAAAACATAACCTCCCTAACCTAAAACTTTAACCTAAACCTAACCGATGTGTCCTAAAAGCAAATGTGACATTAGAACCACATTTACTTAAGCATCCGCTTTCGTGTCACTTTAATTTCGTGTCACTTTAATGACACTTTCTTTTTGTCTTAGCTTAAGTGCTTGACTGGGTTCGAGCCTGTAACATCCAGAAACGGGAGAGGATCTATATGCAGCTTTTATTAAATCAAAAAACAGGAACACTAGGAATAACGAAATCCACAGAGAAAGTAACGCTAAACAAAAACATGAAATAACAGACAACTGGACAGGACGGAAACAAGGGCTTAAATACACAAGGGAAAACTAGAAACACCTGGGGAAACAATCAGGGCATGAGAAACAATTCAGGGGAAAACCAATCAAAAAACAGAACTACAAAGGACTACCAAAACCAAACAGGAAACAGGAACTGAACAGGAAACTTCAACATAAAAGCACAAAACAAAAGACAACAGAGAACATGACAACTACAAAGGACTACCAAAACCAAACAGGAAATAGGAACTAAACAGGAAACTTCAACATAAAAGCACAAAAACAAAAGACAACAGAGAACATGACAGAGCCTCGGTCTTCCAAGTCCAAAGACCAAAACTCAGGTGAGCTAGCACACAAGCTAATCACACTGAAATAAATTTGTATACTTTATGTACATGAGTCTGTAATGCAAGCATTAAAATGTATTGTTTTTTAAATGATGTGTTAGAGTAAAACAGTTTTTATATCATTACATATCAGGTAGTTCCTTGACTGGTTGATTGATCACGTTATCTACAATCTAATTTTTACAGATACAAATTTCCAAATCTTGAATAAAATCAGATACATCCAGTAAGTAACATTATTTTAAATTATAGATATTTTTAAAAGAATAAATATACACAATATATTACTAATAAATTATAAATAATATTTAATATCTGCCCTTTTCATCATATGGACATTTGCTGATGGTGTTTATAAGTAGATTTGGATAAAGGTGTCAGCTAAATTATTAAACAGAATAAATGATTAATCTATAAATATCTTTTAATATCTAAAACAAACAGCTTAAAAAGGTAGTTTGCTGGTCCTAGCTGGTTCATCCCTGTTTAGCTGGTCTTGCAGGCTGGCCAAGCTGGTATTTAACTGGTCATCCAGCTGGTTTCCTAGCCTAACAAGTTGAAAAGTGTCTAAAGCCCTTTTTAAAACCAGAAAATCAGACCAGCCTAACAGTTTGGCCAGGTTAGGAAACAAGCTAACCACGTAAGGGGCCATTCACTCCAAACACTTCTTTTGTGTCCATCCGCACTGTTTACAAAAATGAAAACTTTTTTCCTTTGTAAACATCCGCTAGACGGATGTCTCGTGCAGGATTGCCTCATTTTTAGATGCTGTGTCAAGTTAAAAAGAACTTCAACATTTAAAAATGCATCTCAAGGCTCTGTTCTGTTCTATTCTATTCGTTGCTGCTAAACTTTAAAATTTCAGCAACAGGGCCGACACTTCACAGGCATTTTAACCTCATTAAGAGACTGGCAACGCTAGTCCTCAATGCCAACCCGGAGCAGAAATATTTAGTAGACTAAAATCGCAACTGATGCAACAGAGGAAACAGGATGTAAAATAGCAGCATCAGATATAATTTTGAGTTACAAGACCTCAATATGTCACATTTTTGAACAAAGCCGCCTTGAAGAGTTCACGCTGAAAATCTGATGTGCTGCCTAAACAGGAATAAGCAAACTGTCAAGGAGCTGAATGGTCTGGCTGAGCTCACTGACCTGATAATACCGCAAACCAGAGCTGTCCTTACTGCACTGTGCTATTATCACACCTCTTTCAATGAGCATCTTTGAGTACAACTAATTCTGAGAAAGCTCAAAGGGAAACAAGATTCTAGCTTGACTCAGTGGCAAAGTGCTGCTTTTTATCAGTAGCCATGGATGTTCATATTCCCCCAGCTGAACAAGTGGCCATTCCCCAAACTAATGCTACATGTTGAGCTAGAAAGGGAAGGGTGGAGCTGATCAGACCGCTGAAAATATAAACATCAATGTTTTTATAATGCTTGGGAGTCTTAGTGTTTATACTTTTGAAGGAGTAAAACCCACGAATGGCTTACTAATAGTTGTCAATGAACAATAAAATGTAATAGGAGAACATACAGTATTTTGACATAAAATATTTTGCATTCTTCACCTTTTTCGATTAACACATTTATTGACTCCAACAAATTAAACAGAAAAACAAAACATATATGTACAGAATAAACTTTTAACCCCCATTATTCCCTTTCCCCCTCCCAATAACCAACCCCACCCTGACCCCCACAAACATCCCTGTAGTCAAAGCTAATATATATATATATATATATATATATATATATATATATATATATATATAAAATAATAATCACACACATTTAAAATGATAAATTCCTCTCCACTACCCCTCCCTGAGAGCCTTCCAAAATGGTGAAATAACTGCACCGCTTCCTATTAAATACCCCCAAGTTGCCTAGCCTTCTATCTGACATTTCATCAAATGCTGCCACCTGCCCATCTCCGGTGCATCACTCCCAAAATGAGGGCGCTCCAGCTGACCTCCATCCCCTAAGAGTGACCTGTCTGCCGATCATAACACTGGCTAGAACCCAATTTCGTATGTATTTTTCACCTATATTAATGACTAAAATAGGGAAAATAAATTAAATTTGAGTGCCCAATACGTCACATATAAAAATTCTGTACCCTCAACCAAAATTCTTGGATCTTAATACACTACCAAAAGAGTCATGGTTACTGTCGTAACTTCCGTTCCCTAACGGAGGGAACGAGACGTTGTGTCGATGTAGTGACACTAGAGGTCGCTCTTGAGAGCCCCGAACACCTCCCATTCTTTGAGAAATGGCCAATGAGAATTGGCGAGTGGAATTTGCATTCCTCTCCCCCTGAACATATGGGTATAAAAAGAGCTGGAATGCCACTCCATTAAGGTTTTGTGCTGTGGAGCCGAGACAAGGTCCGGCCATTTCAGCGGCTAGTACATCATTGTGGCAAGAGGGACAAAAGGCCTGAAGGCCTGAAAAGACCACTGAGAGATACCAGGAGGGGAACAGGCTTGGCTGGGGATGGTTCAGCCTCCTGGCGCCTCTAAGGAACCTGATAATCAAGTCGTGCTTACCCAAGGACTTGCCGTCCACTGTGTCGTGGTGGGCTGCGATGGGGGCTACATACACCTTCAAGGTGGAGGGGGACAGCCTCCCCACCAACCTCTCTGGCAGGAATGAAAGCACTGACCGAACTGCTCATCTCTGCTGGTCTTCAGACCAGGAAGAACACCAATTTGTGAACAAACGCCACTTTAGGGCGTAAAGCTGCCTGGTAGAGGGAGCTCTTGCTTGCTTGCCAGGGGCCAGACTTGGAGGTTCCAGAGGTCTGAGTGCGGATCCCAGAGGGGTGCCTTGTCCCTGGGAAAGAAGGACCTTCCTCAAGGGAATTTGCCAGGGAGGTGCTGTCGCGAGGAGTGTGAGATCCGAGAACCAAGTTAGAGTGGGCCAGTAAGGGGCCACAAAGGTGACTTGTTCCTCGTCCTCCCTGATCTTGCACAGCACCAGTGCAGGAAGGCTCACTGCGGGAAATGTGTACTTCACAGCCCCTGGGGCCAGCTGTGTGCCAACACGTCTGTCCTGAGAGGGGCCTTTGTCAGTGTACCAGAGAGAGCAGTGGGAGTTGTCTTGAGAGGCAAAGAAGAGTGCCATGAAGAACCGGTCCCAAATCAGCTGGACCACCTGGGGGTGGAGTCTCCACTCTCCGCTGGGCGAAACCTGTCGCGACAGCGCATCCGCTGATGTGTTGAGTTTGCCGGGGATATGAGTGGCGTGCAACGAGCTGACTCCAAAAGAGGAGATGGCGGGCAAGTTGTGACATATGACGAGAGTGCACGACGCCTTGGCGATTTATGTACGCTACCTTTGCGGTGCTGTTTGAACGGATCAAGACATGCTTGCCCCGGATCAGCAGGAGAAACCTCCGCAGGGCAAGAAATACATCCAGCAACTCTAGGCAGTTGATGTGCCAATGCAGCCGGGGCCCTATCCAGGAGGGTTGTAATCTCTGCCCGTAAACCTGGCAAATTGAATCGCATAGCCGAGTCGGATGCTGAGAGCTGGGCCTGGGTTGAGGTGGAGCTGCCTGTTGTTTGGCCGCAGGGGGACGCCCTCGGCGGGCAGGCGGGGCGCAGGCTGCGCTGGGCATTTCCGCGGCATGATGTGAGAAATGGTCTCCGTCTGCCTCTTCACTGCCAAAAACTGATGGCTAAAAAGTTCTCGGGGCACAGGTGGCACTCAACTGCTCTGTCCATCTGGGGGACCTTCCTGTACTCGTGGGCCAGCCCACCGTCAAGGGTAGTGAGAGCGGACAAGTGCCCTGACCCAAGGTAGCAATCATCAAACCGTGAAGGCTGTGGGGAGGACGGAGGGTTCCAGTCCATGCCCACGTTCACGGCAGCCCGGGCAAGCATGTCGACCAACTGCGTGTCGGCCTCAGACTGGGCGGGCTGACACGAAGGTGGCAGCCCAGTCGAGTCCTCTGCGTCAGACGCCTGAACGCTCTCCGATGCAGTGGCGACGTCATCGTTCATTTCCAGGGGCTCGAGGGAGAATGCAGGCTGGCCGTGAGGCTCACCTCGAGCCTGGATGGAGGCAAGCGAGCATGCCGGGGGGGTGGGGGGTGGGGGGGGGGGGGTTTACTCAGCGAAACCGAGCCTGCAGCCATCCCCAAATCACCTCCATCGCAAGTTGGGTCATCCTCAATCCCGTGGGAAGAAGGAGCGACATGGGGGGCGGCTGAAGTGGCATTCACTTTGAGAAATGAAAGCCGCGACCGCAATGCTGCCATGGTCATGTTCTCATAGTGAGTACATGAACCATCCACAAATGCTGCCTCAGTGTGATCGCTACCCAGTCACATGAGGCAGCGTCTATGACCATCAGTTTTGGAGAGATATCGACCGCATCCAGAAACTACACAGAGGCAGAAAGGCATCTTTAAAAAGACATGTCCTAAAAGGACGTTCAAAGCCTGCTGTGTATTGTTCTTTTGTGTAAACTCTTTTAGAGAAAACAAACTCTTTTAGGAGGAAAACACTCTTTTAGAGAGAAGCGCTGTCGAAGTGCCCAGGGGCGGGGACTGCACAGCTTGCAGAGAAAGAGAAAGCCCCTGTTGATGCGCCATAGATCCAACAGCAGTGCTTCATCAACAGAGGTGAGTGGAACAGTAGTGAAACTCAGCTTGCTGCTGCACAACCGCTTGGCTCCGAAGAAAAAAATCTGACAGACAGACGCACACCCGCTTCCCTTTATATCCATATGTCTGGGGGCAGGACATGCAAATTATGTCTGCCTATTTCTTATTGGCCTTTTCTCATGTTCAGATGTATGTGAGGCTCTCAAGAAAGACCCCTTGTGTCACTACATTCGACACAACGTCGAGTGAGTGATAGAAGGGGAAGTTGTATTATGATTTTGATGGTGGAGAATTTTATTCAGACAAATATTCTAGTTATTTGTTATTTATCTAATTTATAATGCTTGGCGAATGCGACTAATTCCATTATATATTTCATTACATAATAATGTAGAATAAGGACAGTTTAATTTAGTTCATAATTCACATTTTTCAAGACCCTAAATTCCCTTACATATAATGGTGTGAGAATTAAGGCACTTTAACGGTTCCCTTCTAAATTTATCATACCAATACCCTTATACTGTGTAGCGTCAATGTTGCTCTTGGGATCTTACACACTTTTGCTTCACTATGATCAAGGACTGAATCCATCAAAAGATTAAAGTGTCCTCCCAACATTATATCATGAGGGGTGCAAGCGGCTTGCAACATCCCTTCAAGATCTATAAAAAAGCCCTAATCATCACCGTTAGGTGCATAAATATAGGCCAAAATAAGACTTTGCCCCTGAATTTCAGCTAAAACATTGACTCTGTCTCAAACAGATTAAAGATAAATTAGGAAGTGCAAAAGCAACCTTCCATTGATGTAAAAGTTTTTTGCATTCCTTGAATCGATCACATTTCTCTCTTGTCGAGTTCGTAAAGTCTTGGAACAAGAAAATTATGTGTTTTTTCCAAGAAAGCCTTTCTTTACTCGCATAATACAAGATCTTTTTCTGAGTAGATAAGTGTCTTATAATGTCTCCAGCGCCCGAGGATTTTGAATACTTTGACATATTGTCATGGAACAGAGTGTATCGAATCTCACCGGTTTATGTCCGTATGTTAAAAGTGTTAAAACTAGCAAAGGGCACAGAGTTTGCAGTTCACACATCTGATCCTCGCATAGCGTCAAGTGACTCTACATTCTTCACCTTTAACCATGGATATTCTATTCAAAGATAACAACCTCCATTTTTTTTTAACATTGGAGAGAGCGTAATGGTCAACTAGCGTATTATGACAGTAAGTAACCATTTGCGGATTTACTACAAACGAATGGGGAAAGCCATAAACTGACACCTACCTGTTGTAGTTAACTCCACACAGTTCATTCCAAAAGGACGGTTTAGTGTGAAACATGTTGAAGATTAGTGGGCAGGTTGTCAATTCATTAAATGAGCTGTTTCCTTACAAAAGCAGTTTATTCAGTTTAATGAAGCATCTCCTCCACAGACATCCATTAAAAAAACTACCTCTTGTCTCCTCGCAGTGTACCGCCCATATAATGTCTACGGAACCATAGCATTATTCTATTTTATGCTAAGCTTGTAGGCTTCCCTATGTAGAAGGGTTCTGTTTAAACGTCTGAAACGCTAGACAACCTCGACCTTCTAAATGAAGATAATAGAAGACAATACTGTACCATTCATCAACATTTTTAAACTACACATCATCACCCATACTAAAATGTATCAAGTCTGGCAACCAGTTCTCAAAGCGGCCAATACTCACTGGAAAGCTGTACTGACAATTATACACAATGCTTTTCACAGTAAAGAGAAGTATTATTGTGTAGGCTACCAGTATATACTGCCTGTTCTCTAATCTCTTCCTTCTCAACAAAACTGTCTGCCCTGTCAACTATACAATAACAGAAATACTGTAATCTTCTGTATATTTAATCATCTTATTCTGGAAATAAAATATGAATTCAGATATGAATGGACCAACTGACTGACATATTAACAACCAATCACACTTCACTTGATTTTAAGGTAGGCGATGTTTTACAGTAGGCGGAGGCAGGCTACTATCTAGTTTGACAAATATGTGGGATATCTTGGTTTCTTGTAACTATCTCAAACTAATTTTTGCCAGAATCTTTCAGGTTCTTAATCATAATCCTGTTTTTTTTAGAGTTAATACACATTTTTCAATTTGCAGAAATGCTTCTTAGTACAGCCTATATTTATATCCTTTAAAAATGTAATGCATTTAGTCTTCACCCATCTACAGTAGTCGCTCTCTAGAAATCACAACAGAAAAAAAAACATTTTAAATGTCAATTTAATTAAATGCATTAATTATGTTAAAAAAGTTTCTTAATAATCTAATACAATTAAATTAAGGACATTTAATAATCTGAAACATTTTCTTGAGTCGTCCTTATGTTCAGTATCTTCTTTATTATCTGATGTATTTGTCCTCTGTTGTTGTGCATCTGGGCCATACACTTCCCTCTCAACAAAAAGTGAAATAGCCTTCATCTCTCAAAAAATATACTGATGGATTTCAGGAGAAATATTCCTTTTTGGCCATTTTTAAAGCCAAACTTGTAAGTGTAAAGGGACTTTTAAGAAATGCAAGTATGCACAATACCTCAGCAACTTTCAGGTGTTCTATTAATAATAAATTTGAGTACCAAATTAGCACATTAGAATGATTTCTTAGGAGTTGGGTGACACTGTATACAATAGACTGGAGTAATGACTGCTGAAATGGGCTTTGCCATCAGAATAAAAATAAAAATTTTAAATAAATAAAAATATAAAACACTTATTTCAAACAGTAATAATAATTTGCAACACTACTAATGTTTTGGCAGTATTTTTTTATTAATTTATTTATTTTGATCAATGCATCCTTGGTGACCAGACATATTCATTTCTTTAAAAAAAACAAAATATATACTACACATATATATATATATATATATATATATATATATATATATATACTACAGTATATACAGTATGATTTTATAATTTTCATAAAAGTAATTTGTAAAGTAATTACTTGAGTAGTTTTACAGCAAACTAAATACTTACTCTTACTTCAGTCATATTATTTCTCAGTACTTCTACTTCTATTTTGTAGCAATGCTTTTACTCAAGTAAAGATTTTCAGTACTCTTTCCAGAACTACTCTGGTCAGATGGGGTAACAGATGGAAAACAGGATTTGCTCTGCTGGTGCATAATTAAAAAATTAAGTACTCTAGAGACAGTGATGATGGCCAAAGAGGGGTTTGAAGGAGCCAATCCAGGAACTTTAGAATGTAGAAATTACACCATTGGAGTCTTGTCTACTTCTGGTTTATTGTCAGGTTTATGTTTTTCATCCATTTGTTACATCATTCACTTTCCAAATCAATAATTCTGAATATTTAAATTAATTAATATTGAAATTTGAACATAATTTTTACATTTTTTATAAGTTCATTTAAACAGAAAACTCAACTCTTCCTATTACACAAACAAAATACTTGCTTTCTATTTTGAAGTCACCTAACCTAAACGTTCCTCTTAAAAGGATAGTTTACCCCAAAAATGTAAACTCATCCTCATGCTGTTCTAAACCCGTATGACCATCTTTCTTCTGTAGAACACAAAAAGAGATGCTATGTACAATGACAGCCTAATTTACCATTCACTTCCATTGTATGGAAAAAGATGCAATGAAAGTGAATGGTAACTGTGGCTGATAGTGCCTAACATTGTGCCTGTATTTGTTCCATGTCAACTTTAAATTGGAACAACGTGAGGATGAGTAAATTATGACATAATTTTAATTTTTTTTTAAACTAACCCTTTAACAATGAAGATGCCCTATTTACAACCCCTGGCCAGTCAAATGATGAGCATTGAAACAATAAACCAAACCGCAATGATTAATGGCCCCCTTTCTTTCCAATTAGCAGCACCCACAAAAAAACAAAAACATTTTAATAATTTTCTTCACCTCAATTCACTCGCTAGTGTGTCTCCTTGTACACCCAGGAGAATTTTGTTCCCATTTATTAGACCCTTCCTAGAATACAGGTCTTCTGTCTTCCTGTTTAATAACTGCCTTTTGTTTGGATGCAGAAAATATTCACCCTTGAGCAACAGATTAGCAATGCTGGCTCTTTGTGAGGCTGTACAAAGCCAGAGCAATTAAGGGTCTTCTTCCCCTTAACAAGCTTTAATCCAGACACGCTTTCATTTTATTTCATCTTCCTCTGCCAGTGCCAGCAAGACTGAGATCTGCTCCCCCTGCCAATCGGGAGCCGCTGCTTTTAGTGCGTAATCCATGTAGTCTGCGTGCTGAGGAATATATTGCATTGCATTAAAGAGAGACAAACGTTGTGAAGGTTTAATCCACAGCTACTGGAAATGCTTGGTTGAGGTTATTGCTGCCAAAGGACGATCGACCAGTTATAACTCCAAGGGTTCAATAATTTTTTCCACAGCACAGTGAATGTTTAATGGGATGTGTTAAATAAAGACATTGAAAATTATAATTGTTTGTCTGTTGTTAGATATGTCTTTTTTTCTTTTTTTTTTTTTGCCACTGTATATTAAGGCTGTGAAATTTCTACGATTAATACCTTCAAACTTTATTAATGTTTTTCCCCACTTCCTGTGGCTAAAAATGGGCATATATAAATTTCCATGTGGTACACACTTGACTTGACTGCACATCTTAGCAAAGAAACTGATTGTTTGGAGCAGTGCATGCTTAATTATTATGTGCGATGCATGTCCCGGGCATAATAAACATGGGAGTGAATTTACTGTACGGAGAATGTAGACTTCACCCGCAAGTGGTGAGCCAGGTGTGGCAGAAGTACAGGCAAGCTGCCCTATCTCTTTGTATCACCTGAAAGAACCCACTCACTTTCATCTGAACCAGTCAAAAATGAAACTGCGTGAGAGAGATCCAGCGTGTGCGCAACAGAGTCTGAGAAGGACCTGGTCGTTCAGCAAACTGCAGTCAGGTATACTTGTAGAGACTAACGGCAACAAGAGAAATAATTGTTTTGAGATTTTAAACTTCAGCAAATTAAACTTTGGTATTAAATGTTTTATATACTGTATATCAGTATGTATAGTGTTTTATAATGCATTAGCAATGCACATAAAAAATATTTAGCCAATAAAGCTTGATATGAATGAAATCTGCCATTTTTCCCAACTTTTAATTACAGCATGTCTGTAATGGTATGTATGCATATACTTGTATCAAAGGTTTATCGTTGTTTAATTAACTCTATATGCAATAAAAACCTAAACATTTTGACATTGACACTTTAAATAATTAAAATAAGTGATGACTAACACATTTCTTGCAAGTTCTTTTAGACAAAGCATAATGTAAATATATGTATGATCCGTGTTGTGGGTAAAAGTAACGTGCATTACATAATCAGATTACTTTTTCGAGTAATGAGTAAAGTTACACAATAATTTTATTTCAAACCTTAATTTCTGAGTTACTTTTTAAATAAAGTAATGCCTTGCTTTTGTACACCTCTGCTGTCCCTGTATTGTGAAAAATCAGGAGTAAAAGTGTGCAAACTTCGGGGAGGAAACGTAGTGCATGATGGGCATTGTTGTTCCACTGAGTGTGAGGCCTGAGACTATTTAGCAGAGAGAGATGAGTCACTTCTATTTAAATGAATGGGAGAAATTGGAACATCCAACTAAGAAGCTCTAGCATCCAACAGTCAATGGATATAGAAAGGAAGTCATGCCTTGCAGGTAAAAGAGTCAGTCACCTTTTAGATAAAGACATCGCCTGTCAATCAACTCGCTAACGCACATGTGCATTTCGTGTTTTAGCGTAATATGAGGTCAACATTTGGTAAAGTGAAACGTGGCTGATTCATGTGTTAATACACACTGCATTATAAAAATCAGTAAGCACGTTTAGGTAGAGGGATTATAAGACTAGTCTTCCACTGGCCACAACACAAAATACTCAATCAATTCACAGACATATGCAGCCAAACTGCTCCATGTTACAGTTCCCCGTAACTGGGAGAATGGGATGAGAAAAGCTGTTTCTGGATCAGTGGCTCTGAGCAACATTCCAAATTGATTGTGTACACAGAGAAAATGTCTTAGTTTCAAAAAAATGTTCTACATTTTTGTTTTAGAATAAACAAATAGTTTGATTCATGAAACAAACCGTTTTTATGACATTTTGGTAGTATTAAAAATGATTCCATTCATGCTGTAAAATGTGCCTTTGAAGTTGTGGCGTCTGTGTGCACCATGGATCAACTCAAAACAAGCGAGCACTGAGAGAAAAATATTTATTTATTCATTAGACTTATTCCTTGAACATGTTAGACAAGCATTCCCCACTGAATTTTTTCCTGACTTCTGAAGAACGTCTCTGGCATTGTCGATTGGCACAGCACATGATGGCATATATGATGCAGGTGTTTCAAGTGTTGGACTTTGCTGCTTTAGGTAAGACAAGGGTTATCCTTCATTATTCATACTGGCTTCCATGTTGATGGAAAATCAAATAATGCATATTTATGTTATTGATTCTTTATTTTAAATATGACGTGAAGACCGATCTGTTTGTTTGAAGATCTGTTTGTTTACTATGTTGTTTTGACATGAGTGTTGTACAGTAGCTAGCATGACCTATAATGTCCCTTGTATGCAATGCATTGCTTATTGGTATGGAATGCATAGTATTGCAGAAGAGAAAGTGGCTGTGAGAAAAAAGTAACACAAAAGTAAAGTAACACTCTAACACTTTACTTTTCATAAAAAAATACTTTTAATTAAAGTTACTTTAAAGAATATTCTAACAAGTTACTTTTAAAAGTAACATTACCCAACACTAGTTATGATTGTACTTTTTTAATGTTTTACCATGATTATTTGCAATTACACGGAAATTTACTGTGGTGCCTCCCTTAAGAGAAAAACCTGGGCTTACCTGCCCCGTCAGGAAATAGATGCCAAAGGCTGCTTTTGATATCTGTCTATTGATGCGCTAGGCTCTTGCACTCACATCAGTATTTGATGCTTTAGGAACAAGAATGGGTTGGATATTATGTTGATAATTAAAACATGAAAGTGAATACTTCATTATGTCTCCTACAGTATGAAAGATTGTTGCTTAAAGAATGTTGCATAAACTAGTCAAAGTCAGTTGTATATTTCAGTGGCTATTTAACTCAACCCTAAAAAAACAAAATTTTAGAGCTAATGAACATCTTTAGGTAATTTAAAAATGCTCTAAAAAATGTTCTGTAATACATCAACATATTAGTTTTATAAACTTAAGACAATAGTTTTAAAATGCCAACAGGTGTCAAAGATAACTAATTGGGTTTAACAGCATTCTCTATATTACTGTGCAGTAGGTTTCCACAAACCCTAGCAGCATATCAATGGAGTGTTGTAACACTTTGCCATGGAAAACAGGCTAATCAGCCTCTTCAGGCAATACACAAGAGGAGACATTGAATGACATTAGACTCTAATTTCCAGCCATCATTATCTCATTACTCTGAGGAGGCAAAACAGAAAAACAAGATCCAATTTCTCTTCAAACCAAGGTTAGAAATGCAGAACGCATCACTATCTGCACCTGGATAGTTCTTCGGAAATTCCTTTGGACTTAAAACTGAAACCGTTAAACTGTTCATGAAATAAAAAATAACGCTACTATGTTAAAAACTGAAATGTGTGTGTTTTTCTTTTTTCTTTTTAAATACTTTGTTCTATCACGGCCTAATATGCAGAGACAATTTTAAGTAAGCTATCTGTAGGGTGATTTCCCCAAAAAGTGAAAAACACTGCGGCTCTCTGCACTTTCAGCATTAGCCCCAACAATGTTGTAAGTTGGGGTGGGACAATCTGTTTGATCGACCAGTGGCAAGTAGGGAGAGCATTTGGAAAAACTGAAATCATTATTAATGTTTTAATATTAATGTTTAATCATTGCTATTATTTTCTGACAATTCCATTTGGTGATGCTAGTGGTGCAAAGATTACACTTTATTCCCTACCTCTTGCATTTTAAGATGCAATTGAAAAAAACAACAACAAAAAAACAATGATGCACAGCATCTATAACATGATGAGTAATGAAAATGTCTAATCTGCCTCCTCTCTTTTTCAAAGGTCTTTGGATTTTGCCAGGTGGCCTGTCTGTGCCACCTGACGCTATGTTGTCTCAGTCAGCACACTCATTTTGCTTCATTAACAACTGCTTAAACAGCGTTTTACACTTGGTGCCTCCGCGCCCCCTAATTCCAGCTCACTAGCGCGGCTCTTCGGGGACTGACAAATATCTGCATTCTAATGGTTCCAATGTGCTCATCTCACATGACCTTTTGTTAATGCCAGGAAACCACCTCCTAAACGCACATTAGCATGATGCAAGTCATCGCCACTGCTACCCTTCAAAGCCTGCCAAATATCCATCCCTTCGGAATAGCTTTAAATGCTGACGCTAAAGTAGATGTCCTACTTAAAATCATCTTCAAGCTGGGTGCCGAGAAGATACAAAAAACTGTAGAAATGCTACAATAGAACTGCATGGTACTTTAAGGGATAGTTCAGCCCAAGATAAAACATCATTTACTGACACTCATGTTGTTCCAAACCCATATGAGTTTAATCTTTTAATGGAACACCAAAGGAAAATTTCAAAGAATATTTGAGCAGCCATGTATGGAAAAGAGCAGCTTCGACATCCTGTTATAAATAACTCCTTTTTATGTTCCACAAAAGAAAGTAAGTTGGAACAACATTATGGTGAATAAATAATGACAGAACTTTCATTTTTGGGTGAACAATTTCTTTAAGTCTATGGCTAGCCCAATAATTTAAGCTTATCTATAATGAGGTTCTAAGATAGCAGCTCTGGCTTCAAAAGGAATACCAGCACATTCACAAAATCAGAAAAATTGCAGTTCATTTTGAGTTGCATACATACATCAGACTCTAAAATCATGGGCAGATAGTCCACCCCCACTTCTCCATCTCTGTCACAGTCAAGTTGCCAGGCTACAGAGGTCTGCCATTGACCTCATATGGGTATCTTTCTCTCTTACGCTTCATTCATTGGGTTTTTAAAGTTAATGAGTTTATTCAGAGAGGGCTGCCCAAAACAGCATTTATATTTTAATCAGGATTAACAGTGGCATGGGGTCTTTCACTGATTTTTTATTAATCGCTCTCTTTACACTTCATTACCCTCTCCCTGGTTTCCTCTCAGAAACTCATTCCCCTGCCCAAATCCAAAACTACAAAACAGAAATATTTGTTAGAGGGCTCAGGAAGATACAAGGTTTGCGCTTATAAAGGAGTGGTCACATTTACCTTTGCACAGAGAAATTCCATGGGCAACAAGGCCTGGGCAGATACTAAGCACATGTGAAACCAGCAAAAAACTTAATTGCCAAGTAGCCTCTTTAAAGGCTACTTAAAAACTCTGGGAGAGTGAA
This sequence comes from Moxostoma hubbsi, assembly GCA_032164185.1. Taxonomy (NCBI): domain Eukaryota; kingdom Metazoa; phylum Chordata; class Actinopteri; order Cypriniformes; family Catostomidae; genus Moxostoma; species Moxostoma hubbsi. Next base: position 23,774,139 of record JAVLUX010000029.1, on the reverse strand, counting down.
GTTGAAAAAAAAAGTGGCTGTTAAAATGATATCCTTGTCCATTGTGAATTTTCAGTGTAACTTCCTATTGGTAAACGTGGTGAATTTTCCTGTTAAAGTTCACCAAACTTGAACTCCTCGTGAAATCAGCGAGGACAAATTCTCTAGGCTAAATTTTCAATCTTAATTCCAAGATCTAAAGTTTAATTCAACTTCAGCATCAAAATGGTGTCTAATCAAATGAATTCATAAAACATTAAATTAAAATAGAACAATTTCTTTTCAACATACCATTGCATTTTTTTAATCAAATAAAGAGCTTCTGTAAGGTCCTCAAAGTATATTCAAAAATATAACAGTGGTCTTATTTTTTGTCAAATAAGTTCTTGCACAAAAAGCACTTTTATTCAGTACAACCTCACTCTGGCATGTGAGATATTGCTTAATCATTATTATTATAATTATTATTATTGTGTATACACATTTAGTGAATATTGCATTTTACTATGCAGTATTAACATATTTCTGGCCCAAGTTGAATCAAGCTTTTATTTTTAAATGAAGGCTTTTTGAGTGTATCTTCACACCTCCAGATATGCAGTTGTTTAACGTTTGATTGTTAAAATGTAATTATATAAACATATAAACATCTGCAGGCACTATGTACATCACAGTAATTTGTGTATGAGCATTTGAAAGCAGTCTTGTGTCAGTCAGACAGTGTGGTTATCGAATTGAGTCGGTGCTTGGTGCCACCTGTACTGCATTAAAAACTTGTATTGTGACATCTTTTTTTAAAATTTAATAAAAACAAATCTCCCCAATTTGGAATGCCCAATTCCAAATGCGCTCTAAGACTTGGTGGCACAGTGACTCGCCTCAATCCGGGTGGCGGAGGACGAAGCTCAGTTGTCTCCACGTCTGAGATTGCCAATCCATGTATCTTATCATGTGGCTTGTTGAGTGCGTTACTGTGGAGACATAGCATGTGTGGAGGCTTCATGCTATTCTCTGCAGCATCCATGCACAACTCACCACGCACCCTACCAAGCGCAAGAACCACACTATAGCAACAACAAGGAGGTTACCCCATGTGACTCTATCCTCCCTAAGAACCGGGCCAATTTGGATGCTTAGGAGAACTGACTGGAGTCATCCAGCACGCCCTGGATTCGTGACTCCAGGGGTGGTAGTCAACATCTTTTCTTGCTGAGCTACCCAGGCACCATCTTTTTATTTTAGTATCAACTAGGTAGCGAAGTGCCGATACTTTTGGCATCCCTAGTTCCTTTAATGATTCTTTTAGTTCTTTTGAGGAAGAAATATTTGGAAATAAGAAATGCAATTCTTATAGGATTTTCTGGACTCAGCAGTCTCTTAACAAATGATGAGCTAATTTCATATTTTAACAGAACAGATTCTTGCAACGTTAACACAGACATATTAATATTGATTTTATATTCATTCGTTAGATAGAAGTATTTACAGCAAAACGAATAATCTGAATCTTTAACTAAACATTGTCGCATCTGTGGGAAATTTCACATTCAATAATTGTTAATGGAACTGGAAGTCGTGAAAATAATTTGGTTCTGGTATTATTTTTTTTTTAAATGTAACCGATTCTGAATAAGAACCGGATCTCGTTTTCAAACACTAGTCTTTATTTAAGTAATTCTATTTGGTAAAGCAAGTGGTGCACAAATTACACACTACCCCTTTTACTGCTTTTGGATTGATTAAAAGTAAAGAGTGAAAGTTCTGTGCCACTTGCACCAAACGGATTTGAAAAAATAAATAATGTTCTCAAACAGGCTTCCCAAAAACTCCTTTCCCCGTCTGTCGCTCACTTCGTCGTCGTGTCGAAGAAGCGACACTAGGGGTCTCTCTTGAGCCCCGAATATGTGTCTGGTCTATGAAAAAAGGCCAATGACAAGTTGGCAGACAGTTCTCCTTTCTTGCATGGCAGTGCAATTTGCCTCTGGGCGCTTCGACAGTGCAAGAGCGTGTTAAGAGTGATATTTCTTTTAAAAGTGCAATACACAGCGGTGTTGAATGTCCTTTTCAGGACGCGTCTTTATAAATATGCCATTCTGCCCCTGTGTAATTTCTGGATGCAGTGATTTCTCCCCGCCTCTCACGGTCATAAAAGCTGCCTTGCGTGCCTGGGCTGCGATCACATGCAGGCAGTGTTTTATGAATGGTTCATGTTCTCAGTGCAAGAACATAGCCATGGCAACATTGCGGTCGCGGCTTTCTTTTGTCATGAGGCAATTTGGGATAATGACGGGTTGCGTTTTGCCGGGTAAACTCCCTCGAACCACCCGCCTCCCCGGCACGCTTGCTTGCTTCAAAACCCGAGCTCGGGATGAGTCACGGCTGGCCCACCGGTCCCTTGAGCTCCCGGAATTGGATGACATCACCGCTGCATCGGAGAGCGTTATAGCGGCGCCTGATGCCGATGACTCGCCTGGGCCGCCACCTTCGGGTCTGCTCGCCCAGTCTGAGCCTGACGCACAGAGGTCCGCTATGCTTTCCCGGGCTAGGGTTAGCTACCACAAGGCTGGACCGGTAAACCCCGCCCCCCCACTCTCGCCTTCTTGATTGGTCCTGCGGGCATGTGCGCCGCTCACAGTCGTGCCCCCCTGGTTCCTTTCTTCCCGGACATGCATGACGAGTTTAGTAAGCCGTGGCTTCCTTGCTCCTCCAGACCGCATCTGCCCTGCACGCCATGGCCCCTCCTGCAACCAACGCCAGGCCAAGGTGCTTCAAAACTTGCACTTGGGTAGTCCTGTTCTTGATGTGTTGCAGGAACTGCGCTCAATGACCAACCACACCCCCCCGGGCCACGAACGTCAGAAGCGCCGGCACTCGAATGGGCGATGGCCACGCTTGTGGTCCAGAAATGCAATCTAAGGACTGGACCCGGTTGAAATGCGGTAGGTAGACAAGATACGCCTTCTCGAACGCCCCAGTCCCCCAGCTCCGTCCATTCAGCGGCACCATTGATGACACTGCCCAGCAGTCCTCAGCGGTGAACCAGACGGAGGCCATTTCACACATCCTGCCCTGCCGCAAACTTGCCGCCATGGGTCATACCCCGTCTGCTTGCAGAGGGGGTCCTCCTGCGGCTATGAAACACCCTGCTCCGCCTCAACCCGGGCCCAGCTCTCAGCCCCAGCATCGAGCACACCGCAGGAAGCAGACGCCCCCCATCTCACGGACCCCCTCGAGGACCCGTAAGGCTCCCAGGCACTCCTGAGACGCTCGACCCAGGGACTAAGACGTTAGCGCCGGAGATGGTAAGACCACTCCGTCCCCCGGTGGAGGGCCGGGAGGAGAATCTTTTGTTGAATTTATTTCCATATTCTCAATAACAGAGCTATTTACTTTGTCTCTGGGTCACCTGGCCCGCAAATGCCATTCTCACGGCAAACTGCCGCCAGATTTCAACAGTCCCAGCACGCTGGACGTGGACCTCCCGCCCCACGACTGTTCCCTGGTCATCCGGTTCTGACGAGTCTAGAGGATGCCTACGTTGGGCCTCCTCCTCAGTCGCTAACCCGCCCCTGCTGGGTGGTAAGTGGTAAGTGCTTTGATTTTTTTCTCAGCACTAGAGCCTCGGAACGAATCTTTGCCTCCCGATGACGTACTACCTGCTCCGCCCCGCTGCTCCACCCTGCCGGGTATGTCAAAAATAACTGTCCCCTTGGTGCCTCTAGCACGGAGTTTGGATGCATGGCTTTCACTTCCCAACCTGTCTCGCTGGCTTGCCCGGATCATTCGACTCGGTTATGTAATTTAGTTTGCCAGGCCTCTGCCCCCCCTTCACGGGCATCCGCTTCTCCACAGTACACGGCGAACATGCCAAATCCCTGTGCGCAGAAATCGCTACTCTCTTACTCAAAGCCACGATAGAGCCTGTCCCTCCAACCGAGATGAAGAAGGGTCTCTACAGCCCTTACTTCATCGTACCCAAGAAAGGCGGCATCTTACAACCGATCTTGGACTTGCGAGTTTTCAACCAAGCTTTGCACAAACTCCCGTTCAAAATGCTCATGCAAAAACACATTCTAACCTGCATTCGGCACCTAGATTGGTTTGCAGTGGTAGACCTGAAGGACGCGTACTTCCACGTCTCAATTCTGCCTCGACACCGACCCTTCTTACGGTTCGTGTTCGACGGCCAGGCATATCAGTACAAAGTCCTCCCCTTCGGCACGTCTTTGTACCCTCACGTCTTCATGAAAGTCGCATAGGCAGCCCTTGCTCTGCTTCGAGAAGCCGGTATCCGCATACTCAATTACCTCGACGACTGGCTCATTCTGGCTCACTCACAAGAGTTACTATGCGCTCACAGAGACCAGGTGCTCAGGCACCTCAGCCGTTTACAGCTTCAGGTCAACTGGGAAAAGAGCAAGCTCTCCCCGGTCCAGAGCATCTCTTTTCTCGGCATGGAGTTAGACTAAGTCTCAATGTCAGCACGTCTCACCAACAAGCGTGCATAATCAGTGATGAGGTGCCTCGCCACTTTCAGGCCGGGCACAACGGTCCCCTTAAAACTTTTCCAGAGGCTCCTGGGGCATATGGCATCCTCTGCGGTGGCCACGCCACTGGGGTTGATGCATATGAGACCGCTTCAGCACTGGCTTCAGACTCGAGTCCCGAGACAAGCATGGCGTCGCAGCACGCACCGTGTGACGATCACCCCCTCCTGCCACCAAATATTCAAACCCTGGACAGACCTCTGTTTTCTACGGGCAGGTATACCCTTGCAGCAGGTGTCCGACGCGTCTTGGTCTCGACCGATGCCTCCAGTTTGGGTTGGGGTGCCGTGTGCAACAGGCGCGCAGTAGCAGGCCATTGGAAAGGGGCCCCGCTCCGCTGACACATCAACTGCCTGGAGTTGCTGACTGTTTTCTTTGCCCTGCGGAAGTTTCTCCCATTAGTTCGAGACAAACATGTCCTGATCAGGTCAGAAAGCACCACTGCGGTAGCGTACATAAATCGCCAAGGCGGCGTACGCTCCTGCCACATGTCACGATTCACCCGTCGCCTCCGCCTTTGGAGCCTCTGCGCGCCACTCACGTCCCCGGAAACCTCAGTGTGGTAGCGGACGCGCTCTGCCCAGCGGAGAGTGGAGGCTTCACCCCCAGTCGGTCCAGCTGATTTGGGAATGGTTCGGCAAGGCCCAGGTAGACCTGTTTGCCTCCCAAGAGACCTCCCACTGCCCACTCTGGTATGCCCGATCAGAGGCTCCCCTCAGGGCAGACGCACTGGCACACAGCTGGCCTGCGGGGCTGCACAAGTACGTATTTCCCCCAGCGAGCTTAGTTGCACAGGTGCTGTGCAAGGTCAGGGAGGACGAGGAACAAGTCACCCTTGTGGCTCCTTATTGGCCCACCCGGGCCTGGTTCTCGGATCTCGTACTCCTCGCGACAGCCCCACCCTGGAGAATTCCCCTGAGGAAAGACCTTCTTTCTCAGGGACAGGGCCCGCTCTGGCATCCGCACCCAGACCTTTGGAACCTCCACGTCTGGCCCCTGGACGGGATGCGCAAGATCTAGCTGGTCTACCACCCACGGTCGTACCCATGATCAACCAAGACAGAGCCCCTTCTACCAGGCAACTTTACGCCCTGAAATGGCGCTTGTTCGCGAATTGGTGTTCTTCCCGTGCTGAAGACCCACAGAGGTGCGCAGTTAGGTCAGTGCTCTTATTTCTGCAAGAGAGGCTGGAAGGGAGGCTGTCCCTTTCCACCCTGAATGAGTATGTCGCAACTATCGCGGCACACTACGATGCAGTAGACGGCAAGTCCTTGGGTAAGCACAACTTAATCATCAGGTTCCTAAGAGGTGCCCGGAGATTGAACCCCTCCCGGCCAAGCCTGTTCCCCTCGTGAGATCTCTCAGTGGTCCTCGCGGGCCTCCAGGGACCCCCTTCAAGCCGCTAGAATCATTTGGACTCAGGGCCCTCTCTCTAAAGACGGCCCTGCTGATCGCGCTCGCATCCATCAAGAGGGTCGGGGACCTGCAAGCGTTCTCTGTTAGCGACACCTGCCTGGAGTTCATCCGGCAGACACATATGTGATCCTAAGACCACGACCGGGCTACGTACCCAAGGTCCCTACCACGCCCTTCAGAGATCAGGTAGTGAACATAGGCATCTTCCTTAGGCAGTTTTTGCTGCCCTCCGGTCGCTATGCTGTAGCAACCCACATTCCACATGTTGCCTAAAAAACCCATGTGATGTATTCGCCACCTTTACCTCCCCTTTTGGGCAGGTGTGGCCTCCACAGGGTCTTTTCCCCCTGAAAGAATAGGAAACTGGGTAAGACCCCCTTCCCTCAATGCGTGTAAGAGCCCCGGCTGTTCTTGCTCTATACGGAGAAACATAGAGAGAAAAGAGGCCCAGCCAGGCTTGGCCCATTCCCAGGTTTGCAAGCGTCGCCTTGTTCCCCTCTAGGATAACCAGAAGGATTCCGACGACTTTTTTGGGGCATTGGGGAAGGGTACGCGCAGTCTGACACAGTTGGTCGCTTGTGCACATGAAATACCTGCCCACTCCTGTGTCAGCAGTACACGTACACGGCTCAGCACATGGTGTGATTTGAAGTGGACCCCTAGTGTCGCTTCTTCGATACGACGTCGAACTGAGCGACAGATGGGGAACGTCTAGGTTACATATGTAACCTCCATTCCCTGATGGAGGGAACGAGACATCGTGTCCTCCCGGCTACATCGCTGAGCCGAGCCACTGTAGTGGCCGGACCATTTCCGGCTCCTCAGAAAAATCCTGAATGAACTTGACGTATTTCCCCGCTTTTATACCCGTATGTCCGGGGCGGGGTATGCAAATACTGTCTGCCAACTTCTCATTGGCCTTTTTTCATAGACCAGAGTCATATTCTGCGCTCAAGAGAGACCCCTAGTGTCACTTCTTCGACACAACGTCTCGTTCCCTCCATCAGGGAACGGAGGTTACATACTTAACCTAAATGTTTGTCTTCCGTTAGTCCTGCAAACTGATGTACCCCATTTGTAAACTGTAAAAAAAAAATTATAAGTAACCTAAAAAAGTAGCTACTTGTGGTAATATCTAAAATTGTTTTATTCAAGTCAAATTTTTTATATATATTTTTAAATCTACCTGACAAATTAAGATACACCAATGAAATTAATTTTTATGTATTATTTCAAGCAAAAATTGCCCCTTGAGCTAACAATTGTAGATTACCACTTTGTTCAATGTACTTTAACTGTAATTTTTACCATTTTGCCAGAGCAGAAAATGGAGCAAAATAAGTCTGAATTTCAGCTACCACCATTCCTATCAATTGTCACGTTGACATTATCAGACAAAAAGAGTCTTTATAAGTAGAATCTGCAAGTCGCAATAAAACATAAAGTCAGAGCAGCATAAGTAGGTGTGTGGGCTGCCATGTTTTTTCTGATATCCATTCTCTCACCTCTTCTGTACAGACCAGCACTTAATCAGCAAGGCCCAAATAAAAACAAGTTTTCCCCTCTCTTGAAAGCTCATTACTTATGACAGCGTATGCCTACATACTTTAATGCTGATAAACACGTTAGCACACACTGCTAGCACTGCTGAAACACAGCCAAGCAGACGGCAGATGGAAAGTGTCAGTGAAGGAGTGGGATGCTGGAGGTAACGGCAGCACAATGCCGCTGCCTGTCAAACTTACTACACACATCACATATCACATCGCACAAGCTCTCTCACTCTTCACCATGCAGCGATGCCATCGTAAACACACAATGGCACAGCGCTAAGAGACAGAAATATGCATGCAATCAATTTGAAAGGGAAATTACCCCGATGGTTATTCAAAGTTATTGTAATGGTTTGTTTTAAGAGTAGTCATGTTAAACGGCTGCGTTTTGCCTTGTCGCTTTCATGTCTCCTGAAAGAGCAGTTCAGTGGAAAATAATGTTTGAGGTAATGTGCTGTGAACAGACTCTATTACCATCAAAATCCCATCATAGTCACGGCACACATAGCGTGTGTTTTGTTTACCAAAATTTCAAGGTTATGACTTTATTTCTGCTTTTACATTAGCTTACAGCAGGATGCAAGCTTGCTAGAAATGCATCTTAAATGCTGAAACAGGGCTTTTTGGGCACAAAAACATTGTTTTTGCACAAACATTATGAATATACAATACTGTTTATAGGCAGTGTCAGAACAGCCTGAAAAGGTGGTCTGGGGTTTGCTCATGTGAGCTCTTGTACAGTTCGTAGTTGATGTGATCACAAGTGGTCTCAAATTGTGGAAGTGACCTACTATACAGGGCTCAACAAAAGGATGTCCTGATGTCCGGGTTCGAGTTTGGAGCCAGTTGATGGAACTGTCACTTGCCAATTAGCCAGTAATCCATTGTCACAACATCTTATGCTTGTTGATCATGTAGAGTCCTTGTGTTTTACACCATATTTCATTCTTTTCAAGCAAAAGTGTATGTATACAATTATAGTTTGGGATATTTTTGGACTGATTGTACAATTTAAAGCTTTAATTGTAAGTTAAAAACCTAACACATTAAACTTAATTTTAAATGGAAATTCTAAAAATAAATTCTGATGCAAAATCTAAACTGGCCTGACCAGGCCATCCTTATCCAAAAAAAATAATAATCCTGATTGATGAGCCCTGCTATTTGGTGACAATATATTTGCATGTTCCCTGTCACATATATATACGCACTCACATTCAGTACTTTATTAGGAACACTATGGTCCTAATAAAGTGCCCGACGTGGTCTTCTACTGTTGTTAGCCCATGTTGGGCTTTCTGACGTGTTGTGCATTCTGAGATGCTATTCTGCTCACTACAATTGTACAGAGTGGTTATCTGAGTTACCATAGACTTTCTGTCAGCTTGAACCATTCTGGCCATTCTCTGTTGACCTCTCTCATCAATAAGGTGTCTCTGTCCGCAGAACTGATGCTCACTGGATGTATTTTGTTTTTGGCACCATTCTGAGTAAATTCTAGAGGCTGTTGTGTGTGAAAATCTCAGGAGATCATCAGTTACAGAAATACTCAAACCAGCCCATCTGGAACCAATAATCATGCCATGGTCGAAATCACTGATATCAAATTTTTTTCCCTATTCTGATGATTGATTAACTAATGCACCTGACCTGTATTTGGATGATTTTATGCAATGCACTTCTGCCACACAATTGGCTGATTAGATAATTGCATGACTAAGTAGGTGTTCCTTATAAAGTGCTCAGTGAGTGTATATGTTATAATGCATTTCTTAATAATAAATAATAATAATACATTTTATTTATAAGCGACTTTCACAACAATCAAGGTCACCGTACAAACAGAACACAAAAAAGTAAACCATGAAAGCATCAACAGTAACAACATTAATCAAACAGAACTATGATATACAATAAAACATTGGAAGATTTTTAAGAAGAGATTTAAAAGTATGAATACGTTTCTGAGTTACGAATGTCCAGAGGAAGGGAATTCCATAAGTGAAAGGCAGTGTAACTAAAAGCTCTAGACGAATACGTGGAATGACAAGAAGAGTTGACGAGGAAGATCTGAGGGTACAGGTATGTGTATATGTATGAAAAAGATCAGAGAGGTATGAGGGAGTAAGATTATTTAAGGCCTTGTATGTAAGAAACAAGATTTTGAAATCAATTTGGTACTTAACCGGAAGCCAGGGCTTAAGAAAAGTTTAAGAAAAGGTGAAATGTGTTCAATAGAGGGAGTTCTAGAAATTATTTGTGCAGCTGAGTTCTGGACCAGCTGAAGTTTATGGAGAAGTTTGGATGGAAGACCAGAGACGAGAGCATTGCAGTAATCAATACGTGATGTAACCAGTGCATGAATAAGAATGGCAGTGGTGTTAAATGTGAGAGAGGGACAAAGACGATTAATGTTACATAAATGAAAATATGCAGAGCGAGTTATGTTATTAATATGGGTTTCAAAGGATAAGGTGCTATCAAGGACGACACCCAGACTCTTAACCTGTGACGAAGGAGAAGCAGTGGACTGATCAATAGTCACAGAAAAAGATAATATATACAAAAAAATACGTTTTTGCCAAAATAGATTTTGTGCCTACAAGGAGTATTTCAGTTTTACCACAATTTAATTTGAGAAAATTTGACGAGAACCAGTTTTTAATGTCAGATAAACAGCTAATCAGAGAGGGCGGATGAAGGATATGTATATATAAAAAAATATGACCATGGGGCAGTACATAAATAGAAGAGGGCCCAAAACTGAGCCTTGTAGAACACCAGTGATAACTTGTGATGATTTAGATCTAAAATTTTTGAGTTGTATGAACTGAGTGCATCCAGAAATATACAATCGAAACCCAGACAGGGGGGTGCCCGTACTTCCCACTGAGAACAGCCTGTCTAGGACGATGTTATGTAAGATAATTTCAAGGCCAAACTCAGATCACAAAGAATGAGAATAGACAGCTGACCAGAATCCGCAGCCAACAGAAGATCGTTAGTAATTTTGACAAATGTGGTTTCCATACTATGATGTGGATGCAAACCCGATTGAAATTGTTCAAACAAATTATTATCTGAAAGATACTCATAAATCTGAACTGCAACACTCCTTTCCAGAATTTTTTAAATATGTGGTCAATTTGAAATGGGACGAAAATTGTAAAAATTTGTAGGATCTACCCCTGGTTTCTTGAGTATTGGGGTTATTGAAGCAGTTTTAAATTATATAGGAACCAAGCCAGAAGACAGTGAAGATTGAATGATCTCAGTGATTAAAGAAGACAGAGAAAGACATGCTTTAACCAAATAAGTTGGAAGAGGATCAAGCTGGCAGGTGGTGGGTTTGGATTTCCGAATAATAGAGGATATCTCTTCAACATTCGGAATTTTAAAAATAGAAAATGCAGAAAGAGATAGTTTGAAGTAAACTGAGTCTGACGGGGCACAACCATCATTATTTAAAAGTATTTGCTTGTGAATATTTTAAATTTTGGTATTAAAATAATCCATAAAAGTGTAAAATACAGTAGTAGAATACATATGTCATGGTAGTGAATTTAGTATGTTGTTTACAATGGAAAAAAGAGATCTAGTGTTCCCTTCACCTGTCCTAATTAGATTAGAGAAAAATTCTGATTTCACTTCAGAGATAGCATCCTTATATAGTGCATATGATGAGCATATAATTCTTTATGAACTGTAAAACCAGTTTTGGCATACAAACACTCCAGCCGACAGCCTTTAGTTTTAAGCTGGCATAATTCAGGAGTATACCAAGGAGCAGAGTGAGTAAAAGAAACAGACTTGGTTTTCAAAGGAGCAAAAACATCTAAGATCTCATGAAACCCATAGTTATAACAGGATACCAGGTCATCCACAGTCGATAAATCAACTTTGCTAGAGAAGGTGGCAAGTTCATCAGTGAAGACAGATATATCAATAGTCTTGATATTGCAAAATGTGAGGGATGGATATAAGTTTATCTAAATTACTGTGAGGTGGGCATTAAAAGACAGCAACAGATTATCAGATATGGACAAATCTGAGACAGTACAGTTATGAGGAATTATTTCAGAAAAACAGATGAGGCCAAGAATGTGATCTTTGGATTGAGTAGGAGTGTTGGCATATTGCTGTATACCAAAATTATCTAGACAAGATAAAAATTCCCTTGTACGTATACTACTAGCATTATCAATGTGAATGTTAAAATCACCCAACAAAATCAAACTGGGAGACATAGAGCATAAGAGGGTTAAAAACTCAGAAAAGTCATTAAAAAAGTTAGAATTAGTCTTGGGAGGGTGGTATACAGTGGCAAGGATAGTGGGAATTGACCCATTGATTTTAAGAGCAATATATCCAAATGTAGCAAATATGGGCAGAGTTATATGGGATACTTTCCACTTCTCGTTGTTACGTATCGTGAGGCCCCTCCCTGACCAGAGACATGGGGCTTACAAACGTAAACATATCCAAGAGGAACGGACTGATTAAGATGAAAGAAATCATCAGACTGCTGCCAGATCTCAGTCAAACAGAGGAAGTCAAACTTATGGTCAGACAGGAGATCATAAACCAGAGGTTCCTTGTTGGTGAGAGATCGGATGTTAAACAATCCAAAAGAGAGATTGGCTTTACCAGCGTTGTTGCTAGCCGACCTTGTGTGATGTCGATAAGATGATGGGTTAGGAAAGGGTATTTTGCAAAATCCTGAATCAGAAGATCAAGAGAATTGAGGAAAGTGGCAAAATTTATACAATATAACCTTACACATTACACTATATGCATTTTTAATGGATATATTTAGTTTCAAGTGTAGGTGAAAGAACTATTAATCATTAAAAGCAGGTAGCTTTTTCTCAGGATGTTGAAGAGATGTCAAGATGCTGCAGTGGGGCAGAAATAAGAGCGGGTGTCTCTGGGTGAGCACACAGTCTGAAAACAAGTTCATTTTTGAGCATGATCACAGATGCCTTGACAGCTTTTCAAAAACTTGAGTCGAACAGGCAACAAAACTGAATTTCAATATGGAATTTGGAATGAGTTCTCTCATATGCATACTAACAAAGGAGGATTTTTCTCAAGGCACTAAGCTCTGAAGATTTCACATGGCTTTAAATCTCTTGGAGATCATCAATTTCTCATGATGTGAAGTTCAGCAGTTTATAGAGATGTGGCTTGTGTTATAAGAGTGATAATGTTAATGTATGAAGATTACCGGAGATTAATATCAGAGGTTTTTAGGATTTAATTCCACCTCATAAAAAACCCTCCTCAAATGACAGGCCAGAAAAATGTGTGCTTTATATTAAGGTTGTGTGATATGCTCGTGCTTTTTGGACACAACAATATAGTGCTAGTGATTTTACACATCTTTTTAAAGAGTTGTTTTTTGTTTAAAATCAAAATGAAACAATACCTATGTTTTACTCCAAGTTGCGAATTTAATTTATGAAAAAAACATAATATTGCAAATCAATGTGTGAAAAGTTTGTGTTTTTATCCCATGTATTCAAAACAACAAAATTGTCTCTTCTGGAGAAATTGTAGCCATTGTGATTAATTTATTAATAAAATACTTGTGGTTTAGATCACACTGAAAAAAACACTTTAGAAGAACTTGTCTCTTGTCTGGGAGCAACAGTGCATCACACAGTTCTGGCAACATTATGTGTGTGCTTTCCTCCATCCTTATGTCTTTGACAAGCGGATCTATAATATATTTTTCAAGTGTATTTTTCTTCAGCACATTTTAAGTTTGTATTCAACTTATTTGCTCTCCAAACTCTTTGTATTTTAGATTTTATTTGCATCTTGGTGTTTTCATATATCCCAATATGTGCATAAAAATATGTAAATGGAAATCCAGCTAATGTTTACAGTCTGCAATTTACTTCTGCAATTTAATGGATTTCTGAGCAAAACCCATATTCAATGTGAAAGAAAGCTAGGATGTTACTCCATTGCATCCTTTGGGAAATTACTGGATCATGAAAAGTGGTCTCCATAGCTGTGTCCAAAACATCAGGCAGCTACATTTCTGCCTTGTCTGTAAATGAATGAACAGGTACCTCCTGAGAAAACTGGTTTCAGACAGGCTTCATTGGCACCACTTCATGCCTAATGATCTAAAACAAATTAATTTTAATTCTTTCCAGCAAACTATGCTGCCTTCAAAACCCAATCAGATGAAGGCAACTTAGTAGAACATGTTATGTAAACATTGGATTTGTATGTGCCTTGTGGCCTTCCAATGTCTATAAACCTTCAGAGAAAGCACCACTTTTCAACTTTAGGACACTATATGACAGTCTACAGTATATGACAGGTGATTGGAGAGGAAGGGCAAAAACTATGAACAATTGGCAAGATAATATTTATTTTTCTTAAGGAAAACATGCACTGCTGAATAAGGAGTCGTTCACCAAATCTATTATTGCTTCCATGACAGTATTTGAATGTTGTGCCACATTTATTTGTTTTGTCAGCATCTTACGCATGTTAAGACACTGTCAAGATAAAAGAACTTGATCTTTTAAAAATGTTTCTTGCGACAACTGCGTTCTGTTCCATTTGTTGCACTGCGTCTAGCATTTTTAGTACAAGAATACGTTTGGTCTGAACAGCTTCTAAGAAAAAATAAATAGGGTCAATTTTGACTTGAAGTTAAAGGTCCAAAAGCTTTCTCATTTATTCAGAACTGCATTCCAGAAATAGATAGCCACTTTAACCCATCTAGTCAGAAGCCTCAGTTATGCTACAAAAACTGACACAATGTAGCAGGCCAATAATGATCTACTGTACTATACCAGTACAGCCTGTTTACCGCCATTCCATTCTGTCAGCTTTAATACCAGGTCGCCTTATCACTGCTCAGCAGAGGGACATCTCATAATGACAGTGTCCTATCACCAGGTTTACATACCTCAGTAAATTGACAGGGCTGGCAGTTTGTGGCAAGACTGCTGGAATGTGTTCACAAAAAAATACCAGTAGTGTAGTCTAGGGCACATGCAGGCATAAGCCGTATGCCAACCTATCTTTCTTAGGATTTTGCGTATTCCCACCTGACATTATTGCTGATACGTATGGCTGCCAGAACAACGAGCAGTCTTTTGACCCAGAATTTTTGCGATCTACTAACCAAACCTGTCAACACTCCATTTTTCCCGGGAGTCTCCCGTATTTCACACTGATCTCCTGCCCCCCTCCTGTTTTGTTAATTATTATCACATCAATATATTATTCCAAGGATGTCCAGTTGCCAGATTTTGTACGAAATGCATCCTACTCACACAATCGACAAATTTCAACCCATTTTTGACCTCAACCTGGCAACCTACAATCCATTTGCGGTCTTTCACAAATTCATAGTATGCAGATCTAGACTGGCTCTGGGGGGAGATGTTGCCTGAACTACAAATTGGATCCTGACAGGCTGCAATCCTATTAAATGAAGAAATATGGAGGAAGGAGAATGGAGATGCAGCAGTGGCTGGCAGCTTCACGGAAGATCAAGCAACCATGGCTCACTCTGCTCGGCGGTCCCCACCCCATCCTGACGGTTGATGAATTGTCTAAAGCAGTCACTCCATTTTGCTAAAATAAATACTGGTGCTTTGACAACACACAAAATCATCAGCTCAATGCAGCATTAGATTATAGATGCATTCAGATTCTGTGCATTTCAAACTTCTTGCAGGGTTGAAACGTATACATTTGCATATATGCGTGTTTTTTGTAAAGGTGATTGGTGCATGATATTTTTTCAGTGTTAAAATATTTCTTTCTATTGCAGCTTAATGTAAGTAAGCCATGAGGATGATTTCCTGAAGAGTAGGGTTGTCATAATACCAAAATTCACGAATCTCGGTGCTATTTTCGGTACCACAGCAAAAACTAATACTAACATTGATCCAGATCGATGGATCATTACACCCCTATCTGGAGGTCTGATGAAATTGCTACTCGAACGTCAGATCCTGCCAGAGATAAGATGCTGTAAAGGGAACAATGGAAAGGAGGCGGCGAGAAACAGCTTGACAATGTAAATAATAGTTTATGAAGAAATAAACCAAAAGACACAAACTTAAACACACGATGGTCAGCTGCCATCTCTCTCTCTTTATCGTACCACCATCTGCAGTAGGCCTTTATCCCTCTCGTAGGCTTAATTAGCCGGCCACCTTCCTGAATCTGGGAGGGGACAGGTGGAGGGAAACAAAAATTATTAAAATATGGGGGGGGGGGGTACTTCTTGTAACAGTGTAGTAACCCCAAAAAAAAGAGAGGGAAAAGGCCAATGCGGACCTGCAGTGGGAGAGAGAGAGAAAGGAAAAAAAAAAACACTTACTCGCCAGTTCTCCGATATGCTGTAGCTTGGTCAACAACCAAGGGCGGATCGGAGGCAGTCCTCCAGCCCCTGGCAGACGGAATGCCTCGCTGCATTCTCGGTGAACAGAATGGGTCTCCCCCGTCCCTGTTAGATGTTCTCCTGCTCCAGGCGGTCAGCAGTGAGCCTCTTCTCCCCTCGTGGTGGACGACCTATTCCTACGCTTCCAGGCGGCCGAGCACCTGTGTCCCCCGGAAGATGGCCGCGGCTGCTCCGTTGGGGTGGATGGTAGTGGTGAGAACTCCACTACGGAGTATCCCTCCTCCTTCCCAGGTCTTCTGCACCAGTTTAAAGGGATATAAGGGAAAGGAGGAGGCAAGAACCAGCTTGAAAATATACGTAATATTTTAATGAAAAACTTAAACAAAAGACACAAACACACACATGAAGGTCAGCTGCCCTGTAAACATTATCTCTCTCGTATAACAATCCGCAGTCAGATTTTATCCCTCTCAGAGGTTTAATTAGACTGATAAGGGACCAGGTGTGCAAAATCACCACCCGGTCCCTGCCCGCCGCCCTGTCACAGAGGCAGTAGGCGAGGAGCCTACCCCCGTGCAGGGTGCTAATCTGGTGGCGATGGGGAGGTGGAGGTTGCCCTGTTGGCACACTGAAACAGTGTAGAAACATCTCAAAGATGATCCAGAGAAATGTAATGCCCCTGAGCTAAATTTTAAGTGTCAGCACTACAATTTTTCCCAAGTCCAAAAACAGGTTAAATGGAAGAAAATTAACGTGAGACAACTTTCTTTACAGTTCCAAGAAACAGACATCAATATCTCAAACTGTATGGATCATAAAAGGAAAAGGATGAAGGCAAAAAAACATACAACAACATAACAATGACTTGCCATATAACCACAAGATCAATATATGGCAATAGGGAAATAACAGTGTTATTTATGCATGGGTGGCTTTGAAGTCATATTTAAACAGTGTGGAATGTTGCACTCTTCTGTCATGGCCAAAGGTGTAGCTGATGCAGCCATGTGCCATGTGATGGTCTGCCTTAAGAAAATTGACAGCCGATTAAAAATGTACATTTATAGCACCAGTCAAAGGTAAGAGAAAATCTGCAGATATTATCTGTTTTCCAATAGAGATCATAAAAGGATGGTTATGAAAAGAATATGGGCAAATAAAGTGTTTGGAAACAGTGCCATTTGTGATTTAATTTCTCATTTCAGGAACACTGTATCTAGGATTATTAGAAGAAATTGATTGGAATATCTGGCAAAATATAACAGAACTGTTGACATTAGCAATCCTGTAAGCATATATTACACTCTATGGACAATCTGTTAACGTCATTTAATTTTATTTCCCCCTCTGGAAAATTTTCTGAAAGGCGGGGCTATCTTGTCTGAAAAACATACAAACTTCAACAAAACTTCACAGCTTCATTCTGCACAAATTACAAAGGGTGCTTTTGAAAAAAACAAACACTCGGAAGCATAAAATGCTTGAGAAAAAAAAAACAGGGCAACAGTCAACGTAATCTGAACAGTGAAGCATGTCTTATGTCTTCTCATTGCCCCACAATACACTTCAGACACTTTGTGAACTTGAAAAACAATGATAGTTAAATGGTTCACAAGCTGGACAGTGCAGATTCACTGGCTTTTAACCCATCATGTCAATTCGCACAGAATTAGAATAGCCTGTGGCTATTTTTACTGTTATATAAAAGGTAAAAAGTATGCTGGAATGCACAGTCCATTATAAATTACTGAAATATTACAGACTTGACCGTTTCGCACAGTGTTAAAATCACAGAGAAGCTCTAGTAATTATATTACATTACCCCATGTTCACATATACAACTAATCACATTCGAATAGAGCTAAAAAGTATTGCAGTATACAATGCTGGAGAATACCCTTGTAATACTGAAAGGTCTTACAACACAAGACAAGAACAGTAACAATAACATGATCTGCTCAAGTAAGTGCATGGAACGGATCCTTCACAACAAGTGAGCGCAGAGAAAATTCAATATCAGGTTTCTGTGCACATTCCATCCTTCTGTGCATATACCGTTGTGTGATAGCACAAGAGTCATTAATTTCCAAGAAAGAGGAGGAGATGAGAGCAGAAGAGAGTGGCCATTTTGCCTCTCCTCACCTGCTCACAGCGCACGAAGCCTCTCTTGACTGGCGCGGCCCCAAGAGATAGCATCTCTGTGCCACTGAAAGCAATTTCTCCTTGCCATTAAGAGATGGAATGGAGGCTTTTGCCGAGGCAGAGACCATTGGAGTGCGTCTATACTTTTTGTTTGCTGTGGCTGTGCTGTGAAAAGGGCTGAGGAGAGCTTGTGCAGTTGAGCCATTGTAGTTCAGCCAAGATTAGGAGGGACTGGAAGAGTCAGGCTGTGGAAGTGTGAAACTGTACATTGGGCTGAGCTTCAGCCTCTGATTTCAGTCCACCAATAGCCACTTTTACAAATAAAACCTGTTAAACAGATTACCTTTTCCAGTTAATGCCCCACAGGTGCTATTCACAAATGCTTTTTTTTCTTTTATCTATACAGCTATATTTTAGCAGCACCACAATGCCGTTAAAACTTTATAATGACATTTGACAACAAATGGAAGGTAAGCTCTTTTATTTTAGCATCTGAACAAATAAACTATATTTATTGATAATAATGACGTTCAACTCCCATATCAGAGGCTTACAACTAAATGGCATCAGCTTCTTCAGAACTTTGTGATTGGCTTCATCTCTTTGACAGCAAATGTTTTACATTGAAGTTCCCTAACTTTGTACATTTTACAGCTATGTTTACACATCAATACTGAACTTTTCAGAAAATATTTTTACTTCTTAAATCACTAGGGGTCTCTCTTGAGCGCCGAATATGCCTCTGATCTATGAAAAAAGGCCAATGAGAAGTTGGCAGACAGTATTTGCATACCCCGCCCCCGGACATACGGGTATAAAGGCAGGGGAATACGTCTAGTTCATTCAGAAATTTTCTAGTTCATTCAGAAATTTTCAAAGCAGATGGTCGTGTATGCAGTCAACTGTTCTTCCTCTGAGTTGATTCTGCTGTTGGATCTACGGCGCACTTCAGCGGCTTTCTCCTTCTCTGCACGACAATGCAGTTTGCCGCTGGGTGCTTCGACAGCACAGTTAAAAGAGTTATTTTCTCTAAAAAAGTTAGTTTCTCTAAAAGAGCAAATACACAGCTGGCGTTGAACGTCCTTTTCAGGACGCGCCTTTTTAAAGACGTCTTTCCGCCTCTGTGTAGTTTCTGGATGCAGTTGATTTCTTTCCACCTCTGATGGTCATAAAAGCTGCCTTGCGTGCCTGGGCTGCGATCACACGCAGGCAGCATTTTATGAATGTTTCATGTTCTCGGTGCAAGAACATAGCCATGGCAGCATTGCGGGTCTGCTTGCCCAGTCTGAACCTGACACACAGAGGTCCGCTATGATTTCCTGGGCTATAACGAGCACGAGGCTGGACCGGAAATGCCCAAAACGGCTACTTGATTGGTTCCGCGTGCATGTGCGCCGCTCACAGCCGCGCCGGTCCAAGACCGCTTCCGCCCTGCATGCCATGGCCCCTCCTGCAACCAACACCAGGACAAGGCACTTCAAAACTTGCACTTGGGTAGTCCTGTTCTTGATGTGCTGCAGGAACTGCGTTCAATGACCGATCGCGCCCCCCAGGCCGTGAAGGTCAGAAGCGCCAGCACTCGAACAGGCGATGGCCACCCTTGTGGTCCAGAAATGTAATCTATGGACTGGACCTGGTCGAAATGTGGGAGGTAGACAAAGCACGCTTTCTTAAACGCCCCAGTCTCCCAGCTCCGTCCATTCAGCGGCACCATTGACGACTCTGCCCAGCAGTCCTCAGCGGTGAAGAAGCAGACGGAGGCAATTTCACACATCCTGCCCCACGGCAAACCTTCCGCCATGGGCCATGCCCTGTCTGCTCGCCGAGGGCGTCCTCCTGCGGCTTCCAAAAAAAAAAAAAAAAATGCTGCGCGCCACTCACATCCCCCCGCAACCTCAATGTGGTAGCGGATGTGATGTCACGACAACGCTTCCCCGGTGGAGAGTGGAGGCTTCACCCCCAATCAGACCAGCTGATTTGGGAATGATTCAGCAAGGCCCAGGTAGACCTGTTTGCCTCCCGAGAGACCTTCCACTGCCCGCTCTGGTATGCCCGAACAGAGGCTCCCCTCGGGGCAGACGCACTGGCACACAGCTGGCCCTCAGGGCTGCACAAGTACACATTTCCCCCAGTGAGCCTTCTTGCACAGGTGCTGTGCAAGTTCAGGGAGGACGAGGAACAAGTCACCCTAGTGGCTCTCTACTGACTACTGGTTCTCGGACCTTGTACTCCTCGTGACAGCCCCTCCCTGGTGAATTCCCATGAGGAAGTACCTTCTTTCTCAGGGACGGGGCACGCTCTGGCATCCGCACACCAGACCTCTGGGACCTCCACGTCTGGCCCCTGGATGGGACGCGGAAGATCTAGCTGATCTACCACCTGCCATCATAGACATGATCAACCAAGCCAGAGCCCCCTCTACCAGACAACTTTACACCCTGAAGTGGCGCTTGTTCGCAGATTGGTGTTCTTCCCGGGCTGAAGACCCACAGAGGTACGCATTTAGGTCAGTGCTCTTATTTCTGCAGGAGAGGTGGGAGGGGAGGCTGTCCCCTTCCACGTTGAAGGTTCATGTGGCTGCTATCACGGCCCGCCACGACGCAGTAGACAGCAAGTCTTTGGGTTAGCATGACTTAATCATCAGGTTCCTAAAAGGTGCCCGGAGGTTCAATCCTTCCCGGCCAAGCATGTTCCCCTCCTGGGGTCTCTCAGTGGTCCTCTCGGGCCTTCAGAGACCCC
Organism: Moxostoma hubbsi; assembly: GCA_032164185.1. NCBI lineage: Eukaryota > Metazoa > Chordata > Actinopteri > Cypriniformes > Catostomidae > Moxostoma > Moxostoma hubbsi. The sequence goes on along the minus strand of JAVLUX010000029.1, from coordinate 23,753,380 downwards.
CCCTCCCTTCGAGGTTCCAATGACTCCCCTCAGGGTCCAGGTTGTGAACCTGCAAGCGAAGCTGCCCCGGGAGGAGGCAGGCCCAGCCCTTCATTGTTCAGGTGTGGTCTCCGCAGGGTCTTTTCCCCCTGAAAGAATAGGAAACTGGGTAAGACCCACTTCCTACGATGCATGTAAGGGCCCCAGCCATTTGGCTCTATGCGAGAAACATAGAGAGAAAAGAGGCCCAGCTAGGCTCGGCCTGTCGCTTTTTTGACACAACGTCTCATTCCCTCCATCTAGACGTTTTTTACTAAACACCACAAAAGTCTCCTACAGATTTGCTTTTCTTTCTGCTGTACAATTTGCAATCCGATGCTGCGAGACCACCTGGATTTAAAGTGCTGCTGTTATAAAAGAGAACAGAACAACAGTGCAAAGTTTCCTAAGTCCAAAAACAGGTTAGAAGGAAGAAGATGAGAATGAGACTTTAAACGGTGAACACTGAATCACTGAATTTCTTTACAGTTCCAAGAAACAGACATCAATATCTCATACTGTATGGATCATAAAAGGAAAAGTAAGAAGGCAACAAAAACAAACAACAACATAACAATGACTCAGCATATAACCACAAGGTCAATATATGGGAATAGGGAAATAACAGTGTTATTTATGCATGGGTGGCTTTGAAGGCATATTTAAACAGCGTGGAATCCACTCTTCTGTCATGGCCAAAGGTGCAGCCGATGCAGCCATGTGCCATGTGATGTCTGCCATAAGAAAATTGACAGCCGATTAAAAATGTACATTTATTGCACCAGGCAGAGGTAAGATAAAACCTGTAGATAATTATCTGTTGTCCAATAGAGATCATAAAAGGGCGGTTCTGAAAAAAATATGGAGAAATAAATAAGTGTTTTTAGGGTAATTCTCAGGAAAATATTTCCATTTACTATTAATTTCAGGAATACTTTTTTAATATTTTTTGTTTCTTCATTTGAAAAGGTTACTGGTGATTAATTCAAGGCACAAATTACTAGGCCAACAACAATGTATTTATTTTCACAGTCATTGTTATTGTTCTTTATGCCAAAAAAATATATAAAAAATCAGTAAAAATGTATCACTATAATTTGGCATCGGCCATTTGCATTAATTGCAATGGGAAACTATTTAGTAATGGATTAACTATTAATGTTTCTCATATGGGTATTAAGAAATACACCGAATGCAAAGTCACAAAATTGCTTTACATTTTATAGTAAACCATAAAATGACAGATACCCAAACCTATGGTTTGTTGCATGTCAATCAAGCTCTCCCCAGCCTCTCCATGCATGGCTATTCCCACAAGGAGGCAGCGAGATGTGTTAGCACTCTGTGTCCACCTTACAGGGGTGGCAGGTGTGAAATCTGTGTGTGCAGTGGAGTGGAAGAAGGGAAATATCAGGGAGACAACCTACAGTCTTTAAAAATGAGCAGGACAGCAACCTTTAAACGTCAGGAAGTATCCAGAATATCATAAACAGAGGGAGAGAGAGAGAGAGAGAGAGAGAGAGAGAGAGAGAGAGAGAGAGAGAGAGAGAGAGAGAGAGAGAGAGAGAGAGAGAGGGAAAGAAAGAAAGTTTTTTAATCCAGTGTTTGTTTTCCTTTGTCACAGTTTTGTTGTCTCTTGATATCCCAAGTGGAAGTTTAATCAGTACAGTGTGAAGAAAGGAAAATTGACCATGGGAATAATCCAATAAACACACAACAGCCCCTCCCTACAAATCACGATGTCTGAGGGCACTTTTATGGAAGGCTGATGATTAGAAGTGAGAAAAATAAATGCAGTATGAAACAAGAAAATATTCCATAAATGTGATTAAACTTTCTGCTCATAGTTTGCCACGCAAGAAAAATAAGAGCTTAAGACAAATAATAGGCTAGGACTGGAAGTGCATGGCTTCAGGCAAGTATTACTGCTGCCGTATTTACTGCAAGACCATGCCTGTTCTCTGCATGGATTCAGTGTCATGGCAGTACAGAACACAACTTTGCTTTCCACATCACAGGATTAAGGGGCTGTTCACACAGAACACAATACAATTTTTAGACACAAATGTGTCTGAGATACAGGACCTACTATACATTCTGTTCATGGAGCTGCATTTAGCTCTTTTATGCAATAACACATTCGGTGTGAATGGCCCCTAAAGCTGGCTATACATTAGCTGATTAGCCAATCACTGAAAAGAACTGATAAGATGAAAACCTATTTTTTTTATCACACTCAGCTTCATATCATCACAAACGCTGATTAAAATCCATAGCGATTCTGTCATTTTGCAGATTTAATTCAAAAGCAACTAATGATGGATAAAAATAACCTTGACAGACATTTTAGAGTTTTTGGTACATTTTAAAACATAACCTTGTGAAAGCCAAATGAACCATGAAGAAAATACAACATTTTAACTATTTTAGGCTCTGTTTCAGAAAAATCAAGCATGCTACAGGTCTGAAAATGCCCCAAATCACTCTATTTTAATTGCAATTTTACTCATGTTGTTATTTTGTCAGAGAGAGATAGTTGTGGTGAGTCACCCGTCCACCATTTTTAATCAGCAAGTGTGTCATACCTCTGACTGAAGAAAGCAAGATCTCAGCAAAACAGTCCGCATGTGTGACACCCTCAGCTAAAGCGAGTTGTTTTGAGTCTGCTAGTGTAGAGCCAGCTTAAAGAGGGTTGAAATTGTTGAAGATCAACTAATTTACTTTGAAAATGGCTAAGCTTTGCACTTTATGACGTATTAATAAGTATTCTGGTTGCAGCACTTAATATCTTTACTCTTTGATGCCTTCTTCCATCATGAGATGAGGAGAAGACATTGCAGTGACAAGAAAGTCTGAATGGTCCCATCGATGTGGTGTTCAACCAATGAGGTGCAACTGTTGCATGTGCCAGACAGCCATGCTTTATCTGGCAGACAGACATGCAGGACAAGTGACATCTGCAAGGAGAGAGGGCCCATTTCCTAGACACATCTAGATAACCAAGACAAGCCTGGAACTGATTCAATCACAGATATCTACATAGCAGTCATCAAAAACCTCTATCCTCCAGACGTCTGCACACCCATGGGTGGCAAGACACCTGGTAATGAGGGAGCTCTCAGCTGGAAGAAAACTTTTTCGTACATGCTGTGTCCGAACAACATCAAGCGTCATGATATCTCCCAGCTGGAAAACAAAAGTGACAGTGCACCTCAATGCATCTGATTTGGCTGCCAATCTAAAGAAGTGTCAAAACAATAAAGCATGATTAATTTGTCTACAGGCTCCTTGGCAAAATGCCTTTTCATCTTTATAGATTTTCTTTGGACTCACTGTTAATTTGACACAAATGAAACTCCAGGGATAATTTCTCAAATAAGTGAGTTGCAAAAGCTAAGCCTCTGGTGACATTCACTAAAGGGCCCCACCTGGATGTAATCCAAATGTCATCAGAGCAGGATCGATTGTTTAGTCTGCCCTTACCGCAGCATGCACAGTCACTAGGGATGAGACTCAGAAGGTTAGACCCTCGCATTTAAAGGTGATGCTGTAGAGTAGGTTGTCTCCTCCAGGGTTGCCCACTTTTTGACCAATGAATTTATATGACCTTTCCAGTTGTTTGTGATTACCGAAAAAGGAATAAAAAAATGATTTTGATTCAGACAGATTCGAATTAAATGAATAATTTAGAGACTGGACGATTTGACCAATCCACTGTAAAGAATCGACTCAAGAGAATTATCCGTACACCATTATGACTTGCAAGCAAGTTTTACCCAGCTTATGAAATAATTTACAGTAGTGCATACCTAAAAAAAATGCACACTCACCTATCATTTTATTAGGAACACCTGTACACCTACTTATATTCATGTGAATCTAATCAGCCAATCATGTATCAGCAGTGCAATGCATAGAATCATGCAGATACGGGTCAGGAGCTTCAGTTAATGTTCACATCAACCATTAGAATGGGGAAAACAATTTCGACCATGTCAAGAGTTTTGGTGCCAGATGGGCTGGTTTGAGTATTTCTGTAACTGCTGAGATTATCACACATTACAGTCTCAGTCCAGAGTTTACTCAGAATAGTGCCAAAAACAAAAAACATCCAGTTCTGTGGACAGAAACACTTTGTTGATGAGAGAGGTCAACAGAGAATGGGCAGACTGGTTTGAGCTGACAGAATGGTTACAGTAACTCAGATAACCCCTCTGTTCAATTGTAGTGAGCAAAATAGCGTCTCAGAATGTACAACATGTCGAACCTTGAGTCAGATGAGTTACAACAGCAGGCGACCATGTCGGGCACTTTATTAGGATCATATTGTTCCTAATAAAGTGCTCAGTGTGTGTATATTCACTATCGAAATCAATTCATGATTTCACTAGGTCTGAAAAAACACGATTAAAAACACAATTCCCTGATATTTCCAGGTTTTCCAAACCACAAGATCACACAGGTAATTGGCATATACAACATATTCATCCCTTTGTTATGATTGCAGTTATTATAGATAAGTATGTATTTAAAAATATTCAGCCAGTCTCTCTGGAAAAACAGCCACTGAAAAGTTTTACCAACCGTTCGATAAACCCACTGAACCATTAATGTTAGCAACAAATGTCAAGAGTAATAACTGAAGTAATCTTGTTTTTTAATGAAAGTGCTGGGGTTTTCTATCTACAAGTAATTATGCTAATGGGAAGGCATAAAACTGAAGTGCCATTTCAGCTGAGAACATTTCCTTACTGAAAAACACATTATGGCTTAAGGAATGGCAAGAATTTTCCCTAAATAGTGAAAAAAAAATGGATTGTGGGACTTCTGCTTGTAACTATGATGTTCTCAGGGTCATTGGTGCTTGCATTAAATGATGAGCAGTTGCATCAATTAATATAACTCCTTGATTTATTTTGACACTTAAATTCAATGAAAGCAACTCATCTATTTTCATGATTTAATCACATGATTTAATAACTTAGATAGACAGACAGACAGATGTGGGTCTGTGGTGGTTACAGCACTAGATAGATAAATAGATATATTTGAGGCAGTAAACTAGAGATTACGTTAGAACAAACAATTCTCACACACAGGCCCAGGCCCATTTCACCGGGAAGATTGCACATCACCTCCTGTTTGTGTACGTGCCCTTATCCACGGCCTCAATTAAAAGCGACAGAGGGGAACTCTCGCTGGGATTATTCCCAAAATCACTGTTTGAGTGGGAAAATTAATCGCATCAATTAATATAACTCCTTGATTTATTTTGACACTTAAATTCAAAGCAACTCATCTATTTTCATGATTTAATCACATGATTTAATAACTTAGATAGACAGACAGACAGATGTGGGTCTGTGGTGGTTACAGCACTAGATAGATAAATAGATATATTTGAGGCAGTAAACTAGAGATTACGTTAGCACAAACAATTCTCACACACAGGCCCAGGCCCATTTCACTGGGAAGATTGCACATCACCTCCTGTTTGTGCGCGTGCCCTTATCCACGGCCTCAATTAAAAGCGACAGAGGGGAACTCTCGCTGGGATTATTCCCAAAATCACTGTTTGAGTGGGAAAAGAGGGCTGAATAAATAAACAGAGGGAAGGAGTGGTGATGGAGGTGTAGTGGAGGGGGCTGCAGTGCAGACAGTAAGTGATGTGTGGTTTACTCTCAAAAGCGGCAGCAAGAAGAAATCACTTCCCAGGAAATAATAAACATGATCTGCAGCCCCCAGTGCCACTTCTGCAGCTGCCCTCTCGCCAATAGAAATGTCAAGATGTCAAAACGGGGGGGGTAATTCCAGAATAGGAGCATACAGGTCTCAGCTCAACACTTTATTACAGTCTACACACTTAACCCTTATGCTTGTTTCACATATATGGTATAAAAAGCTGTATCTGCCATGGTGAGGAACTGATGCTCTGTTAAGCCCCTTTCCCCTTTACTTTAGCTGACACCGTCAATACTTCAAGGGTCTCTGGAGTAACAACCACACATCCGAGCATTAAGACATATCAGACTGGTCATCTGGGTATTGCGAGTCATCTTTCCTACATCTTGTATCACTAAGCTAATAAAATAATTTCAACCCCTATCAATGTTTCAAGTCCATTTACTCATTTTCTTGGTGAGCAGTTTTGTAATAAGCAGGATAATGAGCAGTCAGACAGTCATTTTCACAGAATAAATACTACCAGAATTCCGACGCAAACCAGAGGTGAAAATCATCTGTTCAGTAATTTCTTTCTTCTCACATCATTACATAATTTAATTGCAATCAATATTTCATGTCCACTTATTTATTTGGCAAGTAGTCTTGTAATAAACTGTATAATGAGGAGAGATGGACATTTTTGCTAAATAAACACCAACAGAACTCAGATGCAAACTAAACCAGATGCGAACTCAGAGGTGAAAATCAGCTGTTCAGTCATTTCTTTCTTCTTACATAGTAACATAATTTCAATACAAATCGATATTCCATGTCTATTTACTTATTAATTTGGTTAGTAGCTTTGTAATAAGTGGGATAATTTACAGCCAGCTGATTGTTACCGCTGGGTGATACAAGACCTGATCCTCCTGTCGAGGTTTATTTTGCGATAACAACTAGCTGACTGTACATTATCCCTTACATTACACATAGAATGAAGTGACTGCTCCTGGAATATTATCTCTGGAATTATTAAGTAAAACCTTTGTGAGCTGTGCATTTATGCCTAGTAGAATAAAGTCTCCAAAATGTTTTCCAGTATCTAATGGAAGTTTAAATCCTAAACAAATTAGTGATGGATCGGTTTGCTTCAGAATCAAAGCAAACGCTTATAATATTTAGCTAAAATAAAGAAGCATCATTTTTTTAAACAACCACATATTCCTTTACTCCTAATACTGCTGTGGCCACAATCACACACCCCCACTCTTTACACCCTTACAGTCTTGTACAAACTGCAGTAACACTAAAATAAAAGAAACTGCACCTATTGTTCTCTACAAGTTTTACACAATCACATCCTGTAGATTATGAATCCTTAATTTCTCACTGAGTTGATGACACTGATCATCTTAAATAAAGCGCTCATTACAATAATGATTTTTCTAAATGGAGGAGTTCTATTTTCATAACTTCAAATCATTAACAGCTAATAAACAACATACTGTGAAGATAATGCTAAATCATAAACTATCATTTTCACAGTATGGTGTTTATTGGATGTTAATGTTACAGATTTCTTGATGAAAATCTATTGCTCAAATACAAAATCTCACCACTTATGCTCTGTTTTCAAAATTGACTGTGCATAAGACAATGAGAGTAAAAGCCAAAAGCATTTATGGGTGGAGTTTTGGCCACAATCAGGCCTTGATTTGACTATGCATTAGAAAAATGAATACAAATTATCTAAATTAACACACTGTGATCCCAAGGTTTGGCTCAAGAAAGCAAACATAGTTACAAATCCAATTAGTCACTTTGATTATCTCTGATTCATAATTACTCAGCTCTTCCCCCTCTCCATATTTAGCTTTTATTCAATAAACATGTCATTTCTGAAGACTTACGGGCAGATGTCACTTTGCAGTTTGGTGGCATAGAGGTGCACAACCTTGGCACTGCGCCACAAGCCTCAATCTTCTCTGGATATATACTCAGTTTTTATATATCGGCCTTCAAAATCTTCTCACATTTCACTCAGACCCACTCCTAAAGTATGCTCATGAGACACATAGCAGGATAAACCGAACTTGTGTGCCTTTTGCAGCTGATTTTAAGACTGCATTGTACTCAATCTGTCTCAAAACACTTGGCATTTGTAGGACCAGCAGTTTTATTCATGAAATTTTAATGGAAAAAAGGTGGAAGCCGAAAACAGAGACAGACTGTCAAGGACAGAAAAATAAAAGCTACATTTTCTGTGAGCCATCTATCTAGGCATGCTGGTGTAAAGCTGCCTTTTCCACTAGCATGTTGATAATGTGTTAGGGGCTGGAGTTTAGTTTTGAGTTAGAAGATTAAATTGTTGTAGCACTTCTAGTGCTGTCCTCAGCCATGAGCTCTAGCCGCAAACTGCCAGCTGAAGGTGAGCCAATGATTTGTGGTTTAAGGGAAGTAATTTTATAGAAGGGGCGAAACGGGATTCTTCAGAAAAGCATAGGCACATAAATGCTGAGACTCAGGGCCCTGTGGCAACCATTTGATTAGTTTTGCCCTTGCTGTGGAATAATATACAGCATACTCGAGTCTTGTTTCGATGCGGATGGCTTTAGTACAAACAGCAGGATAAATGTGGAAAATGAAGCATGCAGATGTCGAAATAATAGGTTAGTTTTCATCAGTCCATAAGATTTATTCTAGAATATTTTTTTTAATCTAAATCCCTCATTCCATCTGTTGTTGACCGCTCAATTGGAAACAATTTTGTCTCAGATCACGCCCTGGTGATTTTAGATGTGTTGCGATATATGGAGAAAAATAAATCATATAGTTGGCGCTTTAATGTATCCCTTTTGCAAAATCCTGATTTCCAACAAATGTTAAAGGCTGAAATCAATGTCTATATGGAGACCAACTGGTCCTCAGTATCATCTGTGGGCGTGGCTTGGGAGGCACTTAAGGCGGTTCTTAGAGGCCGGATTATAGAGTATGCCGCATTCAACAAAAAAAATCCAAAGCACAAGAACTCGTGGAGTTTGAAGGAAACATTAAAAGCGCCGAGGCAGAGCTGAAGCAATGAATGTCGTCTGATGGCCTCAGAGAATTCACCCGATTGAAATACAGATATAATACTCTTTTGTTGTGGAAGGTGGCGTTTTGGTTATACTTTGAGTCGATTTTGGAAATGTATGGGCTTGGGAGTACATTTATTGGTGTGATTAACTTTGAACTGTGGTTCAAAGGAATGGATTAATTTCAGATTATTTTACTCTGAATAGAGGCAGTCGGCAGGGTTGCCCTCTTTCCCCATTATTGTTCTGTCTTGCCCTAGAATATTAGCAGCCGCGATAAGAAAGGAAGATGATTTTCCAGGGGTGTTGGCGAGAGGTGTGGCATATAAGCTTCTGCTTTATGCAGATGTTACTTTATTATTCATCTCTGACCCTACTAAATCTATGCCTTCCCTCCACAGAATTATGAATTCCTTTTCCAAGTTCTCAGGATACAAAGTAAATTGGTCTAAATCTGAATCTTTGGCTTATACAGCCTACTGTCCAGTATGGCCTTCCAGTTGGGCGCCTTCCGGTGGCCCAAACAGGGCATTAAGTATTTTATTTTATTCCCAGCAAATTTGTCTGATTTAGTTAGAGTTCATTTCGACCCTTTAATAAAAAGGTTTTCGAGCAATGTGGATAGGTGGGCTTTATTACATTTATCTATGATTGGGAAGGTTAATGTTATTAAAATGAACTGTATTCCAAAATTCATCTACCTGCTATAGTCACTCCCTATAGATGTCCCCCCTTTCTTATTTCACGCAATTTGATACCATAGCAAAGTTCTTCATTTGGAATGGTAAACGTCCCAGACTACATTTCAACAAATTACATAGGCTGATGACAAAGATGGGCTAGGTCTACCCAAGATTTAGTTTTATTATCATGCGTTCAGTCTCAGACATTTGGCTCATTGGTCGCTTCCACCTGAAAGAGCCCCTCCCTGGTTTTCTACTGAACAGGAATTCCTTGCCCCTATTTCACCATTACAAAGCCTTTCTATCAAACTAACCGGAGAAGTTAAGTCACACCCCGTTATTTCACATTTGCACACAACTTGGACAAGAGTGGCCAGAGTATTCAGTTGGAGCTCCCCCATTTCAGGAATGCTGCTCAGAGATGGGGAGAGTTGCAGCCTTAGAGGAGGGGTCTTATAGAAGATTATGGAATCTGGATATGTTTGCAGGAAAATGGGGTGGATATTTAGCATTCTTGAAGGGTTCTTGGGTGGAATAGTGGAGAGAGAGAGGGGTAATTGTCAGGGTGTTTGATTTTTATATTTTTCTATACATGTTCTTTTCTCTCTCTCTCTCTATTTCCCTCTATTAGTTGTTTGGTTTTTGTTTTCCTTTATATGTTTTCATGTAAGACCATACAGGTGTTTGTTGGGGTTTAGGGTGTGGTTGGGGATTTGGAAGATTAGGGGAGGTACTCAGGTGTCAATTAAAATATATTATGATAGTTCACGCCTCCTTGCATATGACCTTTCTAACACTAAAAGTGTCTTACAAAAGTTCAATTACTATATTGTTTTGTATGAATGAGTGATCAGAATGGTTTTTGTATCATTTTATAGCAAAAACTCCATCCAGTTCTCAAAAGGCTTGTGGACAAATGTTGAGTATGTTTTATGGCTTTATTTCAATTACTTAAAAATGTATTTTTTTCAAAAACCATGCATAAACTATTTTCTCAAAAATACAAACATGTCCACACATTTTGCTCACATATTATTGTAGCCTAGTTTGTGCTGAATACAGTGTTATCAGAATTTAGACATTAATGTGTTTTTAAGCAACTGAAAAAAGCACAAATGTCAAGGCATGTCAAAACTTCTCCAGAGAGGGTTAAAAGTTGATATTGTGTTTTTATTGTTTTGTTTTTCTGTGTTTTAATAAAAATAAAAATGTTAATCATAAAAAATGTATAATCTGGCAGTTTGACAATTGACATTCTGACCATAATGACCAATATGTTTTCATATAATGAAAAAAGCATACATTCAAAAGTTCAGGCTAGAAGGGAGATGTGTGAAAGTAGCAATTCAAAATCATTTGTAATAAGGTAAAATGCACTCACCTGTTGAGTTGTGTCCGTGGGCAGTCAAGAATGAGAAAAGGGCACAGGAAAAAGAGAGAGAGATAGAGATTTAATTAGTTTCCTGAATACTGGTTTGAGTCAAAAATTTAATCAGGGTTTCTATTCAAACAAAGCACATGGACACCTAACCCACCCGCAGAATGTAAGCGTGATGCTCACATTACAGTAAACACTCCCTCAGTTGTAGAAGAGCAATGGACCTGATGTATATTTAACTCTCCCATAAATCATCTCATATTGTAGATTCAAGCACAATTACCATAATTTGTAATGCTGGGGGACTATACATTCACAACCAATGAAGTTCAAAGAGCAAGTGCAAAATCGAGCCACCCAGGAGGTGTCTTGTCTTGTCTGCAGCAGAGCACATGTTCTACATTGTGTCTGGCATGCTGTTCTAAGCAGTGCCATCTACAAGGGAAGAACTTTAACACACGTGTATGAAAAATGCATGGGTACGATGCATGGCTCCTGGGCTCCCATCCCACTTTGATGCAAACCTTTTGAAAAGGAATCACAGGAGAAATGTGGCACGCCTTTGGGGCTGGACGTTTTTCTTATGTTTGCATAATTGATCTCATATGCCTCTCTCATAAAAACAAATGTTTATCTGCACATAAGCAAAAGCCATATGGCCTTAGCTGCTATAATGATTCAGCAGTAGCTAAAAATGTAGATGAGGGTTATGAAGTGAACTATAACTATCGGCCACATGAGTGTTGAAGACAAACATTCCATATTTCTCATACTTTCCAATATTTAAGGAATATTCTGGGTTCAATACAAGTTGAGGTGAATCAACATCATTTGTGGCTTAATATTGATTACCACAAAATCTTTTCTTTGAAAAAGCAAAAATCTGGGTTACAGTGAGGCACTTGGAAGTGAATGGAAGTGAATGGGGCCAATTTGTAGATGTTAAAAAACGTAGTTTCAAAAGTAGAGCCACATGACAATATGTATGTTGTCATGATTTCAGTGTGATAAAATCGCTGTAAAATTACTGTTGTAACTTCTGTTCTCTGATGGAGGGAACAAGACGTTGTATCAAATGAAGTGACACTAGGGAACTTTCTTGAAGGCCTCGGTTACCTCTGAACTTGAGAAAAGGCCAATGAGAAATTGGCAGACAGAATTTTCATGTCTCTCCCTCAGACATACGGGTATAAAAAGAGGGAATCGTGCATCTGTTTATTCAGGTTTTGCAGTGAGGAGCCGAGAATATGGTTCGGCCATTACAGTGGCTCGGTTCAGAGTCTTGGCCGGGGGGACACAACGTCTCATTTCCTCCATCAGTGAACGGAGAGTAACCTAGACATTCCCTGTCTATCGCTCACTCGACATTGTTTCGAATGTAGCAACACCAGGGGTCCCTATTCGAGCATGCCATGCGCTGAACTGTGTACGTGAGCTGCTGATGCAGGTGCGGGCAGGCAGTTGCGTGCCAAAGCAGCAGGCTGCGTCAGATTGCACATACCCTTCACCAACGCCCCATAAAAAACATCATAAACTTTTTAGGTTCCCAGCATCCCAAAGGGGGGGAACAAGCGATGTGCCAAGCATGGGAGCAGCCGTGCCTTTTCTCTCTCTATGTTTCTCGCATAGAATTAAAGCGGGTGGGGCCATTTAACGCTATAACACACATCAGGGAAGGCGTTCTTTTCCAACTCCTATTCTTTCAGGGGGAAAGACCCAATGGAGACCATATCCTGCCCAGGCTGTGGGGAGGTCAAATGAGTCAAATACGTCACATGGGTTTTCAGGCCACATGTGGAAGTGGCACGGTGGTAGAGCCTACCTGTTGCAAGGGAGGAGTTGCTACAAACACAGCGACAAGAGGGCAGAGGGGACTGCCCAAGGGAGACGCAGGTCCACCAGTAGGGAAATTCCGTACTACTATTCCAGTACAGATTAGTTAGTACCCGTAGTGGGTCTGGTCGGGGAATTCCTCTGCTGAATTTGCTGACCAGAGGGTTAGGGAGGAAGAACCACTCCCAAATCAGCTGGACCGCCTGGGGGGGGGGATTCAGTCTCCGCTGAGCATGCCCTGTTGCGACAGCATGTCCGCTGCCATGTTGAGTCACTGCTGGCTCCAAAGGAGGAGATTGCAGCCGAGTTGCGACATGTGACGAGAGTGCATGCTGCCTTGGTGATTTATGTACACTATCGTGGTGGTGCTGTCTGAACAGATCAAGACGTGCTTGCCCTGAAGTAGTGGGAGAAACCTCTGCAGGGCAAGAATTACAGCCAGCAACTCTAGGCAGTTGATGTGCCAACCCACCCGGGGCCCCGTTCGGAGGTGTCTGCGGTGACCAGAACGTATCAGGACACTTGCTGTAGGTCAGAGGTCTGTCAATGGGTTGAAAGTCTGGAGGCAGGCGGGGGGTGATGAACACACGGTATGTGTCGCAGCGCCATTCCATCTCGGGACTCAAGTCTGAAGCCAGTGCTGAAGCGGTCTCATATGCATCAACCCCAGTGGTGCAACCGCTGTGCCAGGCTTGAACAAGGTGAGGCATTTCAGCACCGACTGCACGCGCTTGTTGGTGAGGCGCGCTGCCATTGAGACTGAGTCTAACTCCATGCCAAGAAAAGAGATGCTCTGAACCAAGGCGAGCTTGCTCTTTTCCCAGTTAACCTGAAGCCCTAGACGGCTGAGGTGCCTGAGCACCTGGTCCCTGTGGGTGCACAGTAACTCTCGAGAGTGGGCTAGGATGAGCCTGTCATCTGTCATAGTTGAGTATGCAGATGCCCACTTCCCTAGGCGGGGCAAGGGCTGCCTCTGCGACCTTCGGGAAGAAGCGAGGTGACAGGGACAGGCCAAAGGGGAGCACCTTGTACTAATACGACTGGCCGTCTAACGCTAACCATAGGAAGGGTCAATGTCAAAGATAGAGACGTGGAAGTATGCATCCTTTAGGTCTACCGCTGCGAACCAGTCCTGATGCCGGACACATGTTAGAATGTGTTTTTGCGTGAGGATTTTGAACGGGAGTTTGTGCAAGGCCCAGTTGAAAACTTGCAAGTAAGGGCTGTAGAAACCCTTCTTCATCTCGGCTGGAACAACAGGCTCCATCGCGTCTTTGAGTACAAGGGTCGCGATCTCTGCACGTAGGGTGTTGGCGTCTTCACGACACCGCCGAAAGGGGGCAGGGGCCTGGCGAACTGGATCACGTAGCTGAGTCGGATGGTCCTGGCCAGCCAGCGCAAGTGTTGAGAAGTGAAAGCCATGCGTCCAAGCTCCATGCGAGGAGCACTAAGGGGACGATCTTTTTGACGTATCTGTTGGGGCGGAGCAGCGGAGCGGAGCAGGTAGTGTTTGCTAAAGATTTGGCTTTTTACATTGCTCCGCACACCCAGCAGAGGGCGGGTTAGTGACTGAGGAGGAGGTTCTGTGTAGGTGTATCTCGTCAGAACCGGCCAGCCAGGGGACAGCAGTTGTGGGTCCAGAGGAGAGGGGTCCGCGTCCGGGGTGCCGGGACTGCCAGAGTGTGGCACCAGGTTTGTGGGCCAGGTGACCCAGGGAAAGAGGAACTGCAGCCCGAAGGGGGTGCGGCAAAGGAAATAAGGGTAAATAAAGATTCTCCTTCTGGTCCTCCACCTGGCGTGCAGAGAAGGAGAAAGCCACTGATACGAGCTGTAGATCCAACAGCAACGCTCTGCAGAGTTAGAACAAAAGTGATCTGAGCTCACTGAATGCACAACAGCTCGGCTCCGAAGAAGAAATCTGAATGAACAGATGCACGATTCCCTCCTTTTATACCATATGTCCGGAGGAGGGACATGCAAATTCTGCCAGCCAATTTCTCATTCACCTTTTCTCAAGTTCAGATGTAACTTCAGACAGAAAGTCCCCTAGTGTTGCTTCATTCGACACAACTTCGAGTCAACGACAGACAGAGAATCAATTTTACTACTTCATTGCCATGACGATGTAATGTCAACAAACCCTAAAACCCCAAAATACTGTAAAAATTTAGATTTAAACAACATTACAGTTAAAATAATACATTAAAAAAGTAATTGAATATGCCTCCCTGTAACCTTGATTTTTGCTGTTTTAAAGAAAAGGAGGGAGGAGTCTAAAGTATTTCTTTGTTAATCAACATTATGCTACAATTGCTGTTGATAAAGTTTAACTTGTATTGAACCCAGAATATTCCTTTAATAAATAGTCTATCATTTATTAAATAATGTTTTAAACAAGCAGAGTCTGTTGTTCACCACAAAACTGCTAGCCAGCCACATACTTAACATAACTAAATCAATGTATTACAAACTGAACTTTTTTAGGAATTACAATATGAATATGACTATACAGATACTTTTGGAAAAAAAGTAGTTAGTGTAACCAAATGGAACTGTAAAAAATAATGAATGTTTTCAACCAGGTTGTTTTACATTATTACTCCAACTGTCTTCCATTGGTCAAACAAACAGATAGTTCTGCCTCAAACTCAAGCCATTTGTTGAGTCTTGCCCTGTGACAGGTCATGCATTGTGACATGCTCAATGTTTTGTTGGCACAGCATTGTTTACACTTTTTCGGGGTTATCATCCTACGAATGCTGTATCTGTAGTTGTTTCTGCATTTTAAGGTGGAAAAGGAGAAAGTATTTTAACACTGAAAAAACAAATACATGTCTTTAATGTATTGTTAAAACCCCTTTAAAAATTATGCAGTGTCATTTCAAGTGTAAAATGGATCCAGAAAGCTGTGATAAGTCTCGTATGGGGTGAGACGGTTTGAAAATCAAATGTAGTGCCCTAGGAAGTCCAGATGTGTTTAGCTTGAAGTAAATGAAAGTAGCTGAACTTATAAGCTGATCAATTCGCAAGATACACTGACCGGCAGATGCCCTTGAGTGATGTGATTTGATAACAAACGTATTGGATTTTCAAGGTTCCTGATGAAAACAACCCCGATATGCTGAGGCAGTCTGGAAGCAAGTAGCAATGATACAAGAAAGGACTGTTTGGAGAACTATGACCAAGTTTGAGTTCTAAAGGAGATTTGAATGGAAATAAATGTGTTTAGTGTTCAGGTTTATATTATAATTTCAGCCAATTAATCTTCTCAACATATCTTAAAAAATCTATGAATATACCGGTTTGACTTTGCAATACAATGGCAGTTAATAGTGACTCGTTTTAAAGTTGAAAAAAAAGCACCCAAAGGTTTCAAAAAATTTGTCTATGCGGCTAATTTGTCATTTTGCAAGTCATCTGAAGGCATGCAGTAGGATAGTTTTTTTGAGAAACAACATTAAATGTAGAAATTTACTTAAAATGTAAATAAATAATTTTTCAGTGAAAATCAATAAGAGCATTGTTTTTACTATAAATCTCCACTTTCACTTTCAATTTCACCAACATTTCCATGAAACTAGCTCAAAATATATTGTGTGAGGGCCTCCAAAACTACTTTACAAAGCTGCTGCTGATTAAAATGTTAATAAATACATTTTACATGAGAACTGAAATGCAGTACTGTATATGATCTGTCATATGATGACGAAAGGCACCAGCATAATGTAATCTTTTTTTTCTTTTTTTTTCTAGCAAAAACAAGCTTATAATATGAATATCATGAAATTGATAAAAATCTGCTTTGACCTTTTATTGTCTTCATCATTTAGTTATTTGGTGATTCTGATGTCCTTGCAGTTTGCTCTATTCACTGAATTGTATTTTATAAAAAAAATTCTAAACACAGAAATATGACTCCCTGTTCTCTGTTTGTTTACCTCAAGATTAAAACAGAATTAGTGAGGATTTGACCAGTGCTTCACATTCTCTGGCCATTTCACCCCTCCAATGATTTTAATTTCTTCTCTCAGATTTGTAAATAGAGAGAAGATTGCTTGAAGCAATTATCTCTTGTATTAACCCACACCTTGGTAAAGGCTCAGAGACAGCTGTGTGGGTCTAGGGGCAAGAAGCCGTTGCAAGGAGTGAAATTAATTAACATGTAGTTGCTCTGCCATTTCTCTGCTGATGTGATTCACTGAGGCTTAACATCACAGCAAAACTCAAGTCATTACAAACTTAGTGGAGACGGCAATAAATTCAGTAAGCAAGGAAATGTTTTTTCTTTCCTCAGCTATTTCCCTGTTAAGGGGATAGTTCACCCAAACGTGAACATTTTAGCATCATTTACTCACCCTTGTGTTGTTACAAACCCGTATGACTTACCTAATTAAATTATTATTATGTTACCCTGATTCACCATTCACTTTTAATGCATCTTTTTTCACACAATGTAAGTGATTGGTGACTGAGGCTAACATTCTGCTTAACGTCTCCTTTTGAATTCCACAGAAGAAAGTCATATGTGTTTGGAACAAGCGTGCCGCACAAGCCCTCAAAAGTGAAGCCAAAACGTCTCGATCGCCCCCCAGAGGCCGGTCCTAGTATAGGTCATAAACCCCGCCTCCCCATGTTATTCAACGGGACGTGAGACCAACTAAACAATTAAATTACACTTCTTTTTTCCAAAGACAGTTTCTGTCATTTACTGTAGTTTTTATCACGCTGATGTAATTTCAAGTGTTTGTTTTTAAAATAAGTTTGTTTTTAGTTAGTTATTTGATGCTATAAAAACGGTGCTGTTACGTCATGATTGACAGCTGTGATTGACAGGTTCTCTGAGCGAAGTAGTCACTGAAGCACCAACGGACTTTTTTTCGGGATATTCGGAGGATTGAGGAGATTGGAGCTTTAAATTACATATCTAAATTTCTATAATTAATTATTTCACACCGACATAATGGGTTGTTCTGCAGTAGAATGTGCTAACCGATCTGGCATGTCCGATCGATCTTTGAGTTTTTTTCGGTAAGTTAAATTTATAAGCTATTAGTAAATAAATGTTATGGGCCAGCTAGCTTAAAGAGAACAAGCCTATTTAAAAGCAGGTGATCGTTAACTAGTAGAAGTTACTAATTATTTTAGAACGGAGCAGACAGAGGCCACTTAAAAAAAAGTGCAGGGGCGTGTGCTTGCGATTGATTCTGCGAGAGTGAGGGCGGGGCCTTGTGTTCGCGGCTTTACTTCCTGCTCACTACTGCGCATGACTGGTCCCGAAAACGCAAGTGCGCAGACTCAAGTTCCAAGATGTCAGCGCCATATCAGGACACTGGCGGCTTCAGTTCTCTCCGATGGAAAAGAGCGAAGGGGCGTCGTCCATCTTTTTTTACAGTCTATGGTTTGGAACGACATGAAGGTGCGTAAATGAGGATCGGATTTTCATTTTTGTTTGTTTTGTTTCCCTTTAATGTTAGTGGATATATGAAATATAGTGGCATATAGTGGATAGTGCCTGACTTTAAAGTTAAAAAAGCACCCAAAAGTATTTCAAAAGTAGTCCATGCAACCTATTAATCATATTCCAAGTCTTTCGAAGGCATTGATGTGTAACAACTATAAATTTAAGTCATTTTTCAGTCAAGTAATTTATGACAGAAACTATTTCAGCAAGTTCAGCTAAATGTTTCTTTGTCCTTCCTATATTAAAATGTAATTCCAATTAAAATGTTATGGGAGGGACATTTTAATTCTGTCCCTCCCATTGCAGTTCAAATATAAATTACAAGTAAAAGAGTCTGTACATCAATGATGATTATTTAATTACTTTGCAATGAAAGCATTAAGCATAAACAGTAGCGGATCCTGGCATATGTGATATAGGCAGTCGCCTAGGGCAGTAATTCTCTCTGGGGCCCCGAATCGTGCCACTCCACCCCCGGAAGATTGAGATTTGAGAAAGGTGCCCCAAATCGAGCCACCCTGCCCCCGCAGAGAGCTCACAACATCACGATGGGGTAAAGTGCCCCAAGTTGTTCCTGACAGGCTACTCAGCCTTAAAGTCTCTATATGGTTAAGTTATGAATGTTCATAATGTATTCTTACATTCTGAACAAACATAAGGTAATCATGATCAACAGTATAATATATATTACATATTATATATACAGTTGAAGTCAGAAGTTTAAATACACCTTAGCCAAATATTTAAACTCAGTTTTTCGCAATTCCTGTCATTTAATTTTAGAAAACATTCCCTGTCTTAGGTCAGATAGGATCACTACTTTATTTTACAATTGTGAAATGTCAGAATAATAGTAGATATAATGATTTATTTCATCACATTCCCAGTGGGTCAGAAGTTTCCATAAACTTAGTATTTGGTATAGCATTGCCTTTAATAGTTTAACTTGGGTCAAACATATTGGGTAGACTTCTACAAGCTTCTCACAATAATTTCCTGGAATTTTAGGAATTAGATCACATTCTTCCAGACTGAACTGGTGTAACAGAGTCCAGTTTGTAGGACTCCTGGCATGCACATGCTTTTTCAGTTCTGCCCACAAAATTTCTATCAGATTTTCTTTTGTGATGGCCACTCCAATACCTTGACTTTGTTGTCCTTAAGCCATTTTGCCACAGCTTTGAAGGTATGCTTGAGGTAATTGTCCATTTGTAAGACCCATTTGCGAAGAGCTTTAACTTCCTGGCTGATGTCTTGAGATGTTGCTTCAATATATCCACATAATTTTCCTTCCTCATGATGCCATCTATTTTGTGAAGTGCTCCAGTCCCTCCTGCAGCAAAGCCCCCCCACGACATGATGCTGCCACCCCATACTTCACGGTTGGGATGGTGTTATTCGGCTTGCAGGTCTCACCCTTTTTCCTCTAAACATAACAATGGTCATTATGGCCAAACAGTTAAATATTTGTTTCATGAGACCAGAGGACATTTCTCCAAAACGAAAGATCTTTGTCCCCATGTTCACTTTCAAATTGTAGTCTGGCTTTTTTATGGTGGTTTTGGAGCAGTGACTGTGCAGCCTTTCAGATTATGTCGATATAGGACTTGTTTTACTGTGGATATAGATGCTTGTCTACCTGTTTCCTCCAGCATCTTCACAAGGTCCTTTGCTGTTGTTCTGGGATTGATTTGCACTTTTCGGACCAAACTAAGTTCATCTCTAGGAGACAGAAGGCATCTCCTTCCTGAGTGGTATGATGGCTGCATGGTACCATGGTGTATATATTTGCGTACAATTGTTTGTACAAATGAACGTGGAAATTTCTCCTAATGATGAACCAGATGTGTGGAGGTCCACAACTATTTTTTCTGAGGTCTTGGCTGATTTCGTTTGATTTTCCCATGATGTCAAGCAAAGAGCCACTGAGTTTGAAAGTAGGCCTTAAAATAAATTCACAGGTACACCTCCAATTCAGTACACCTCCTATTAGAAGCTAATTGTTTAAAGGCTTGACATAATTTTCTGGAATTTTTCAAGCTGCTTAAAGGCACAGTCAACTTAGTGTATGTAAACTTCTGACCCACTGGAATTGTGATTAAAAGTGAAACAATCTGTCTGTAAACAATTTTTGGAAAAATTATTTATGTCATGCACAAAGTAGATGTCCTAAAAGACTTGCAAAACTATAGTTTGCTAATATTGAAACTGTGGAGTGGTTAAAAAATTTGATTTAATGACTTCAACCTAAGTGTATGTAAACGTATGTCTTCAATATATATATATATATATATATATATATATATATATATATATATATATATATATATATATATATATATATATATATATATATATATATACAGTATATATATATATATATATATATATATATATATATATATATATATATATATATATATATATATATATATAGTTACTTCATTTCTATATTCATTGTCTAGTTATTTTTATTTAAAAGGATATTTCACCCAAAGATGAAAATTCTCTCATTATTTACTCACCCTTATGCCATTCCAGAAACATGGCTTTCTTTCGTTTGCAGAATACAAATAATTATTTTTAGAAGAATATCTCAGCTCTGTAGGTCCATAAGATGCAAGTGAATGTTGGCCAGAATTTTGAAGCTCAAAAAGTACATAAAGGCAGCAGAAAAGTAATCCATAAGACTCCAATGATAGATGTGGGTGAGAAACAGATCAATATTTAAGTCATCTTTCATATTGATCTGTTTCTCATGTTGTTGTTGTTGATATTAAGGGGGGCACCATATTGGATCTCACTTAGGGCACCAAGTAAGCCAGAACCGCATAAATACATAAATACAGTACTTCATGCATGTTATAATGGCCCAGTAGTAGAATGCAACACTTTATTTTACATAAAATTTCCCTGGCCTGAAAAGGTTGAAGACCTAATCTAGTTCTCTCCACTTTTTCATTTCAACTAAAATGCCAGTTTGGCCCTCATTGTCCTTGTCTCCAGAATCCATCAAAGATAAACGTCAAAATATAAGGCATAAATTTGGTGATACTTTCGCACCACCAGGGTGTTGTCCCTGAGGTGGTAATAGAGGCATTACAGTGAGTTATGGCTCAGTTCACTCTAGTATGTCATATATGTCATTATTTGCAGTGACAGATTCAAATGATCCTCTGGGATGTCTTATTTAAAAGGGAGGGTGAATCTGTAATTGTAAATTTCCCTGTTTACCTGAGCTAAACCAACATAAAAGGGTCAATTCATCTTTGTTAATATTCCCTGACAAGGGCTACAGAAAGCTTTGAGGCTGATCACCTGGCTGCTTCAACCACAAATCTTCCATTCACTTATGCAAATAATATGACCCTTTTTCCCAGTATGTGGTGGTGCTTACTACACTTGACCAGTCTTGAGAGGGTAAGCAGGTGAAGAGTTCTGAGCTGAATGTGTAGTTATTAAATGTGTGGAATGACTTGATCTGAAGCCTTGCCAGATTTTAAACCTGCTGTAAATAAAGGACAGAACCACAGATGTTTGGCACAATACAGGCCAAATGCAGTCTGATTTGATCCAAATGGCTTCTACTTATTGGCCCTGTTTTCGTACATGTTTTGGTTAGGATTGCTAATTTGAGCTGAAAGATTTTTAGAGAGCTTTATTTTGATCAAACTGATTTCTTGTTGAGCGTTTAGAATAAAAAGTCATTTGCCATGCAATTAATAGTTTGAAGATAGTTTGCCCTAAAATGAACATATAATAACTCTCATGCTGTTCCAAACCTGTAGGACATTCTTTCTTCTGTGGAATACAAAAGGAGAAGTTAGGCAGATTGTTATTCTCAGTCACTATTCACTTTCATTGAATCTTTTTTCATAAAACGAACAACCAGGATAACATTCTGCCTAAAATCTCCTTTCACACAGAAAAGTCATACAGGTTTGGATCAACATGAGGGTCAAACATTATTTTGGGGTTAATAAACACTTTAAGGAGCTCATATGCTCACTTGTTCTACGAAACTGCCCGATGTCTAATATGTTGAAAATGCTGAAATAGTCATTGGACCTTGCTTCCACTATGTTGTTCCTCAGTTAGCTAAATATTGTACTAGAGTAATTTAGTGAGAAATGTCTGAAAACTAGATATACTGTAGGCTGTTTATTCTAGCTGTACAAAATTCTATAGAAACATGTGAGTTCAAGCAGGCCTCAATAAAGTAATAATTTTGTTTCTTATACACTCTTGCCCATTTGTAATACAGTTGTCATGTCATTACATGTCAGGAAAATGTAATTTAGCTTTTAAAATTTTAAAAACTTCTATCAATTAATATTATGTCAAGAAAATTGCACATATAATATAATGACATGACCTGTCTCTGTCTGAAATAATGTATACAATTTGCAAGTTTTGGCGGCAGTTAAATGAGAGTCAGATTAGTGTTAAAGGTGCACTCCTAAATTTTTTCCTAAAGTGAATTTTAATTTTGAAACATACACTACCGTTCAAAAGTTTGGGGTCACTTGTCTGAAATGTTTCTCATGATCTTAAAAATCTTTTGATCTGAAGGTGTATGCTTAAAAGTTTGAAATTAAGTTTGTAGACAAAATATTATTCTGCCAAAACATATACATTTATTTAATTACAAATCTAAAATTTCCTAAAAAAAAAAAACGTTTTTGAAATGGATGACTTGGATCAAAATATGAAGAAAAGAAGCCAATAAGTGCCCAACATAGATGGGAACTCCTTCAATACTGTTTAAAAAGCATCCCGGGGTGATTCCTCAAGAAGTTGGTTGAGAAAATGTCACGAGTACATGTCTGCAAAATCTAGGCAAAGGGTGACTACTTTGAAGATGCTAAAATATTACATAGTTTTGAATTTATTTTGGATTTTTTGGTCACAAAATAATTCCCATATTTCCATTTCTATTATTCCATAGTTTTGCTGACTACTATTATTCTAAAATGTGAAATAAATAAATAAATAAAGAATGAGTAAGTGACCCCAAACTTTTGAACGGTAGTGTATGTCTAAAATCACGGGTACTTACATGAGATGAAGAGTTCAGTCATATCAGTAACCTTATAAAAGCTGTTTTATTCTACATAGAGTGGGTCTCCTCATGGGGGCAGCCATGTGTGCATCATATGACCAGCTGGATACTACTCACTTAATCTCAGTAACTGCCCTGTTATTGGACCCTTTACTCACAAATTAAGTTAATAATGGATGACTGTGTATAGTGAATTTCTATAATGGCGTTGGTAACTGAAAACGTCTCGGGTTACTTAAGTGTAACCCTTGTTCCCTGAAAAAAGCAGAACGAGATGCTGCGCTGAGAAAAGTGCTTTGGGAACATCTTATAGTTGTGACCAGCTGTGAATATGTGTGCAACATGTCAATGAACATTGACCGGAATTGATAGCCTCTACCGGTGTAATCATTGGATGCACCTGGGGCAGGGCCATAAATAGATGCGTCACTGGAGCATCGTCAGGTATTTTGTCTGAAGAGCAGTCCTGGGCATCCCAGTGCGGCAGTGAAGTGCAGCATCTCGTTCTGCTTTTTTCAGGGAACAAGGGTTACACTTAAGTAACCCGAGACCTTCCCTTTACAAAAAGCTTCACTTATGATGCTGCGCTGAGAAAAGCGCTTTGGGAACGAGAATACCCACGCCGCCGCACTGTGGCTGTCCAGACCCCCTACGGCTGTGTAGTGTGCTCACAAGTGTGCGGAGAGGGCCAGCCTGCCGCATCACAAACATGCTGCAGAGGGACCCCTCTGGCCAAGGCTTCAGAGGAGGCGACCCCTCTAGTAGAGTGAGCCCTGATGCCTATTGGCGAAGCTTGACCGCACGCCTCGTAGGCTAGGGCAATAGCGTCCCTCACCCAATGCGAGACATAGTCTGCATTCTCAGGGAGAAGTAGAGGAGACATTGCACTGTTCATAGAGGCGAAGAGGTCCTCTTCTGCCCTGTTAAATCTCACCCAGATTTGTTCCAAGTGGAGGGAGCCCTAGCACTTAAAATGGTCTCGATATCCTCAGGTGAAAGCTCTCTGTCCCTCAGTTGGTACCCCTCAGGGGCCAAAAATGAAGGTTCTACAGCTCGGGCCGGGGATTAAATATTGTCCCCTATGCCTGAGACAGAAGGTCCCTCTTGTTCGGAATCGCCCAAGGCGAGCTGTCGAGTAGAGACATTATCTCCGTGAACCATACCCTGTTCGGCCAGCATGGCGCTATCAGTAAGAGGCAAGACCCTTGCTGGTGAACTCTGGCCAAGACTCCTGGGAGCAGAGAAACCGGTGGAAACGCATACAGATGCATTCTGGGCCATGTATGTGCCATCGCGTCCAGACCCAGGGGGGCTGGGTGACTCAGATAGAAGTAGAGGGGACATTGCGCTGTCTGAGAAGAGGTGAAGAGGTCCACTTCTGCCCTGTAAAATCTCACCCAGATTTGTTCCACTACCCCATCGGTATTTTCTGTCTGGACAGTAAATCTGCTCCCACATATGGGCATCCAGGAATATAAACTGCCCTGAGTGACAGGAGCTTGCCCTGGGCCCCACGGAGAATCCGACATGCCAGATACTGACGTGAACGTGGACCTCCTTGATGGTTTATGTAAGAGACTACCGCTGTATTGTCCACCCGCACCAAGACATGGCAGCCTCTGGAGGAAGTATTTCAGGGCCAGAAATACAGCCATCAACTCATTCCCTTTGAGCTGGATGACCACTTAAGACCACTACCCAGCCCTTCAGGGAGGCATCTGTCGTTAGCAGCCTGCGACGACAAGACGCACCTAGAGTGGGACCCAAGGTAAGAAACCGGGGTCTGAACCACATAGAAAGGGAACGAAGCCCGTGGCGCATAACCCTTATTTGCCTTAGGGGACTGGTCCTTGGATGAAACCCCCTGGATTTTAGCCACAGCTGGAATGGTCTCATGTGCAGAAGGCCCAAAGGGATCACCGTGGACGCAAACGCCATGAGACCTAGTACTTGTTGATACTGACGAGCAGTGCAAACTTGACCTAGTCTGACTTTGCTCAGGGTGTTCTGAATGGAAATTATTCGATCAATTGTGTCCGCATCGTGATCGAATTCCATATAACTCCCAGATAGGTAATTCCCTGGGTGGGAGAGAGAATGCTCTTTTGACATTGAGTCTCAGACCCAGAGAATCCAGATGAGCTAAGACGATATCCCTGTGCTGAACTGCCTGTTCTTGGAACTGCGCTAGTATCAGCCAGTCATCTATGTAATTCAGAATGCGGATACCCCGGAGTCGCAAAGGAGCCAGTGCTGTATCCATGTATTTCGTGAATGTGTGTGGTAATAGGGCTAGGCCGAATGTAAGAACCGATACTGGAAGGCTTTGCCCCCGAAAGTGAACCTCAGGAACTTCCTGTGCTGTGGCAGAATTTCTATATGAAAATATGCGTCAATGAGATCGATCGTGACCAGCCAAAACGTGATGTTGGGCTTGTGACACGACCGTCTTGATAGTTAGCATCTTGAACTTGAACACCCTGACTGAGCAGTTCAAGCCTCGAAGATCTAAGATTGGACACATCCCCCCACCCTTCTTGGGGACCAGGAAATATTTGCTGTAATATCCTGACTCTTTCTTTGGAAGGGGAACATGTTCTATGGCCCCTTTGACCAAGAGATTTTGCAGTTCTTTCCACAGTAGACATGCCTGCTCCGGTTTCACGGTAGTGGGGACCACGCCGTTGAAACATGGAGGGCGGCGAGCAAATTGAATTCTGTAGCCTTTTTCTACTGTTCTTAGGACCCACATAGAAGTACCGGGCTGAAGTTTCCACACTGCCAGGTTCTCTGAGATGGGTATTAATTTCGACACTTCCTGTTGAGGGGATGTTGAGTATTCCGCGTCCTGGACTAAGGCAGGAAGCAGCGGTACACCCAACTTTTCATTGGAAGCCTCTGCCTCCCGAAACACCAGAGGCGGCGGTAAAGGAAAGGATTCGTGGGGGTACTGGGAGGGGCGAAGTGGATGGTACACACGCCCTGTCCCGAGGGGAGCTACCCCCACAGGGCTGGGCGTAAGAGCGTCAGGGTTTTTTTCTCTTAGAAATTACTCCCCTGAGGTCTTGCTTTGGGGGCTGTCGAGGGCGACGAGCCTGTCCCCAATCTTTACGAGGGGGAGCACGACTCGCCACAATTTGCTTCTGAACCTCCCTTCTAGCAGGACCGGGCGGGTCTGGGTGGCCGATGGCCCCGCCCCCTGAGTGCAGCGAGGAAAAAACTGCCCAAATTCTTCCTCGTGGTTCTTCGACTCCTGGAACCTGGAGATGACTGTGTTCATAGCGTCCCCGAATAGGCCAGTAGGTGAAACCGGGGCATCAAGGAGGAAAAACTTTATCCTTGTCCTTGATGCCCGATAGGTTGAGCCAAAGGTGTCTTTCTGTGCTGACCAAGGCAGACATAGACCGGCCAATGGCACGGGCTGTCTGCTTGGTCGCGCGGAGAGATAGATCTGTGTCTCAACGAAGCTCAGAAAAAGCTTCTTCGTCGAGTGCGGTACCCGCACTCTGGTCCATCAGCAGGTCAGCCTGGTACACCTGTAACACTGCCATCATGTGCAGAGCAGCATCAGCTTGACCCGCTGCTTGATAAGCCCTCCCCACTAAGATGAAGGTAGTTCTGCAAGGCTTTGTGGGGAGAAAGGGGTTTTTTTAAGTGACGATGCCGAATCCGGCGAGAGATAACCTGCAAGTGTCTCTTCGACCTGCGGCATCATCAAATGCCCCCATGTCTCAGCACCCACGATAGTCGAATATACCGACGTTGAGGGTAAATGGACATGAGAAGTATAAGGCTTCCTCCATGAGCGAGAGAGCTCGTCATGGAGGCCATTAAAGAAGGGAAGGGACTCATGAGGCATTCCCTTTCCCCGGCAACCAGACAGAAATCTATCCTCCAACTTGGAGCATTTGGGGGTCTCTTGTTGGTGTGACCAGTCTATCTGAAACCTGGCCACTGCACGAGCAACCACATAATTCGGCCATAGAGCGGAGACAGGGGAACACACATCGTTTGCCCTGACTTATCTGTCATATTTTCTTTATTTTTGTATTTTTTGTATTTTTTTTTTTTTTTTGAAAGCAAGAAAGAGAAAAGAGAAAAGGTCTTCTGCACACTGCCTAACCAATTCTAACTCCTAAAAGAGGAAAGAATGTTCTGAGAGGCTCGTGAAAGCACACACACACAGAGTGATCTGAAGACAAAAGATCTGACGATGCTCCAGTGACGCATCTATTTATAGCCCTGTCCCAGGTGCATCCAATTATTACACAGGCAGAGGCTATAAATTCCGGTCAATGTTCATTGACGTGTTGCACACATATTCACAGCTGGTCACAACTATAAGATGTTCTCAAAGCGCTTTTCTCAGCGCAGCATCATAAGTGAAGCTTTTTGTAAAGGGAACTACTGTGTTCGAATGATGCTGCATACACACCACTAGGTGTCAGTGTCCAAGATGACAAAGTAAAAAACATTTTGAGTGCACCTTTAAGCGCACATTAACGAGAGAGGAGTTGCACAGTTTCTTTATCCAATCCGTTCTATGTGTGATTAAAAAGTTTCTTTTTACTTTTTGATTAACAACTGTTAAGAAAATACATTTTATTAAAAGGCACATTATTTAATGAAAGTAGAGTGCGTGGATCTCATCTTTGCTGGCACACATTACACAGAATAAATGTTCTGTTTTACAGTAATTTCAGTTTGTTTTAATTACAGTACTTATATTTCTTAAAGTTAAATTCAAGCAATTTAATCCCTTCAAGCCAAGGACCCTGTAAAAATAGTGTAACAAAAAGCAGCGAGAGAGATTTTGAAATTTGACGGGTCATTTCATTTATGATCAGAATGATCAGAAAACGTTGTATATTTTAAAGTATCAATTTTTGCATCGATATGGTGCATCCTTTATTTTGGTTCATAACATTTCTAAATTCAATATATTGTCCCATTCCTATAATTTTATTTGTTTTACTCCAATAAAATCTCTGTATCACCCTTCCACAAAGCACAATAATCATCTACGAGAGGAAGGCAGTGCTAGGATGTCAATGGGGCTGTCATAGCATCACCGTTGTAACACAGATCATATCCAGTGAAGCTTTTGAGTGGGATCAGTGATGCTGGCTGAGATAATGTATGAAGTCACACTGTGATCGATGACAGCGTGCTAATCTGCTTGTGAGATAGTAAACCTCATGCCTTCCTTCCCAACCTCTTGCTCTTCCCTTTGTTTGAGAATCACAGCCATTATCTCTGCACTGAGGGCTTATTGCAACACAAGACAGATGCCACAAACACATCATGTTTAAATCTGTAGAGAGATCCAAAGGTTGATTGAACTAATTTCTCTAAATTTTTCTGTGATCTTGTGTTGAGATTTATTAATAGGTAAAGGTTTATGTTAGCTGTCCTTTGAGTCGAAACAAACCATACGGTTTGCCACTCACTGTTTGATAAGCATTGTCACCGCAGTTCACCTCAAGTATAATTACACATCTGGTGCACAAGGTTTGGTGAAGGAAACAAAGGATCATATATAGAGGCACTGTTACAACCTCTGCTAATGCACCTGTATGGCTCTGTAGATAAACAATCTCCGACTGTGTTCATATGTGTCAGCTTGATGACATCACAGTTCTGCACACGTTGTTTGTAGTTGAAAATGGCAAGTGGAGAAAACTATTCACTGAGAGAGAAGCTCCATGGGTTTCTCCTTTTCTTTTTGCATTCAATTACAACGATGGTCAAAAAACATTTACAAAACAGGCACTGTTTGCCAACATCACTTGAGCCGTATACTGGTAATTTATGTAAAAATGTATGTTATGTAATAGCATGGTTATTCCTTTTAAAGTGATGTACAGATTCTGAATGTTGAATATATGTTGTTTAAATGCACTTAATGTTGATGCATGTAGCATTAAAGTCCAGGTATTAATTTGAAATGTTGATTCAGTAATTACAGAAATATTTTCTTAGTTAAGGGCCATGATGAAAATTAACCATGGTTTTACTATAGTAATATTGTAGTAACCATGAACCAGAAGTAACCATATGAGCAGAAATCATATTCCCTGTCTGTCGCTCACTTCAACGTTGTGTCGAAGAAGCGACACTAGGAGTCTCTCTTGAGCGCCGAATATGCCTCTGATCTATGAAAAAAGGCCTATGAGAAGTTGGAAGACAGTATTTGCATGCCCCGCCCCCAGACATACGGGTATAAAAGTGGGGAAATACGTTGAGTTCATTCAGAAATTTTCTTCGGAGCTGATGGTCGTGCATGTAGTCAGCTGCGACACCTGTCTCACACACCTGTTCCTGTTCCTCTGACGCTTTCCATGCTGTTGGATCTAGTGCAGTGGCAGTGCAGTTTGCCCCTGGGCGCTTCGACAGCGCATAAAATTAAAAGAGTTTATTAAAAGAGTTATTTTCTTGTAAAAGAGCAGCACACAGCAGCGTTGAACGTCCTTTTCAGGATGCGTATTTTTAAAGATGCCTTTCCGCCCCTGTGTAGTTCCAAGATGCGGTAGAGTGCTCTCCGCTTCAGACGGCTACAGTCGTTGTCTCATGTGTCTGGGCAGCGATTACACCGAGGCAGCGTTTGTGGATGGTTCATGTTCTCACTGCGAGAGCATGACTATAGCAACGTTGGCTGAGGCCGCCACCAGCGTGGGGCTGGACTGGAACCCTCCATCCTCCCCACAGCCATCGCTGTTGGATGACTGGTTCCTGGGGCCATCGCTCACAGTCATGCCCCCCCCCCCCACCCCCTCCAGTGTCCGTTTTTCCCGGAAGTGCATGATGAGCTGACATCTTCGTGGAGGACACCCTCGCTATCCTCGACGGCGGAGCGGCCCACGGGTACACGGCGATTCCCCAGGTGGACAGGGCTGTTGCGCTCCACCTGTGCACTGGGAAACATACTACCTGGCGGGGTCGCCCTGTGCTCCCCTCCAAGGCCTGTAGGACAACATCTTCACTGACCGCTAAAGCTTACAGCGCTGCCGGACATGCCGCTTCTGCCCTGCATGCCATGGCCCTCCTGCAAGTCCACCAGGCCAAGGCACTGAGAGATCTGCATGAGGGTAGCCCTGATCCCGACATACTGCAGGAACTGCGCTCAGCAACCGACCTCGCCCTCAGAGCCACGAAGGTCACAGCGCAGTCACTCGGGCAGGCGATGGCCACACTCGTGATCCAGGAACGTCATCTGTGGCTGAACTTGGTTGAGATGTGTGAGACCGACAAAGTACGCTTCCTCAACACCCCTGTCTCCCAGTTCGGCCTCTTCGGCAACACCATGGAGGACTTTGCCCAGCAGTTCTCCACGGTGAAGATGCAGACAGAGGCCATCTCGCACATCCTGCCCCGCCGCAAACCTGCCACCATGGGCCATGCCCCGTCTGCTCGTTGAGGGTGTCCTCCTGCGGCGAAGATACGGCCTGCTCTGCCTCAACCCGGGCCCAGCTCTCAGCCCGTGCATCAAGCACCCCGCAGGAAGCAGACGCCCCTCATCTCACGATCCAGGGACCAAGACGTTAGCTCCAGAGCTGGTAAGCAGACCACTCCGTCCCCCGGTGGAGGAATGGGAGGAGAATCTTTTGTTGAATTTATTTCATAAATAGACCCACATTCTCAGTAAAAGAGCTATTTCCTTTGTCTCTGGGTCACCTGGCCTGCAAATGACGTTCTCACGGCACTCTGCCGCCAGATCTCAACAGTCCCGGCATGCTGGACGTGGACCCCCTGCCTTCAGACCCACGACTGTTCCCAGGCTGGCACGGTTCTGATGAGTTTAGAGGACGCCTCCACCGGACCTCATTCTCAGTCTCGAACCCGCCCCCTGCCGGGTGTGCAGAGCAAGGTAAGTGCTTCGAGCACGGAGCTTGGATGTGTGGCTTTCACTTCCCAACCCGTAACACTGGCTGGCCTGAACCATCCGACTCGGTTATGCAATTCAATTTGCCAGGCTTTACCGCAGTACCTGGCGAGCATGCCAAATCTCTTACTCAAAGACGCGATAGAGCCTGTCTCTCCAACCGAGATGGAGAAGGGTTTCTACAGCCTTACTTCATTGTACCCGAGAAAGGCAGCGGCTTACGACCGATCTTGGACTTGCGAGTTTTCAACCGGGCTTTGCACAAACTCCCGTTCAAAATGCTCACGCAAAAACACATCTTAACTTGCGTCCAGCATCTAGATTGGTTCGCAACGGTAGACCTGAAGGACCTGTACTTCCACGTCTCAATTCTGCCTCGACACCGACCCTTCCTACGGTTCACGTTCGATGGCCAGGCGTATCAGTACAAAGTCCTCCCCTTCGGCATGTCTCTGTCCCCTCGCGTCTTCACGAAAGTCGCAGAGGCAGCCCTTGCCCCGCTCCGAGAAGCCGGCATTCGTATACTCAATTACCTCGACGACTGGCTCATTCTGGCCCACTCCCGAGAGTTACTATGTGCTCACAGAGACCAGTTGCTCAGGCACCTCAGCCATTTGGGGCTTCGGTTCAGAGCATCTCTTTTCTCTGCATGGAGTTAGACTAAGTCTCAATGTCAGCACGTCTCACCAACGAGCGTGCACAGTTGGTGCTGAAATGCCTCTCCACCTTCAGGCCAGGCACAGTGGTCCCCTTAAAACTTTTCCAGAGGCTCCTGGGGCATATGGCATCCTCTGCGGCACTTGCACCTCTGGGGTTGATGCATATGAGACCGCTTCAGCACTGGCTTCAGACTCGAGTCCCGAGACGAGCATGGCGCCACGTCACCCACCGTGTGATGGTCACCCCCGCCTGCTGCCAAATATTCAAACCCTGGACAGACCTCTGCTTTCTGCGGCCAGGCCTGTTCCCCTCCTGGGAACTCTCGGTGGTCCTCGCTGGCCTTCAGAGACCCCCCTTCGAGCCACTAGAATCAGTTGGACTCAGGGCCCTCTCTCTAAAGACGGCCCTGCTGATCGTGCTCGCCTCCATCAAGAGGGTCGGGGACCTGCAAGTGTTCTCTGTTAGCGACACTTGCCTGGAGTCTTGCCTACATACTTGGACTGCACGCAGAGCTTTAGACGTTCTGAGCAGCTCTTTGTCAACTTTGGTGGACAGCGGAAAGGGAACGCTGTCTCCAAACAGAGGCTGTCCCACTGGGTGGTGGATGCCATTTAATTGGCCTATCACACCCAGACCATGCCACAAACCCCCCCCCCCCCCCCCCCCCCCCCCTTGCAGGTCCGAGCAAACTCAACAGGGAGTGTTGCGTCCTCATGGGCACTGGCACCTCCCTGGCAGACATATGTAGAGCAGTGGGTTGGGCAACACCTAATACCTTTGCGAGATTCTACAATCTCAAGGTTGAGTCAGTATTGTCCCGTGTTTTCTCAGGTCCGAGCCAGTAGAACTTGGTACACGCTGACGGACTGACCGGGTGGATCGCTTGCACCTAGCGCCCTTTCCCTCGGCCAAGGTAAAACTGTGCGCTTTCTCTACCAGGAGATCCCACTCATTTGGATCCCTGGAGGACTCCTCCCTAGCCCTTTGGGTCCACAGTACCACGGAGGAACTCACGACCTGATCCACTGCGGGTACTTAATCTACCCTGTACTGGAATAGGTGCTCCACAGGTCAGGACTCCTACGTGGACTCCCCCTGTGTGTATTTTCTGCAGTACGGTCCCCTTACAAGTGGACCCGCGTCTCCCTTAGGCAGTCCCAGCTGCCCTCCGGTCGCTGCGTTGTAGCAACTCCCCCCTCCTTGAGGCTGGATCTACCACTGCAGAACCTTCCACATATTGTAAAAACCCATGTGATGTATTCACCACTCTTACCTCCCCATTCCGAGCAGGTGTGGTCTCCACACGCTGAAAGAATAGGAAACTGGGTAAGACCCCCTTCCCTCGATGCGTGTATGGGCCCCAGCCATTTCTTGCTCTATGTGGAGAAACATAGAGAGAAAAGAGGCCCAGCAAGGCTCGCCTTGTTCCCCTGTTAAGGGTAACCAGAAGGATTCCGACGACTTTTATGGGGCATTGGGGAAGGGTACGTGCAGTCTGACAAAGCTGGTCGCCTTTGCACGTAAAATACCTGCCCGCTCCTGTGTCAGCAGAAAATTTACACGGCTCAGCGCATGGTGTGATTTAAATTGGACACCTAGTGTCGCTTCTTCGACACAACGTCGAAGTGAGCGACAGACGGGGAATGTCTAGGTTACGTATGTAACCTCCGTTCCCTGATGGAGGGGACGAGACGTTGTGTCCTCCCGGCTACGTCGCTGAGCCAAGCCACTGTTGTGGCGGGACCATTTCCAGCTCCTCAGAAAAATCCTGAATGAACTCGACGTATTTCCCCGCTTTTATACCCGTATGTCCGGGGGCGGGGTATGCAAATAATGTCTGCCAACTTCTCATTGGCCTTTTTTCATAGATCTGAGGCATATTCGGCACTCAACAGAGACCACTATTGTCGCTTCTTCGACACAACTTCTCGGTCCCGCCATCAGGGAACGGAGGTTACATATGTAACCTAGACGTTTTTGATACAATTAAACATAGTTTTATAACAGTAATACTGCAGTTTTCATATAGTAATCATGATTTTACTATATATTGCCAATACAGAGGTCCCTGCCAAACCAAGTAACTTTCTATTGGTCAGTGCTCCAAATTTGCATGTCAAAGTTCTCAAACTTCAGCCCCACGTGAAATGTGCTGGGAAAACTCTTCACTACTGGAAGTTCATCAGGTGAAATTTCTTATGGCACAAATTCCCACTAAGATGACTATATTTCCGGTAGGCTGAATTCAGGAGGAGCTGTACAGTATATTGCAAATCTTTGGCATCTCAAACAGGTTATGTCTGTCACTAAGCTGTGTGTTATTTAAATGTAACTCAGCTTTACCTTGCCGACATGCACCTTCTAATATCTGGCTTGACCCAGAGCAGGAGTGAATCCTACCCTGCAGTTCCCATTTCACACAATCAATATGTTTTCACCAGCACAAGCCCAGACAGTACACCATCATACCTTATTTAATCCCTGCTTACATTTTTAATGACATGGAGGGAGAAGAAATGTAGGATAAGCTCCTCTCCTCTGGCTTACAGTAATACAAGCAAGCTTCCACAAATACTCTCCATGATATACATTCAGTTTAGTTTAATTTAGGAAAAATCTCTGGGAATTTGTTACAGTCATAAGTCAACAGCTGAAAATGTGGTATGTTTTAAGGAAATACTTATCAAAATAGAATTATCTTCATGACATTTCTTTATTCTTTGTTGTTATAAATGTACGATATAAGATACACAAGGAGAAACTCTGGCTGCAGTCCTTATCTATATTGGAAAACCATTAGGAGCTTTCAAGTGAGTAAATTCCTGATCAAGATTAAAAACACTCAAAGATTAAAAAGTGGTAGGGTATAAAGCAGTTTAGTGACCTAATTACCTCTAATTTACCAGAAAATCAAAGAGGTTTCTTGAGTAGACTGATTAAATATTGGGCAATCTCTCAAAATTTCAGAACTCAAGGCCAAGACTGCTATCTAAAGATGAAGTCCCACAGGTAACATCATGCTCCATTTTTAAATCAGAACTCATCCTCCGTGTTTTCTCATAGGCGTGATTCAGATAAAGCAGTTTTCTATTATATTGAGTATCAGATCGTGTTTGAAACTCACTGAAAGCCTCAGAAGAGGAAGGGAATTTGTGCTCTTTCAACTTCCTCACAATTATAATTACTGCATTTATGGGATCCAGCTCTTAATCCATGCCAATACAGGATTTGCCTTCAAAACTGATAAAGACAGAAAAGTATCAGCACAAGATAAAACTGCAAGGTTGACGATAAAGACTGGGAGTGTTAAATTGGAAGGAGGGGGCAGGAAGGCTGATCTACAATTCATCTACACTCATAATCAGTATGGTCCAAAGTTCTGAATACTGTAAGAAAAATGTATCTTCAATCCCGTCTGAAAAACCAACATACACAAGGCATGAATTTCCATACTTTTTCAGGCTGGTTTGGTCCTGGATCAGTATAGTCTTGCTGTTCACCAGCAAAAAACTATTCTAGTATTTCTTGTCAAGTCATACCAAGAAAAATGTGCTGGTTAAGCATATTAAAGGGATAGCTCACCTCAAAATGAAAATTATCTAATTATTAACTCATGCCATTACAGATGTTTATGACTTTCATTCTTCTGCAGAACACAAACAAAGATTTATAGAAGAAAATCTCAGCATAGAAGTAATCCATAATATTCCATTGGTTTGATCAATGTCATCTGAAGCAGGAATCCAGTTGGTTTTGAGTGAGAACAGACCAAAATGTACCTCCTTTTTCACTGTACATGCATTGTAGTCTTTAAGCATGAACATGATTTCAAGATTGATTACACTTCCTAGTTCTTAACGCATGCACAGAGCGCTAGATGGTGTATAGGAAGTGTAATCAAGCTTGAAATTATGATCGCCAAGGACTGCTATCAAGATGTATAGTGTAAAATTAGTTATATAATGATTCTGTTCTCACTCAAAAGCAACTGGATCGCTTCAGAAGATATTGATTAAACCATGTGAGTCCAATGGATTATGCTTATGCTGACTTTATCAAATTTTTTGAGTTTTAGGAGTTCTGGCCACCATTCATTTCCATTGTATGGTATACAGAGCTGAGATGTTTTTATAAAAACCTTCGTATGTGTTCAGCAGAAGAAAGAAAGTCATAGACATCTGGGATGGCATTAGTGTGAGTAGATGATGAGAGAATTTTCATTTTTGGTTGAACTAATCCTTTAAGAAGCCTGCACGTCAGTATTCCATGTTGGGGACAAGGAACCAAAACACTACATATGCTGGTCTTTTTAACATGAATTTTCACTAATTATCTAAATTATTAAAAGGAACCAAATAAAAAAATAATCTGTTTGGGTAAATATTGCAATCAGACCGGAAACTAGCAGCATATTTAGGCCACACATACAGTTCTCTCCCATGTAATTGGCACATATTTTTTTTTTGTATTATTGAGGTCTGAAGCATTTGAAGACAAGGCGGGTCCTGTCATACTACAGTGTAAAAAATACAGTTAATTGAAATGATCCTTAAGAGAGACACTACAAAGCACAACACTAATCTTAAAAATCTATGCTCTTGTTTTTGCTCCTTAACCAATTATCTATGCTTTAAAAGGTCAAATTTGTGCTCTTTTTAGTGCTGTGCTAAATTCACAATTTGTAGCAGTAGGTGTCACATTTGTGCTGGATTTCATCCTTTGCAGTAAATACCGTGAGGGAATCCGAGCCTGAGCAAAGCATTGAGTTAGGAAAGTGTTTTGTCTCAGGAAATATAGGCGGATTAATGGGATTTTACGGTTATCCTCCTGGGGAAGATACTGCAAATCTCCTCCACACCCCTGCCTGCGGCAAGACCCAAATGATAATGACTCGACCGATGTGATACTCTTACTGCATTCAAAGTACATTCTACAGCTTCGACTAAGCAGATGCCTAGGCCAAAAGCTAACTCCCAGCAATATACTTTATGCTTTTTGCCAACATTATGCTCATTATGAGTCATTACCAGAGTGTATATTTTAGAACAGCAGCATAATTAATCATCATTGATCCCATGAGGGTAAAGAGGGAGAATTTTTCCAGAAAAGAAAAAAATCAATTGGTATTATTCAATGTGCAGTTATTGACTGATAATCACAATTTATAATATTCTCATCAACGCCGGTGGATTTTTCTTGGTTTCACTGTGACTCATTGTTTTGAATTATTATTTCAGATTCATACTGTTTCAAACCCAAAAGTCCATATCTGTGATTAGTCACAAAAAACAAGACATATGTTTATTCTTAACAAGGCCAATAAGTGGCTGCGTAAATGATTGGATTTTCTCTGTTTGTGCTTCACTGAGCAATAACTTGTTGGATGTCTCTGCTTGGCTATGATAATTAAAGCATTAAAGCATGACTTCAGGATATCCGCTTCAGTGGAGTCTCATCTCATTATGTATATATAGTGAGTGCTACGGGGTTCCACTTCCTTCTCTATTTGTTTGCTTAACAGGGCTAAAAATAAAAAGGCATGGAGCCCTGGTTTACACTTCTCCCTCTCTGCCCACATCAACATGTAAAGCAGTATGCTGAAAATAATGCACTCTTCAAGGTATAGTTCACCCAAAAATCAATTCTGTCTTTATTTACTCACCCTCATGTCATCCAAAACCAATACTGTTATTTTTTCTGTGAAACACAAAGGTAGAAATTTTACAATACAATGACAGTAAGTATGTCTGCCAAGCTCTAAAAGGACAAAAAAAAAAAAAACACACCATAAAAGCACCAGGAACATACTGTACGTCATACGACTCTATATTCTTAAGTCTTCTGAAGCCATACATGAGCTTTGTGTTAGGAAAAGACCGAAATTTAAGTTGTTATGCATTGAAAATATTTAACTCCACTGCAACTCATCTAGCCTTAATTTGTGTCCAGATTCAAAAATGGTGCATCTACTGTATGTCAACGGTACTGGTTCTCACGTGTTTAGTAACGGAACGCAATGGACAATTTCTAAATTCTGAATGTGAATGTGGGCTAGACGCGAGTTGCAGCAGAGGTTTTGTATTTTGGACCACTCACTCAACCTAAATGCTGAACTCTATACTCAGTTAAAGGTATAGTTTAACAAAAAGTATCATTTAATCGCCCTCATGTTTTTCTAAACATGTGTGACTTTGTTTCTTTTGGGGCAGGCCTACACTAAAGTAAATGTTAGGCAGAATGACAGCCTCAGTCGGCATTGGTTCTCGCGTGTGTAGTAATGGAATGTTACTCACAATCGAATGAAAAATCTTAATAATTCAAATGAGATGGTGAAATCGTTAGATTTTGAATGACTTGGTCCATACAAAAAGGTAGCACTTTCAATCCTATAGTGACCAACCAATCAACAAAAATAATTTTAAATCGATACAATATGGGCATACCATTTTAGCTAGCCTACAATCCAACATTTTAATTTTAGAAAGGAAATATCAGTAAACAAATTTGTTTAGTCAATGTTCATTATCATAATCATTTCTATCGGGAAGACACGCAGGCTTGAGTGAGGTTTATGATGCCATTTATTTGATGAATTTAGAACAGAAAAGTAATGTCTCTCTTTGGCGTAGGCTCCGTCCGGCGGTCCGAGGGAGTTGTACTTGGAACCATCATATCCTGCCGGAGATAGGAGGCAGGGGCGAGGAGCCTACCCTTGTGCGGGACGGGGCTCAACTGGTGGTGGTGGGGTGGTGGAGGTTGCCATCTTAGCACACTGAAACAGCAATGTGATAGATTGGGAGCAGACTTATAAAGCAATGGCTTACCTGCGATTGGCTAGGAATTACCCAGCTAATAGTGTGATGATGTACAGCTGCTAGTCTTCCCGCTAGAACTACGCTGCGCTCACATTTATGCAATACAAATCACTGATGTATATCAATAACACGCTTCCCACGTCTTGTTCCAAATGCCGAAGTTTCTTTCTTCTGTGGTACACTAAAGTTATTTTTCCTAATTAAATTATGGTTAGATATAGGAATGGGTGAGGTGATTATTATGATTTTTATGAAAAAATCATAATAACATTGTTTACTTGGTTCGTTTATTTTTCCTGATGTATGTTTTTGTACAAGCAAACTTGTATGATTTCTTACAATATCTTACAATTTATTCTATCTCATACTATTATTATGACTTGGCATGAGAACAGGTTGGAGGTAAAAATGAACAGTGAATAACAATTTAAATTCCACTTTGTTCCTCACACAATCTTAATGTACTGAATAGCTTCAGAAGACTTAAGCCCAAAGTATAATTGGTTGTCCACGTTGCTGATCACTCTGCACACAGTATGCATGAAGTAAATTTTGTTATCAGCACAGTCTGTGCGATTCGATCCAGAACGCAGAAAAACAAAGTATACCCGGGCCATTAGAAAACTAATCAAATGGACTAGTTTGTTTTTTTTACCTTTTGGAGCTTATTAGCCATTGTAACTATGTATATGTCATTGTATGGTAATATTTTTTTTTAAATGCATTCTTTTGTTTGCATGGAGAAAAAAAAAATGCATACATGTTTGGAACGACGTGAGGGTGAGTAAATAAGTACTTAATTATATGGTTGAATTATTTCTTCAAAGGCTGATTTTTGGAGAGCTGTGAGCTTTCTTTTCTTTTCTTCTCAGAGCAAAGGCTCTGGGGTTTCAGGGATAGATGGGGCTCACGCTGCACACTGACATCTCAACTCCTCACTGGGATTAGTGGAGAGGCACTACAGTTCAGCCTGGGCTCTACTATCCTGCTTCTGTAGCTTAATCCTGCTGACATTTCAATGAGCTGCTCCCTGTGCCTACATCCAAGCCCAGAGATCCTAGGCCCTTTTGTCAAAAAATTATTAAACATTAGTTTCTAGCCTGTCGATTGCACTGGCTGAAGTCGGGGGCTTCCATTCAGCTGCCATTTGCACTTTTCCCCCACTATAATACCCACACAGTCTTGACAGTGGTTTCTGTCAACATGAGCGATACCAGAGAAACAGATTAGAAGTGGGGCTGTTGAGAGATACTCTTAATAGAGGAAGATTTCTCAATCAGCTTTGCTGGTTGGGGGTAAGATGACTTACTCATATCGTCAGCCTTTGCTAATGATTGAATTCAGCGAATGAGGAAAGTGACTGAGCATTAAGATGCATTATACAGCAGATGTGAATGTGTAAAACTGTGCATGGGACTGATGTGTAACTGTTCATCACTTTCCCTGGGGAGGGGCGCGCCTTCCGCGCTGTATGCCGGCAGGTAATCCCCGTCTACCTGGACGAGGGATGGGACAAGGGGAGGGAAACAGAAATAATTAAAATGTGGGGGGGGTACTTTCTGTAACAGTGTAGTACCCCCCCCCCCCCCACCAAAAAAAAACACTACAATTTAAAAGAGAGGGAAAAGGCCAACGCAGAGTGGCAGTGAGAGAGAGAGAGGAGAGAGAGAAAAGAAAAAAAAAAACCTACTCGCCGGTTCTCCGATACGCCATAGCTTGTTCCTCGGCCACTTCTCCACCATTTAATGGACGACAGACGCGCCTCTCCCGTCAGATCGGAGGCAGTCCTCCAGCCCCTGGCGGACGGAACGCCCCGCCGCGTTCTCGGGGAGTCAAAGGGGTCTCCCCCGCCCCTGGCAGAGGTTCTCCCGCTCCAGGCGGTCGGTCGCAATCCCCTCCCCGCTCACGGTCGGCGGTTTCTGACCCTGCCATGTTTCAGCGGCTGGTAGGGGCATCCTCTGCCCCTGGCAGTGGCCCTGAACACTCCAGGTGGTCGGCTAGGAGCCCCTTCACCCCTCGCGGTCGGTGGCCGTTCCTCCACGTCCAGGCGGCTGGGCTCCTCGTCCCACGGCAGATGGCCGCGAATGCTCCATTGGGGTGGACGGTAGTGGTGAGAACTCTACTACGGCATATGCCTCCTGCTTCCTGGATTTCGGCACCAGTGTAAAGCGGGTTAAGATGGGTGAGAACTGGCTTATCAATATAAATAATAATTGAATGAAAACTTAAACCCAAAACACAAACATAAACACATACAGGGCAGCCATTTGTAATTTTCTCTCTCTCTCGAACCGTCGTCACCAGCTGCCTTTATCCCTCAAGTGCCCCATCAGGCCAATTGGGGACCAGGCGTGCAACATTCCAGCCCGGCCCCACCACCCCTCCATTCCACAGAAATGTATATTTACAGGATTTTTAATAGTCAAATGTTACTAAGCTAAATAATTGAAAACAGAGGTCTGTCCAGGGGTTGAAAGTCTGGTGGCAGGCGGGGGTGATAAACACATGGTGCATGCAGTGGCACCATGACCATCTTGGGACTCGAGTCTAGAGCCAGTGCTGAAGCGATCTCATATGCAACAACCTCAGTGGCACGACCGCCGTGGAGGATGCCATATGCCCCAGGAGCCTCTGAAATAGTTTTAGAGGAACCGCTGTGCCTGGCTTGAACAAGGTGAGGCATTTCAGCACTGACTGCATGTGCTCGTTGGCGAGGCGCGCTGTCATTGAGACTGAGTCTAACTCCATGCTGAGAAAAGAGATGCTCTGAACTTGCGAGTTTGACCTGAAGCCCTAGACGGCTGAGGTGCCTGAGAACCTGGTCCCTGTGGGCGCACAGTAACTCTCAAGAGTGGGCTAGGATGAGCCAGTCATCGAGGTAATTGAGTATACAGATGCTCAATTCCCTTAGCGGGGCAGGGGCTGCCTCTGCAACCTTCGTGAAGACATGAGGGGACAGGGACATGCCGAAGGGGAGGACCTTGTAATGATTTGCCTGGCCGTCGAACGCGAACTGAAGGAAGAGTCGATGTCGAGGCAAGGTGGAGACGTGGAAGTACATGTCCTTTAGGTCTACCGCTGCGAACCAATCTTGCTGCTGGACGCAAGTTAGAATGTGTCTTTGCGTGAGCATTTTGAACGGGTGTTTGTGCAAGGCCTGGTTGAAAACTCACAAGTCCAAGATCGTCCGTAAGCCGCCACCTTTCTTGGGTACAATTAAGAAAGGGCTGTAGAAACCCTTCTTCATCTTGGCTGGAGGAATAGGCTCTATCGCATCTTTGAATAAAAGAGTCACGATCTCTGCACGTGGGGTGTTGGCATCTTCGACCTGCACCGAGGTAAAGCAGATGCCGCCAAAAGGGGGCGGAGGCCTGGCAAACTGAATCACGTAGCCAAGTCGGATGATCCTATCCAACAAGTGTGATGGTTTGGGAAGTGAGAGCCACTCATCCAAGCTCCGTGCAAAGGGCATTAAGGGGACGACCTGGCGAGGCTTCGCAGTGGGGCGGGGCAGGAAGTGTGGCGTCGGGAGGCAAAAGCACGTCCCGAGGCTCTGATGCTGAGAGAAGACTCAAAGCACTTACCTTGCTCCGCAGACCCGGCTGGGGGCGGGTTAGTGACTGAGGAGGAGGTCCCATGTAGGCGTCCTCTGAACCCATCAGAACCAGCTGGCCGGGGGGCAGCAGTTGTGGGTCCGGAGGCGAGAGGTTCACGTTAGGGGTGCTGGGACTGCTGAAGTGTGGCACCGGGTTGCCGTGAGAACGGCATTTGCACAGGTGACCCAGTGAAAGAGGAAAATGCTCTATTCTTGAAAAAGTCAGGGTCAGCTCGGGGGACTTGAGGGAGTAAGCAGACTGACCGTGAGGCGAGCTGCTCTCACCTTGAGCCTTTACGGAAGTCAATGAGTGTGCCGGGGGGCAGGTGGTCCGTGGGGATCTACCCAGCGAAACCGAGCCCGCTGCTATCCCCAAATCACCTCCATCGCCAGGCGGGTCGTCTGATTGACGGGGCACCCTCTGGCATCCACACTCAGACCTCTGGAGCCTCCAAGTCTGGCCCCTGCATGGGATGCAGAAGATCTAAGTGGCCTACCACCTGCTGTCATAGACAAGATCAACCAAGCCAGAGCTCCCTCTACCAGGCAACTTTACACCCTAAAGTGGCTCTTGTTTGCGAATTGGTGTTCTTCCTGGTCCGAAGACCTGCAGAGGTGCACAGTCAGGTCAGTGCTCTCATTTCTGCAGGAGAGGCTGGACCCTTTTATGAAATTTTTAAATTATGAAATTTCTGTCATAATTTACTTACCTTCATGTTGTTAAAAACCCATATAATATGGGATAATAGGGTTCAAAAGAGTTTTACTGTGAATGCAAACTTTAATACAGTGAAAAAGACACTCTATTAGTATAACATAAATATATGTAAATAAATAAATAAGAAATTCCAACAATATTTTGAATTTTCAAGTACAAAAAGAAAATATTTGATGCCATAAGTGTAGCTTAATTTACTATTGCTATTATTTTGAATGGCTATGGAAAATGAAGCAATGTGATAACAATTTTACCTGGTCACAAAAAGTAGTCTGTTAATTTATGTGATGAACTTTCACCTTTTGCTGACCCTTTATGCTTCACAGAGCTAATGTGTGCTTCTAAATCACTTGCACCTTTATTAGCAACTGACACACAAGTTCAAGCTTTGTCATACATTCTGCTTCCCACAGATCTCGACCTGGACGAAAGCATGGGAATTTTTTGTGCAAATCTTCTATAAATTTGCACTTTCGTTTGGGCATTGTTTCCACTCAGATGTCATTTGCTGCTACTGTCAAGCAACTATTTGATGCCGAACACAACAGCGCTTGGCGTGTTCGTGGAGAGATTCACAGGCAGGAATTTGCCCAATAGTTGCTGCAAGCCACTTATAATTGACCAATTGTTGTGCGAGAAGGCGGGACTTACAAACAGGGGTTAAAGCAATGCACACACGATGAAGTATTAGACCAGTTGCACATCATAATGCCGAATTCCGGACATTTTCGCAAATGTTTAAATCCCAGCGGGTAAAAGAGGACATGTCCGGGAAAAGGAGTCACCCTAAGCTATGACTCTTAAACATTAAGTAAAGTCTTTCAATTGGCTCTGCTGGGCAATAATTTCTCTTAATTAAACAACCTCTGGAGTGGTCCGCTGCTCCCTGGGGATCTTTGCCGGCTCACACAGAAGCATGAGGCAAAGATCAGCTAAATCATTTCCTCATCTCTCTGAGGGCTATTA
This sequence comes from Moxostoma hubbsi, assembly GCA_032164185.1. NCBI lineage: Eukaryota > Metazoa > Chordata > Actinopteri > Cypriniformes > Catostomidae > Moxostoma > Moxostoma hubbsi. The sequence continues at coordinate 23,709,571 of JAVLUX010000029.1, read as the reverse complement.
GGATTTAGCTCTACTTATTTCCCTTACAGTCCCATTCAGCTTCAGGATAATCCATGAGGAAATACATCCTGCTGCACTCATGACTAGAAAGCAGAAGCTTTTGTTGTCACTGACAATGATTAGGAAATGTGAGAATATGTGAGTGAGATATTAAACTCGGTGAGGAAAATTAAAGGTATAGTTCACCCAAAAATGATAATTCTGTAATTATTATTTACTCACCCTCGTGTTGCTCCAAACCTGTATGTGGTTATTGTTTCTGTGAAACAGGAGAATTTTGAAAAATCTACATGCAGCTGTTTTACATATTTTTAATATTGATCATCTAGTGATAGTCTGTAAAGCTCCAAAAAGGACTCTTCTAAAAAAACACCATAGAAGCACTATAAAAGTAGTCCATATTCTATATTCAAAGTTTTCTGAAGTCACATGATAGTTTTGTGTGACAAATGGACCAAAATTGAAGTTGGTATTCACAGATAATTTTCCCTTCCACTGAAGCTGAAATGCTACATTTATCACCTTATATTGCAAATGCAGCAATGGAGCCAAGGGAGTAATACAACAAATTTACCTAAACCGCCCCCTCTCTTTTTTTTAGCACAAAATAAATGTTTTTACTATCAATTGTCCTCCCTCCCCAGTAGGTGGCGATATGCACAATGAATGTGAGTCACCAAAAACAAAACAAGAATGTGAAAGTGGAGATAAAAAAGGTAAAAAAGGACTTAAATATTGATCTGTTTCTCACCCACTCTTCTCCTATCACTTCTGAAGATATATATTTAACCACTGTAGTCTTATGGTTTACTTTTATGCTGCCTTTATGTGCTTTTTGGAGCATAAAAATGTTGGCCCATTTACTTGTATGGACCAATAGAGCTGAAATATTTTTCTAAAAATCTTAATTTGTGTTCAGCAGAAGAAAGAAAGTCATATATATCAGGGATGGTATGAAGGTGAGTAAACGATGAGATAATTAAAATTTTGGGGTCAACTATTTCTTTAAGTGAATTGTTATTTCGGACAGTTCATTTAAATTATTCGGTTAAAATAAACATTTCACTTATATTTTAGCATTGGGAACCCCAATTCATTTTAGTGAGTTGGTTTGTTCTGATGGTTCATTTACACTCACCTAAAGGATTATTAGGAACACCTGTTCAATTTCTCATTAATGCAATTATCTAATCAACCAATCACATGGAAGTTGCTTCAATGCATTTAGGGGTGTGGCCCTGGTCAAGACAATCTCCTGAACTCCAAACTGAATGTCAGAATGGGAAAGAAAGGTGATTTAAGCAATTTTGAGCGTGGCATGGTTGTTGGTGCCAGACGGGCCGGTCTGAGTATTTCACAATCTGCTCAGTTACTGGGATTTTCACGCACAACTATTTCTAGGGTTTACAAAGAATGGTGTGAAAAGGGAAAAACATCCAGTATGCGGCAGTCCTGTGGGCGAAAATGCCTTGTTGTTGCTAGAGGTCAGAGGAGAATGGGCCGACTGATTCAAGCTGATAGAAGAGCAACTTTGACTGAAATAACCACTCGTTACAACCGAGGTATGCAGCAAAGCATTTGTGAAGCCACAACACGCACAACCTTGAGGCGGATGGGCTACAACAGCAGAAGACCCCACCGGGTACCACTCATCTCCACTACAAATAGGAAAAAGAGGCTACAATTTGCAAGAGCTCACCAAAATTGGCCAGTTGAAGACTGGAAAAATGTTGCCTGGTCTGTTGAGTCTCGATTTCTGTTGAGACATTCAGATGGTAGAGTCAGAATTTGGCGTAAACAGAATGAGAACATGGGTCCATCATGCCTTGTTACCACTGTGCAGGCTGGTGGTGGTGGTGTAATGGTGTGGGGGATGTTTTCTTGGCACACTTTAGGCCCCTTAGTGCCAATTGGGCATCGTTTAAATGCCACGGCCTACCTGAGCATTGTTTCTGACCATGTCCATCCCTTTATGGCCACCATGTACCCATCCTCTGATGGCTACTTCCAGCAGGATAATGCACCATGTCACAAAGCTTGAATCATTTCAAATTGGTTTCTTGAACATGACAATGAGTTCACTGTACTAAAATGGCCCCCACAGTCACCAGATCTCAACCCAATAGAGCATCTTTGGGATGTGGTGGAACGGGTGCTTCGTGCCCTGGATGTGCATCCCACAAATCTCCATCAACTGCAAGATGCTATCCTATCAATATGGGCCAACATTTCTAAAGAATGCTTTCAGCACCTTGTTGAATCAATGCCACGTAGAATTAAGGCAGTTCTGAAGGCGAAAGGGGGTCAAACACAGTATTAGTATGGTGTTCCTAATAATCCTTTAGGTGAGTGTAAATTAACTAGTTTACATAAACAATTCACTAATTTACTTGAGCACCTGTACATCCTTAAATGGATTTAGACCGAACAAGTCACAGTCTTCATTTTTTAAGAAAAATATTTTGTCAATTGCTGCTGTTTATTACTACATTTTGACTCAACTATATAAAATAGGGTGTTTTCTAGTTTTATCAGTAAATATTTTGCATACATTTATATGTTCAATGTAATGTCACTCTAATTGTTAAATATCACATTGCAAATGTCATATGTAATTAAATATATAACTAGCAGGTGATATTATTTAATTAAATCAATAATAATAACTTACTGTATATACTCAGATTTTTATGGATTTATACATATTTTCTTCTTAAAATAGCTTTAATGTAGCTAGCTACTTTTTGTTAACTTGTAGTGTAGATACTACTTTTTTTAAGTGTGGCTTGACTGATTTAAGTTATGAGTAGCTTGTAGCTTGGAAAGCTACAGTTTCAAAATAGCTTCCATAACACTGGTATGGACTACAAAAATGGTGCAACAGCAACATCGTTAATACTAAACGTCAATGGTTCTCTCGCATCTAGACCAAACATCATGACGTCCAACCTTCACCATAGGCACTATATTTGAGAGCTGCATCAAAGGGGAATGAAGAACTAATGAGTGAATAACCAACAAAAACAGCAGGTTGAAGTTTTTCCAAAAATCACATTTTGTTTTCCACAAAACAGCATATGGGTTTGGCATGACATGAGGGTAAATAATGACAGAATTTTAATCTTTGGGTAAACTATTCCTTTAAAGCAAGCATAAAAGGACACCCATATAGGGCTGGGTTATACATCACTCCTCAGGGCATTTAGACAGCTCAGCTCCACCATACAGACTCACTTGGAAGTCTCGCCCACCCCCTCCAAATTCCCCATCAAACTCCCAAACAGCTGTCAGGGCCTGTTCAAGGGGCAATGAAAAAACTGACCTTGAGCTGGCAGTTCCAGCTAACACACCGAGAGAGGGGCAAGATGAGATTTCCCTCCCATAAACCTCCTCTCAAGGTCTAGAGCTGACAGCTCTCTGCATACATACTTCAGCAAATAGACTGCAGGAAAAAAAAAATCGCTTAATAAAACCTCCTACTGTATGTTGACAAACGTATGACTGAAGGTTAGGATGTGATACTTACATACTGTGAATACAGGATATTTTGCTAAAGGTGAGTATTTTAACTTGATCCTACATAGAAATTATGCTTAATAATTCATAAAATAATTGAACCCACATTGCCAGTAAACGAGACATTTTTGCACAGAATGAGCAATCTAGGACAAGGTAAAAACAATACATAAAGATTTTCTTTGTTGTGTCCAAAAATAAATATATAAGTATTTTCACCTATTTGTTTCCCACACATGAGGTAGTTTGACTAAATTGTCATGGACTAGTCATTTTAATATACGTAAGATTTTATTGTGGCAAATTATTGTCAATCATATTTTAATGAGAATGGCTAATAAGTCAGGACTGCAATGGGAGCCAAGTGGACAGTCAGGGTATTAAGAATTGCACGTTTTTGGAGGGAGAATTAAGAAACAGATCCACACCAACACACTGAACCGAAGCCATCTGGAAGAAATTGCTAATAACTTGTCTAATAAATCTAACTCGGCTCATTTGATGTGATTTAGAAGCAATAGTACTGGGACAGCAAAGCGAGGTAGCTCGATTTGGATGATTTTCACATATCAAACGATTAGAATCTAAATCCAATTTAAATCACTGTCTCAGTAACTGTTTTTCCATAGAACCCACAGCATGCAAAAGATTTTAATTGCCCGTAGAGAAAGCAAAATATTCCTCACTCAGTTCTCGCATATATCCCAGCTTGTAGCTGCTCATGTATCAAATGCTGTCGCAGTGTATTCACCATCTTCAGTGCAAATTGGAACCCCCCTGAAGTTATTAATGAAATGCCCGTAAATATGCAGCATTACTTATATTCAGCATATCATAATCAGGATGTCGCTGATTAAAAATGCACTGCTCTTCGCAAAATTAGGTCCTCAGGATTGCTTGAATAAAATACGTGCTGCGTGTTGAAATGCAATAATGTTTGTTGTGGCACTTAGCGTTCTCGCAGTATAATGACTCCTGTGAAAGTGCAATTAGGTGTAATCTGTGAAAAGCTTCACAAACTGACCCTCAGTGTTGTTTAAAAACATGGGTCTTCCCTATAGCATCACAACTACAATATTTAATGACAGAACGTCTAATTTAATGTATACTACCATATACAGAAAAATTATACAAATTACATCATCAGCATAATCTGAGTGAAAAGTCATTTAAAAGACTCTTGGTATTTACTATTTCGCCCTTTTGCTTTAATGAAGGCATACTCTGGGCAAAAATTTGAGAATGTTCCAAAGAGCATCTTGTGTGCTTCAGTGGAAGTAAGGAAATCTGACCTTTTAACATGGTCACTGTCACAAACCTTGAGTGCGTACATTTGATTAGTGAACTACAAATAGTGAAGAACTTTCATATTTATGTCGTTGACAAATCTGAGGTAATAAAAATTAGAACATTTTAAAAAATCCAGCTAGATCATAGAAATGTAATAATTGTGTCAATGTTGGTTTCATACATTTTGTAAAAATATTTATAACACTTTCTACAAAAAAAAGGATTAAATTATGTTAAAAAGTAGCAATTAAATTTTTTAAAATGTTATGATTTTTTAGTTTATAAATATCATATAATCTCAAGGTTATTCTATTTGACCTGAACAAGGAGCTTTTTTTTTTTTACTTCTCACACAGTCACGAGGGTTTAAAGGGGGCTACCTGCTGCATGTTTATTACAGCACCTGACTTTGATTTGATGGACAAAAATTATAATTTTATAAAAAATTGTTACACTGCATTTTTTTATTTATTATTTTAAATAAGAATAAAATATTATTCCAAACTACTAATGCCAAGATTTATTTTTTAAGAATTTCAGCTTTTAATAAGAATTTTCGTCTGTTATACCACTTAAGCCCCAGAAGAAAAAAAAATAGCAAAATGACTTAAAAACATATTCATCATAGTGTGGTGTCCTCAATAAATTGCTTTGTGTGAATTGCCTTTTTAATCCGGACAACAACAAAAAAAATCTGTGTCACGTCACTGACCCATTTCTTACTTTACAGTATGCCATGTTTTGTTGTCACACTTTTTAAAAACATCCTAAAACTTTGTTTATTTTCAAACATTTAATGTGGTCTCAGATTTTTGGACCCCACTAATCACCTTATGCAGCAGATAAACTGTGTGGGGTAAATTAATATATATATATTTTTTTAAGTATAAATAATTTCCTTTAATGTAATGAACTTGCATTTAAAATAATATGAGCTGTCACTTTTGGAAATTTCATGGTAACTAAACATTTTAACACAAGTTATTAACAAGTTGAAACCCTAAATAATTCTGATGTCATACTGTACAGAATATAGAACAATTCTATATAAAACAATAGTGAATTTAAAATGGAAATTTAACTTCTGATGTTAAAATGTATGTTTTCTAATTTAATGCAGCCCCCTTAAATTCTTGGCCAGTTCATAAATAATTTATTTGTTTGTATATAATTTACTTGAATGTATTAAAAGAACATTTTCATGTCTATCCTTGTATTTTTCATCTGGTCGAGGTTTCTAAGGGTTTTAGAAAGTAAATAGTAATAAGTAATGCAATTACTTTTCAGACAGCGTAATTAGTACAGTAATCTAATTACAATGTAGAAGATGTAATTAGTAGTTAGTAAATCATTACTTTTATTTAGAGTAACAGCAAACACTGTCTGCCAGGTCCAATTTACCTCTGTGTGTGTGTCAGAAAAACAAACATTTAGAGTGACAGCAAAACACCTCACGAGAATTTTTGCATAGTAAAGGGTTGGTCTAGACTCACACCATCACCTCTTTATAAAAAATACCTTCTGTGCTCCCACACGTAATCCATTTGGATAGACTTTTCTCAGTAGCTTCAATACAAACAGGAAGTTAGATGACAAAATTCAGAGAAGCAGAGTTCTTAAAAGGGGCGGGAATGAATAAGGTTAAAAAAGGATTGGTTCTGCTTGTTCAGTTTACTTATTTAACCCTCTGGGGCCTGAGGGTGTTTTGGGCCTAGGAGAAGTTTTGACATGCCTTGACATTTGTGCTTTTTTCAGTTGCTTAAAAACATATTAATGGCTAAAGTCTGATAACACTGTATTCAGCACAAACTGGGCTACAATAATATGTGAGCAACATGTGTGTAGCAGGACGCGCCGGTGCGTCCTTTGACCCCAGAGGGTTAAAATAAACTAAAGCAACACAAAATTTAGAACAATTCTGTCACAACTTGATTTCATTGTGTTCTATCAATTTAAATGTGCAAAATTGATGTTTACTTAATCCATTTGAGTTGGGAGTATATTAATACTTTTTGTGGTGTTAATGTAGCATTGATGAAACTGGACAGGGGATTTCCATGTCACAGTATGCTTTGAATGGGACTTGATAGGGAGATTAAATATTAAAATTACGTTTTATTTTATGTGCAGATGAATATAAAAATATAAAGGTGGATACTTGTTAGTGTTTAATGTTTTATTATGTTGAGATTTAGAAGATTTTGAGTTATGTTTTGGAGGTTACAATTATGGTGAAGAGTGGAGCTTGAGCTAACGATAAGGACGGGGTGATGTCGCATATTAAATTGATTGCTCGCTTAATTTATTTAGCATGCTAACATTCACATTCACGAGTTAGTACATAAAAGTATATAATATTTTAGTACATAAATAAATAAATAAAAGAGATTTAATTTTGTTGGGTTTACCCAATTCAACTTGGTTATTTCTACATAATCTGTTTGTGATGAGATTACATAGTATTTTCAAATTAAGAAAACTAATTTCAAAAACGTTAAACCACTGTCCTTGATTGAATCAAGTTCAGGCAAAGAGCTATTTTTGTGTGTGTAGGCAAACAGATTCCACTACTATCTTACAAAACAGTTACAGTTAAAAGAGGGCAATGCTTTTCACAATCACTGTGATTAATCATTATTAATATCTCAAAATATTTGCTAACTAAAACCCTTCCTCAGCCCAGCTTGATTGATCTACAATTCCTTATTCTCTGTGGATATATTTATCAAGAAGCCGTCTCTATTCTGTAACCACACACATGCTTTTTATGAGTGCTTTCTGCTTTGTTGTAGTTTCAGAGACAAAAAACAGACAAAAGACTCAATTCCCCTGTTTGTAGGCACTATGGTGTCATGGTGGAGTGGGAGGCATACTACACTCTACTGTAAGTGTGTGAGAAATCCTGCAATAAAATCCAATTATAAGCCAGTGTTCATGTGTACAGTGTGTGTGTGTATGAATCGCGTGTGTGAATGAGTGTCTCCAACACAGATGTGTCTTCACTGCCAGAAGCAGTCTCGGTGGGACATGGCCCACTGAAGGCATTTTGATAAACGGCCTGTTCTCTGGGCATCCGTATCTCTGCATGGGACTCAGGGGACCGTCTCTGTCTCGAGGGGTGTGTAGAGACATCTGTGTGGAGACAGAGAGGGAGGGAGAGGGATGTCTCCGTTGCACCATACCACGCCTTTTTCTTGATTACAGCCTTAAGAGAGAAATTACTCTGCGGTATGTGGGAGGAGTGGATCAGTTTAATATTCAACGGTAGAATCTAGTGTGCAAATACAAGTGTAATGTGCCTCTACTCGTGTGAAATGCTCTTTAAATTGGTGTCTCTCCCTGTATGATGTAGTCCTTCGCTTTTTACTTTTCACTTTTGTTTAATTCCAAATATATTTGACCATTACAGCTGTTTATACAAACCTCATGAAATAGCACAACCACACAAGATTCACAACTAGTCAGCAATTCGACTGGAGGCAGAACAAATAAACTAGGTGACTAGACGGTGTAAACCCTAATCAAGACATAAAGGGCTTCTTGTACACAGGGTTGGGGGGGTTACTTTTGAAATGTATACCACTACAGATTACAGAATACATGCTGTAAAATGTAATTTGTAACCTATTCCGTTATATTACTCAAGTTCAGTAACGTAATCTAAATACTTTGGATTACTTCTTCTGCACTGTCAGATTTTTTTCACTTGTTTTGACTATATACAAGTAATTAATGTAAGTAACTACACTTCACTGTTGCATACATTCTCTGAAAAAAGCCTAAATATCTTATGTTGTTAATGTTGTTTATGAACTTGTTTAATCTTTTTAAGATAATTTTACAGGAAAACAATTTTTAAATTCCCATTAAGAATACAATTATTGCAGTACAGCTTTGCCCTAAAATTAAAGGTCAAACTAAATAAAAATGTTATGCTCTAACATGACTTAATTCATAGAATTAATTATAAAATATAATCACACCAGATAGTAGATACATGTAAGGCAAGAAATAGCCATTTAGCTTAGGATAAAGCAAAATGTTCATTTGACAAGTTATTATTTTTGCTGCTCCAAACTTAAAAATCCCACAGAGTGTCCACAACAACATCCTTTTATGATCGTATGTGGATTCTGTTCATATAATGAGGCAGAAAATATATTATTTGTAGCATTCTATACAGGACCATAGCTAATAGGTTTAATTGAAAGGTGGTAACGATTCTAGAGGCCCACAGCAATTTACAATCAGGAGTCCCTGAATTCCTTGCTATGGCCCTGATTCTATATGATGTTAAAGGCTACATTGGTTAGCATTTCTTGTAAAAATACCCTAACCACATAAAAAACATTGACAAGGTATGTAATCATGTATTTATTGGATTTATGTGTAATCTGTTAACCCTCTGGGGTCTGAGGGTATTTTGGGCCCTGGAGAAGTTTTGACATGCCTTGACATTTGTGCTTTTTTAGTTGCTTAAAAACACATTAATGACTAAAGTCTGATAACACTGTATTCAGCACAAACAGGGATACAATAATATGTGAGCAACATGTGTGTACATGTTTGTATTTTTGAGAAAATAACGTGTATGTGTGGTTTTTGAAAATCAAAAATTGTAAGTAATTGAAATAAGGCCATATAACACATACTACACTAAACATTTGTCCACAAGACTTTTGAGAACTGGATCTTGTAGCCTAGAGTTTTTGCTACAAAATGATGTGAAAACCATCTTGATCACTCATTCATACAAAACAATATAGTAATTTAACTTTTGTAAGACAATTTTAGTGTTGAATGCGAGGAGGCGTGAATGATCATGAATATTAATGTGATTCACACCTGAGAGAAAAAAGACCACTCCCCTGGGCCCATCAATGAGGAATGTGGCAGAAAGAATGAATGTGAGGAGATTTAATGATCAAAATCAAGTTTTAAGTTAAAAGAAGAATCTGACTATATATTTTCTTTACATAAAGACTTTACTTAATTTTAGACCTACATTACCGTTAAAAGAAGTCTTTTCTGCTCATCAAGACTGGATTTATTTGATCCAAAATACAGAAACAATATTGATATTCTGCACTCTTTTTACAGTTTAAAAGAACAGTTTTCTATTTAAATATATTGTAAAATGCCATTTGTGATCAAAGCTGAATTTTCAGCATCATTACTGTAGTCTTCAGTGTCACATGATCCTTCAGAAATCATTATAATATGCTGATTTTCTAATATGGGGATATTTAAAGTGCATTTTACTCATTTAACCTGAACACATATTTGCAAGCACAAGATTTGTTGATGATAATGAGGCATTATAAACACTAGATAAAATATAATCTAAACATTCATATTATTTTTATATCATAGTACATATCATATTTATATCATACAGCATACAATTGAAATGCCTGCTTTAGCCGAAACATCATTTAAATGTAACTAAAACTTGCTTAATTAAAATTTCAATACTCTGAATCCTGGCTGTCAAGTCTGGAAACAGTCCCACTAGTAAAACATGGGCATGTTTATATAAAATAGCATGTCAACTAATGAAAACTAAATGACTTACTCGTCTGAAATTGTATCCTTGGCTGGATCAGGTCTCTCTTCAAAATACAAACGTTCATCGGAGTCCCGCTCTTCTTCTGAGGAAAATGTTAACTCTTCTATACATTCCTGGAGCTTTTTCGCCTGTGTATCGTTGCAAATGCGCAGAAAAGTGAATGAACTATATGTTTTCACGGCACAGTCGGGGGCGTGTACATTTGCATTGATCATCTCAGCACATTAGCGTATGAATGGCGCACTCTGCTGGTGGGTGGGATCACATTACAGATAATTAGATGAACCGGTAAAAACTGAACATCGCTTTGTTTCAAACAGATTGCATTGCAGGAGAATATTTGTTTTAAATTTGAATTGGTTTATTAAAAAGTAGACATTTTAAGCTTTCTTTAGACTTATGTTTCATGTTTGTGTGATAAGTATTCGCTGAGTTTCAGTTCATTTTTGTGACGTGTTTCTGAAATAGGCTCGTGAATACAGAGACTGCTGACAGCTCACCCGTTTTATTTTCTTTATTTTACAAAAGCACAAAGTTTCATTGTTATTATGAGTGTACACAAATAAAAGTAGACCCTTTATAGTATCTAATGATGTCTTACACTTATCTGTATACCCAAAAATAATGGAGTATTTTAAGTTGTTTCTGCTTTAATGACGAAAATATCCAGCAGGAAGAGCCAGCGCGTCCATTGACCCCAGAGGGTTAAAGTGTTTCTAGCTGGGTTTTTTTCTAAACTGTATAAAAACGATGTAGCTACTCTATTAAGCTCCCAAGGGAAAGTTCCTCAATGCCATCTTATCCACCTTTTCACTCACAACAGTGTGAATGTGCTCGTATGAATGAAACAAATCATAAGAAAGTGTTTCACCATAGTTCAAAAGCTCATATGGATAAATGTTTTCCAACTGAATAGGCAGAATATTAAATAAAACAAATTACGTTAAAAGTCAAAGTAATCACTTCAGTACTTTTTGAATGTAACTGTATTCTGATTACCAATTATTTAAATTGTAACTGTAGTGGAATACAGTTACTAATATTCAGTATTTTAAATATGTAATCCCATTACATCCCAGCCCTGCTTGTACATAATATAGAAGGTAGATTAGCAGGCGAGCAACATGAGTTTGCTTTCATGTTAATGATTGATGCAAACTAGAGTGCCGTTGACATTCCTGACATTGAATTAACATTCCTTGTCAAAGGAAGTCCATTTTGTGCTGCTGTGTTAATGGACAATACTCATTTTAGTAACAGCCAACAACATAAAACTGTCAATGCATAAGTGAATATTATATCGGCGAATGTTGTACAATTATTATGAAGCTCATTAATTAGTTACAATGACTTGACTGTCCATGCAAATATGTGTGTGCGTTCATATGTTCTCTACAGCATACAAACAATATACTGCAAGGATGTCATTGCCCACACCTCTTCTTCTCTTTAATCATGCTGTTTACTGCTCTATGATATAGCAGACAAGACAAATCAGGTGCAAGGCCACATAAGGGCCAGAGAGGTACTAGTCCACCCAGATTGATGGCTGATCCACCCAATCAAAACTGCAGGAATATAAGTACATTTTGCAAATTAAAAAGAAACTGCTTTTTGTGACACACAAAATAGCTCACATGCAAGGTATCATCATATTCCTGTTATAAATATAGTTAGAAAATGTGTTTTTGTTTCAAATAAAAGGTTTGATATGATTATGGCAAACTGAAATGGGTTGCAGCGCGCTTCTTACCGAGTTGCTAATTTTCTCTGCACTGCGCATCTCTCTACAGTCATGCCTGTAAACAGATCTGCTTACTGTGCTTAGCACCAAGATAATGTCTAGTCTAACGCTATGTCTCACTTAATTTATTATTATTATTTTACATGGGCATGTGGTAGATTTTTCTGTAGATGACATGGCAGGGTATGAAATTAGCAGGTTATTTTGCTTGTCATCTACCTGCAACTGTGTGGCAGGCAACCTTCAAAACTTCTCGGAGTGACAATTGCCAAGAAACGCTCTTAGACACAAATACGCGTGTTGGCTCTCGTGCTTAACACGTGCATATGACGAGTTTTCAACAATTTGAAGGAATTGTGTCAACTATGATCTCAGACCATCTCAGGATGCAAGAAAATTGGGACAACATGTGAATTGTCATATGTGTCATGTTCAGTATCTACAACCTAAGAAAGGGTTCTTGTGCTTGTCTACTCTTTAGCGTCTATTTGAATGTAACATTCCCCAACTCTATAGGACAGCTGCTAAATAGAACATCTGATTTACTCGCGTTTTTCACCAGACCTCATATTTTACATAGACTTCTAATCAAAAGAAATATTTTGCGACATTGCAGCAGCTACATGAAGCCCAGGACGTAAGCCAAAGGAGAGTTGTCAGATTTTAAGTAGCATTTAAAGCCCATCCTCGCACATTCATGTTAAGTGTAGTTTTGGGAAACGCACGTAAAAAAAATAAAGAACGTTCGTAAAATGGCTCGTAGAAAACGCTCTTAACCACTATGATTGATCATTATTGGGAAACGCAGCCCAGACTGCTTTTCATTCGTGATGTTTAGGAACATAAATCTCGGGAGGGGCTCTGGAGAACACCACAGAACCAGCATGTGGCAAAGTGGTGACGGCAAAGACAGCACGAAAGTAGTTGACCTCAAACTACTTATTTCATGCCATGAATTTTTCAAACTTTGGCAAATCAATTACTAGTTGTACTTCTGTACAGGCTCTCTGACACAAGATCTAAATGCCATGGAGATACCAGAGTGAGAGTTATGACTCTCACTCAAGTTATGACTAAATGTAATACAAATAGCACATTTATAGCAGATTTCACTGGCAGCAAGTGCTGCAAGTATGCTGTCTTGATATCAATATTGCAAATAACCTTTTAACTTAAACTTTGGTGATTTTGAGCACAAGTCGTTTCTGATAAAATGTCATCACAGGCAGATAATATTTTGTGTCATAATAGTGGATACAAACTACTGTAAAATTGAAACTAAGTAAAAACAAAAAATAACCATTTTAAAAGAAAATACAAAGGAAATAAAAATTATGCACTAGTAAAAAACTAATTTAAACTAAAATGAAATTTAAAGCCAAAACACCAAACAAAATAAAATACTAGTAGAAAAACTTACTGGTTTTAAATTTCATTCAATAATTTACATTTGCATTAGATGAATCAAAGAACTGATTGCATCAAGTGAACATGATATGCAAATCTGTAAGCAATAATTTCCTGTGGTCAGCAAGCTTGACCACGGTAAATTAGATTCTCAGTCTATTTCTTCATTAATTGAATTATAATATCCATTTTATCTCCATCTCTCATTTTCTCTAAAAAGCTTTTTCTATTATAGATAAAGTGCTGGGTAAAAGCCCAGCTGCCTTGTTTGCAAAGACGGGCACCTTGACTTCAATCAACTCCAGACGGCTGTCCTCTCTGAGCGATAAAGGGGTTATTTGCCGATGTTAACGTTCCAATTGTGTTGCAGTCTTCTCCAGACATACACTGACCTAAGCACTGCATTGAACACTAAACCAGAAAGGAGAAAGAGGCAGTAAAAACATATTATGCTAAGAGGTGATGCTACATTAACTTGCTACATTAGCACAATCACGATGCACTAGCAGCTCTTCGCTATGCTCACTGATCAGTGGCAATGTTTCTGCCAAAATAAGATTATGAATGTTCTCCTTATTTCTCCTCATAAGTGTGTGTTTTTCTCTATTGCTTTACTCCTGAGAGTGCAGTCAACAGAGTCCATTCAGCCGGAACAGGTTGAAGTACCTTGGTACTGGTAGACAGGATTTTCAAAGTTATAGCATGGGTTCAACAAGAACAGTGGTGGAGATTAAGGAGGAGCTCATATCTGATAGTAAATTAGAATTAAAGCATGCACAGAACATTTTGGACATCACAGAGCTTTACTTGACCCTATGTTAGGAAGCTAACAAACTAAAGAAGCTAAAGTGACAGATTAATATGAAATGGCAGATTAAAATGACTACCTTAAAATAAAACGGGACTACACTACATCTTTGTTTAGATGCAAGGACCTGACCAAACCGTTTGGCAGAAAATCAACAATTACAAATACAAACATTACTGGAAAGATTAAACATTACTGGTTAGAATAATGGGAAACTTTGTAAATGTCAGTGACATTTCAAAGCTGTCCTGTCAGAAACAAAAATCCATGAGGTCAGCTATTGAACTTGAGCCAAATGTCTTAGTCAAGACTAAAGAAGAGTTAACGTGGTAACATTTGGGCATATCCTGTAAATAATGACCATTTAATTATATGCATTGCACTGACAGTGTTTTAGATTCATATGTCTAATCAGAATAATGCTCTGTAATTACATCCCTATTCATTACCTATAACTTCAGTGCATCCATTTACTTGCATTAATTCAAATTAATTCACTTCAATCAATTTGGTTCTTTTACTGCAAAAATTACTTAAAACATTCCTCATACTGTATGATAAATTGTTTATAAAGTAAGTAGAAGGCAGCATAGGAATCAATGTTACTGTGATGCCAATAGATAACACTTTAATAAACACTCTAAATCCCCTACCAAGACTCTAACAAACCTGTAATCAAGCCCTTTATCATAAAGTTTAATAAGCCATTTACTGTTCATAAATATCATTTTAAATATCCCTCTAACCACAAATAACAAATGCCCAAGTCTATTAACTGCAAAGAAAGCACAATCTCACAATGTTACCATCAATCTCCAAACATAAGAGGTATTCATGAGCAATGAAGCAATTTTAAATCATTAGCTACAGGTTGTAGTTTACTTATTTATTATTGACTCCATTACTTTACAGTACATAATTCTTAAAAAGTACAGTCTTCTTATTCTATATATAGGCATACTTTTACTATCATTTGCAGTAACTTCTGTATTATGAAATAGCATTTTAGATTTGTTGTTTATTTTACTTACAAAATGTGAGGCCTAAAATCCATAACGAGATGTATTATTTATCATATTCAGTGGCATCTCCTCTCACCTCATGAATTAATTTGTAGCCATAAGAGCTTCCATAATCTACAATAAATAATTCAGATGTCTTAGACCCTTGGGAATTATGAGTGGTCCAGTCATCAAGCTTTAGAGGTGACCTATCGTATGGTTCTGGTGTTTAAAAGACAGAAGGGAATTCACTGAATTCAAGAATGAGACTGATAATGAAATTTATTTGCATGTGTTGTCTGCATTGGTTTAGCATAAGCTTTAATTAAATTTAAATGTAAAATTGTCATGTGGTTTTTTGATGGTGGTTTTACAAGTGAGATTGTGGCGGGATGAGCACGAGACAGAGAGAATCTCGGAGAGGCATTTATTAGAAATAATAATCAAAATAACATGTCCATGAAGGGGAATAATAAAGTGTCTATGGGGAATAGTGTTCATAACAAAGGGTAAATCTGGCATCCTCACAGTGAGACGGGGCTCCGTGAAGGGCAGGGTAGTGCCGGGCCGATTAGATGAGTCGCCAGGGTAGAACTGCACACATCGCAGCCAACGGGCTAGAGGCCGGGCCACCTTCCCCTCTCACACGCCGTAAGCCTGGGAAGTCAAGCCGCCAAGGATGCCGCCACCCCACGTGCCATGAACCCTGGAGGGGAGCGTGTGCAGCCGAAGGACCCAACACATGCCTGAGCCATGCCATGGACACTACCCCGCCCTTCACGGAGCCCCTTTTCACAGCGAGGATGCCAGATTCCCACTTTGTTATTAACACTATTCCCCTTGGACACTTTATTATTCCCCTTTATGGACATGTTATTTTGATTATTATTTCCAATAAATGCCTCTCCGAGGCTTGATGCCAGACACACTGTGCCTGTCTTGTGGTCACCCCGCCCCAGGGATGCTTTTTCATATTTATGCAACAAGAGGGATGCCAACTTCTCGCATCCGCCATCAAATAGAGCCCTGGTAATAGCGCAATAATAATTGCACCAAGAAAACAATGGTGACTTTCGAGAATAGAGTGCAATGCATAACTTAATTTACAAAGAAAGAGGTCAAAAAAATGTCACTGAAATAATTTAAACACCCATGGCGTAGCACTTAACCAGTACATATTGTCTGATTAAACTGAAGTGTTAAAGGTTAGTAAATAAGCAGACTGATCACACTGTGAATATGGTGACAATAGGTTGAATGTTCTGCTGCTGAAATTGGCTGTTGCCCACACTGGCTGAAGCTGGAATTGTTGAGGTGAAAATTCCAAAGGGTGGCACAAGCAGAGTTTTGAATAAATTATGTACAGGAATACAGTCAACAGGAACACATACTGTATTTTATTTATATTTAAATGTATATTATTTACATTTTAACCATACTCCCTTACTTAAAACCCTAAACCAGTGCAGTAAAATTTTTATTTTAAAATAAAAAAGCAACTTCTAAATCATGCTCACCATTATTTATGTGAGCACAATTACTTCCTGGTTTACACATGACCCGAACCTGTGTCTCGTAGTGAACACGATCACTTCTTAATTTCCATTGGAAATGGGTTTTTAGCTGAAATAACATGCAAAGAAAAAAAAACTTTTTAGTGAATTCAGCCCACATGGATTGTCTATGATCACTGCACACAATACTGCCTCCATTTTAAAAGTGCTGTGGGTTAAGCCTCAGTTCAAAGGGTTGAGTTATACAACATAGTAATTTCTATGTCTGTTCTCCCTGCTCCCTTTCCAGTCTCCTAATCAGCCACTGCTCTAAAACCAGCCGCTTTGATCTAATGGCCAACTTGATCTTTCCACTGTGTGGCCAGCATGGCAAATGGACATCAAGCGCCAGATTTACCTTGAATGTCATGGAGCTAGCCCAGAAGTCACTCTTCTACTTAAAGTGATAAGTAATAACCAAGATTTAAAGGTAAGTATGGTGGCAGGCATGGAGAGTTTGTGTTGACACTGTGTTTGTATTGATCACCTTAGGCTACGGCCAGTCTAAAATAACTAAATTGAATATCAAACAAAAGCAAGTCTGAAACTGGTGTTAAAAACAGAATAAATCACAGCAAATGATGTCTGAGTGTCTATCAGACCATATAAAGGAAAACATTACGGCACACTACCAGGGCTTCCCCTCCATTTCCTTGTTAGGTATAACAGATGAAAAGAAAGGAAGAGAGTGAGACGAGTTGCATTTTTGGACAAATGTGTTTGTAATGGGGAATTGATGTAGCTGTTTGTCCCAGGCCAATCTGGGTGGACTGTATGTTTCCAGAGCCCTCCACCCTTGTGTAAGCACAGTGCCAATGTGGCGTGAAATGCTGGCTAATTGCCATTTGGATGCAAGTGTGTAAAAACAGCCATTATTCCGCTCAGTCCTCCCTTCAGCACCGAGTTGAGGGTTAAATGTGCCATTTACCAGATGAAAAGAAATGTAGCATGAAATACAAAAACAACTTGGCCTTCATCCCTCAGGTATCTCCTTTAAGACAAACATAAGTATAGAATGTGTTTCTGCATCATAATATCATTTTAAACTTAACAGTTAATCTGAAACAGACAATTCTGTCATTATTTACTCACTAGATGTCGCTCCAAACTCATGTTATTTTTTTCTTTCGTGGAATGAAATAGTAAGTTGTTATTCACTCTCAAATCAAATAACAGTGCAACCAACCGTCAACCAACCATGCGACATGATGTCATGGACTGATGTTATTGACATAGCCGCCATATTTGATTTAAGCGCTTGATTAATTATTTGACAGAATTGTAATTTTTAGATTAACTGTTCCTTTAAACAGGCATGTTTTCATAGGCATCTTTAAATTATGATTTTGTTTCAAAATTAGTGCAAAAAGTTATAGGGTAAAAGTATACATTTTCCAATTATTCACAATCTTCATTTCAATGATCTGATATTGATTCTTAAAATTCTGAGAGCTATCTTTTACTTTAAAGTTTACTTAAGTTTTGGTTGTGTTGATATTATATCTTTAAAAACATATTTTTTCATAATGTACCAAGTTAGAAGGTTTCCTGTATAATTTACATTATATTCTGAGAGAGAAGTTATTTCATATGTAAGCAAAATGGACATTAAAACTGAAATATACCCAAAATAATCAAATCAAATCATATCGAAATCAAATCGAGAGCTTGTGAATTAGAATCAAATCTAATTGCAGGAGTGGTGGTGGTGTAGAGGGCTAAAGCGCATAACTGTTAATCAGAAGGACGCTGGTTTGATCCCCACGGCCACCACCATTGTGTCCTTGAGCAAGGCCTCCAGGTTGCTCCGGGGGGGATTGTCCCTGTAATAAGGGCTCTGTAAGTCACTTTGGATAAAAGCGTCTGCCAAATGCATAAATGTAAATGTAAATCTGTATCGATACCAAGTCTTCATTATATCAGTCTAAACAGTGTTGGGTGTTTCCGAATTGAGTCATTTACCTAACACTGACAAGAGTCATTTGATGTTCTGCAAACAGCAAAGAAAATGGTCATTATGTAGAACCTCTGAGCACTCTCAAACTTCTTATTTCAAGAGAGGTTTAAATGCTTTTCTATGATTATGTTATGCAAGCTGCTACCATCAAACACTCACATGAGCATTCCAAACAGCAGCGTATCATCAATGGTGCCCACACGACGTGAGTTTGTGTTATAAAGGGAGTGAATACTTGTGTTCTGACAAGCGTTGACCCTGAACATCTTGCAAACACTGTAGATAATAGATCTAAAATATAAAAAAAAACACACACACACAATCTGCACAAAGGCCTTGTTCAGACTGCCACTAAAACTCATTTGCATGATTTGCATATCCAGATTGTATCAAGATGAGTTTTTGAAACCACATGAAATCGTATTTTTCTGAATCTGATTCAAACCACATCGGGAGGTGGTTTCAAATGTGATTGAAATCTGATTTTTTCAGACGCGTCTCAGTCCGGATGCTCTTGCTGCTCAATTCGGATTTCAAATGGTCTTTTGTGTCACTCTTAACACGACACACAAGAATTAAATAAAAAAATCAGTGACTGCAGCACGCAACATCAAAATATTTATGTCTCCTGAGTTTTTCTTCTGCATGGCAACTGGACAGGGTCCTTATTTGGAGAGCAAGACGTTGCACCTCCATTTTTCCTGCATACGTCATTACAAATGCATCCCATGCAGATAGGATGGTTATGTCTGAAAGCGCAAATCTGATTTGATCACTTGAAATGAATAGTGCGTCTGCCTGAAAAGATTTGAGAAAAAATCTGATTTGCATGCAGTCTGAACACAGCCAAGCACATTCTTTTTTTACAGATATCCCCCCATTGATGGATCATATTTATTTTTACACCACACTACTGGAAAGCGTACACAGATGAATTTCATATGCAGGATGAAGTATTCCACACTGCATCAGCACTCCTAGACTTGCATGCATTCCCATGTCCAATCTGGAGATATTTCTATGCCAGCCTTGACAAAATACCTGTTCTGTTCTTTGCATATGGAGTACTCTGGGGACATATACTGTATTTATAGGCCGGTGGCAGGCGGCATTTTCACAGTTGTTTTTATGTCAAAAATCCACTGCATTTCATTCTTAGGCTATAGAAACATCTGTTTTTATTATAACAGTATTATTCTTAATATAATATGAATAGAGTCACATGATAAATACCGCAACTTGGACTCTCCAATCAGCCTGATTAAAGAAAACCTGGACCTTTTTGAGAGCCAAGAGCAATTCTGATGGGTTTGTATTCATATAGTGCTGTAAAGTTGTGGGAAAGAGAGTGTGTATAACATATAGAGGGTGAATAATGCTCTTCTGCGTCATTTCATCATCATCACATCCAATAATGCTGCCATCATCACTAAAAAAATTTTACACAAACATCTCTTTTAATTAAAAATCTGTTTACTTTTGCAGCGTTAATAAGCCTTGTTTGCGCAGCAAGGATGCATGCTTGGACTGAAAAGAATGACAATGTTTTAATTTAAATAAAGTGCAGCGATATTACAGCGCATTTTGCATATTCTAAAACTGGATTGCATGCAGTTTATGAATAAGACAGATTAATTTCAATGGCACAACTGTTTTGTGAATTTGCCTCTAAAAAGTATATATATTTCCTCTGCGTTTTGCAGCAGCTCTCATACGCTGTGGGCAGCGTATACAGAATCTAATCACAGTGAACTGAATCCCATCTTTTTTTAAATTAACAGCTCCTGGTAATTGCTAAAATAATGGAGTCAGTTCTCTCTGGGCCTCAGGTTAACTCCCTCTTTGTGGCCAGCTCTTTTGGCTTTCTGACATCAACGGAATTAACAGTCACTCAGTTCCAGCTTAAAGGTCAAGCATGGGCACTAGTTCTGAGAAACTGCTGATATTACACAAACATTACTTGAGTTTAGGAGAAGATATGGCTTTCCAGACAATAACACAACCCCCCTTGTTCATTAGTTTCATTGTGTCATTCCCAATGTTCTATTGAGATGATGCTCTTATTTGGGAACTTGGACATCACCACATTTCACTTTCGTGAACTCTACAATGACAAGGGAAGAGCGACCTATCTTTGCGACCAAAGCACTTTCCACACCCTTTCCAGTGGTAAGTTAGTCAAAAAGAAGGTACTGTAATTCAATACAAATTACAAATTACTTAAATTCATCAGATAACTGACTTTACTGATTACATAATCAGAGAAGCATTTACATTACTAATTACTTTGTTATTTTCTAATCCGCTCAACTCTTTCATACAAAATAATGTCTATATTTGCTTCTTGTTCAGTAACTTGTTATTAAATATTATTTAAGAAAGATGTGTAACCTAAGTAATGTAATTACTGTAAAAATAATGAACATAACATAACTGTAATATGATTATAAGAATTTGAAATGCAAATGGTTATTCTACATTTTTTAGATTTCAGTAATTTATTACTTTGTAATAAGATTGCACTCAACACTGCCTCTGATGTTATTCGTAAAATTAAGTGCTGTTCTAAAGTCAGCATTAAAGTTCTGTGATTCAACATCTAATTTAAAGCTGGAAATGAAGTTTCAGGATTTTGAAAAATTGAAACTTAATGTTATAACATAAGGATAAACATTATAGATTACACAACTTTGTATGAGAGCTAAAATGTCTTTGCTTTAATTGAAGCACACAAAATGCTGTTCTCAAATAATTATAGGATAGCGAGGATCATCAGGATTTGCACAAAATTGTGGAATCAATGTCAGCTTGAGTGCATGCTGTCCTTAAAGTAAAAGGAGGACATACCAAATATGAAGAAATTCTGAAATTATTGCTAACTTTTCACTCAAACTGTTATGCCGACCTACATGTATGCTGTAATTAGTTATGAAAACAATAACTATAATACATTTTTAAAAAAAGTGAAAAATAGAAGCATTTCACAGAACTTTGAACAGCACTATTTGTGTAATTGTGCCAATTCTTCTTTTTGCCCACTAGGAGCCATACTCCGCTGACTGCATATCTCTCTTATTTAATTTATGTTGGGCAACCGCCTGAGGTGAGAGGTTGTGAGATTTATTTAAGCATAAAATACCCTGGATACTGTCTGGCTAACCGGTATACATACTAACCTGCAATGTTTGGAGCCTCCTGACATCGCTACCTTAATTCTGCAGGAAGCCATTAATTTAAATGACATTATAAGGACAGTGTTGGCAAGCTGACTAAGCATTGTACACTTTTTTATTTCATTATGAAGTGCTTTTAGAACACCCTCACACTAAAGAAGAGAGACACAGGGGTGTGCTGCTGCATTAAAGTATTATGCTAGCTTAAACCATCAAGCTATTCTGAAATCCTAAGGTATATCTACATCCTTAAACCCAGAGTTAGACATATCTACTGTCCATTGTTACAAAACACAGTGTGCACCGCAGCAGGGGTAAAACATTATGGTACAGGACCACTGTCAGGACGGGATAAACCACAGCTTTGCAAAGAACCTCTAATCCGCATCCCTGGCAGCTGTTAGCCTTCAGAATATTAACTGGTTTTCAGACTTTACAAACTAAACCCTTCCTGCATCAGTGTCAAATATAAGTAAAATATAAGTGAAAGCCACAATACAAAGTGCAGCAAAGTTTTGCACACAAGGTCAGCAGCTAACTCTGGTATTCCCCCCACGCACAGAGATAATCCTCCGCTCTGAGTGGGGTCAGAGGGTGAAATGGTTGTGTAGGGTGCAGAGGCAGGGCTACAGGAGGAACCAATACTGCCTGGACTACACAGGCTTAAGAGCAGCAAGGCTAGGCCAGGGGCCATGGAACTGCTAATACCGCTCTAAATTGTCTAGTGCTTCAGATGCATGCATTCCAAGGCTAAAGAAGAGAGGTGAGGAGGTCAAGAGAGGAAGGGATGGAGGAGTTAAGCTGAGAAGTTAAAAAGATACACCCACACAGTGGAAAAAGGCAGGCAGGCAGACAGACAGACAGTAAGATAGGTTTATACTTGAAACTTGTAATGTCATCTAAAAATGCAACACTCATGGCCATTGAAGACGCTGTTAAGACCAAATTCGTTCTTGTGCTAAAAAAAGCTAGACAAAGCATGAAAGCATATAACAGAATGCATGTGTATTAAGACAAGTTTTTAAAAGCTGAAATACTTTTTAATCTGACACAGTGTCTAAAAAACTTGCACAAGACACTGAAAAAACAGCTGGATGCAGCTCAATGGTCAGAAATGTTCAACTAGTGCACGTTTACATAGAAAAACAATACAAAAAGAGTGCAGATAGACACAAAAACACATTCGGTGTGATCAGCCCTTAACAGTTAGTCATGAAACTAAATAAAATAAAAATTGTCTAAAATTGAACTAAACCAAATTTTTTTGTCTAATTTAAGCACCAATGCTAAAAAATATTACAACTAAGAAAAAAATATAACAAGGAAAATCTAAAACTAGTTTACTTAATTAATTGTCTTGGTTGTTGTACGACCAATTATAGATAGATGGGCAAGAAAGAAAGGCAATGAAAGAGACTGCAGTGGTAGGGCAAGCTTTGGTTATTAATTTTAAAATTAGCTACTTCACTTGCAATTCATATAATCACTTTCAGAAGAGGTAAACTGAAAAATGTACAGTAAATGAAGCAAACGTAAAATGTACAGTAAAAAAAAGCTGATAAAAAGGGTGATACATCTGAATCTGTAATGATTTATAACTATAGAGTAAACAAATCTTAAATGAGGATGTGCTGGGTTTGAACATATCTTTTTATTTACTCATACTGTCAACACTGCTGGATTAAGCCAAGCTTAGAAGATTTGTGCTCACCCTGTCTAGAAGGAGCACACTGAAGGCAAGAAGACAGAGAGATAGCGAGGGAGAGAGTTCGGGAGCCCAACACACAGCTGTCTCTTTTGCCTTCACATAAAGCTCTCAGTAGAAAAACAAAAGGCTGCTGGTCCAGGGCCAAGAGCAGTTCAGCAGGTAGCATACACTTCATCAAGCTCACTTATCTCTCACGAGCACACCATTTCTCCAAAGCTTTAACATAGAACCAAGTGAAAGATTTTAATGAATTGTGGAAAATGTGGCCCTAATATATAATTCCCGAACACTAGT
The DNA here is from genome assembly GCA_032164185.1 of Moxostoma hubbsi. Taxonomy (NCBI): domain Eukaryota; kingdom Metazoa; phylum Chordata; class Actinopteri; order Cypriniformes; family Catostomidae; genus Moxostoma; species Moxostoma hubbsi. The sequence goes on along the minus strand of JAVLUX010000029.1, from coordinate 23,685,551 downwards.
CTAGAATGGCAGAATGTAAGGTACTCCTATAAATAATCTGACAAGTACACACATGAAATATTAAATGGTGGAGAGATGCAACATGTTCTTGGGTTTCCATCCAAGTATTTCTATGCAAATTGTGGGATATTGCATAAAAAATTGCTGGATGAAAATACTAATGTGTGAATAAAATTTAAAAAATACACAATATGAAAAAAATTTTCTTTGGTACTGCAAGAAGACATGCACATAATATTACGATAGAAACACATTTACCAAATAAATTCCAAGATTTGCATCAAAAACATAATGTGACTTTGCCTCAACAAGTCATTTGACTGAATAAATTTCTAAAATATTTTACTTAACCAGCGTATCAATGTCAACAGCATCTAAAATATTGCTCTGATCATTCTGGAAAGCCAGAGCCAATGCCTGCCTTCAAAATTAATGCACTACATACCAGAACTGTCTGACAAGCTGTTGCACCAAAACATAAAGGGCGCAAATATCAAGAACTTGAAGAACAAATGAGTGTGACGTCAAATAATCAAAATCTGGCCAACAAGAAGGTGTTTTTGAGTTTGTCGCAGTGGTACGAAACAGCTTGCCAGCACCAACTTTCAGGAAAACGTTGGCTGTTAAACCCTTCTTTGAAATGGTTACAAATAGGGGGCATTGATCAGTCATGTTAATCAAATCTATCGTCAAATTCCTGTTCGCATTAAAATGTTTGTCTAGACTCCATTATACATTACATGATGGTATGCATTTGTACCACAGATCATCTATTCTGAAGTCTAGGTTTAACAGTGTCAAATAGACAGGTGAAGTCACAACCTCCACTAAAGCACCTTTATGGTTCTGTAGGTGGATCTGGCTCAATGGACAGAGCAGCGTAAATGCAAAGCAGGTGCATTTTTACTCACAGACCAGTCAAGCTCTTAAAACGCGCACCTCTGATCATTGCAGCACGGCGAGAACCAGTGAGAAGCATGGTGTAAAATGTGGAAAGCATTTAAATTCGGCATAGAATTTGAATTGACCACCCTTGAATTTACTAGAGTAACACAAACTGTACTTTAGGGAGAAATAGGTTCATAATAGATATTATCATATCACTACTTCAACTCTATTAAATTTGTCATAGGATACATTAGGGGAGTGAGGGAATATAATACATTTTGTTGCAATTTGAAGTGTTTATATTTTGTATTTATTGTTTTTAAATGTGATTAGGGTAATTTATTCATGTAATATGTTACATCTAACCATGGTAGTGAAGATCGTCTAGGTTACTGTTGTAACCTCCGTTCCTTGATGGAGGGAACGAGATGTAGTGGGACTCCTGCCCGTAAAAAAGGGTTTGAACGTTTGGCGGCAGGCAGGGGTGATAAACACACGGTGTGTGCCGCAGCACCATGCTCGTCTCGGGACTCGGGTCTGGAGCCAATGCTGGAGTGGTCTCAAATGTATCAACCCCAGCAGCGCGACTGCCTCGGAGGATGCCAAATGCCCCAGGAGCTTTTGGAAATGTTTTAGGGGGACCCACGTGCCTGGCCTGAATGAGGTGAGGCACTTCAGCCACTGACTGCGCGCGCTCATTGGTGAAGCATTGAGACAGGGTCTAACTCCATGCAGAGAAAAGAGATGCTCTGAACCAGGGCGAGCTTGCTCTTTTCCCAGTTTATTTTGTTTTATTTAACCTTTATTTATCCAGGTAAACTGTTTGAGAACCCCTTCTCATTTACAAACATGACCTGGCCAAGAGGCTACAGAGATAAATAGAAACATACTGTACAATTGTACATAGTCATACACATGACACATAGAACAAGCAATTAAAATAAAAAGGTAGACAGCAAAGGAAAAGAGAAAAAAAACTAATAAAGTGCTTAAATATGTGTATATAAATTTGGCTCAGAATTGTCAGCAGGAACAAGAGTCAACTATGTTGTTTTGGAGATTCTGCTTGAAGGTGGAGGTTGGGATCAGATAAGTAAGTTTCAGGGTATTTTGTAGTGTGTTCCAGTCATGTACTGCTGCGAAGCGGAAGGCATGACGTCCAAAGGTATTAGAAATGGGGGGGGGGGGGGGTACTAAACTTAATAAAATTACTTAATCTTGTGTGATAGGTGTTATGAGCGGCATGAAGAAGAGATGACAGATAGAGAGGTGTCTTACCCAGGATTGTCTTGTATATGAAGAGAAACCAATGATGGAGCCGCCAGGTGTGAAGGGAGGGCCAGCCCACCAGTTTATACAGATCACAGTGATGAGTGTGGTAGGGTGCATTAGTGGCAAAACGGATAGCTGAATGATAGAGTGTGTCAAGTTTTATTAGGGCTGTGTTTGGTGCCATTCTGTAGATAATGTCTCCATAGTCCAAAAGTCCGACCTTCGTAAAGACGCGAGGGGACAGGGACATGCCGAAGGGGAGGACCTTGTACTGATACGCCTGGCTGTCGAACGCGAACCGTAGAAAGGGTCGATGTCGAGGCAAGATTGAGACGTGGAAGTACATGTCCTTCAGGTCTACCGCTGCGAACCAATCTAGATGCCGGATGCAAGTTAGGATGTGTCTTTGCGTGAGTATTTTGAACAGGAATTTGTGCAAGGCCCGGTTGAAAACTCGCAAGTTCAAGATCGGGCAAACTGAATTGCGTAACCGAGTCAGATGTCCTGGCCAGCCAGCGTGACAGATTGGGAAGTGAGAGCCACGCGTCCAAGCACCGTGCTAGGGGCACTAAGGGGACGATTACTTCTGGCGTGGGGCATCGCAGCGGGGCAGAGCAGGTAACACGGCATCGGGAGGCAAAAGTGCGAGAAGACTTGAAGCACTTATCAAGCACTTTAAAACTTCTGGGGCATATCGCACCGCTGGGGTTGATGCATATGAGACCACTTCAGCACTGGCTCCAGACTCAAGTTCCGAGACGAGCATGGTGCCGCGGCACGCACTGTGTGATCATCACCCCCGCCTGCCACCAAACTTTCAAACTCTGGACAGGAGTCCCCTTGCAGCAGGTGTCCCGACGCGTCCTGGTCACTACCAACGCCTCCAAATTGGGTTGGGGCGCCATGTGCAATGGGCACGCAGCTGCGAGCCATTGGAAAAGGGCCCTGCTGTGCTGGCACATAAACTGCCTAGAGTTGTTGGCTGTACTTTTTGCCCTGCGGAGGTTTTTCCCGCTAATTCAGGGCAAAAAAAAAAAAAAACATAAATTGCCAAGGTGGTGTACGCTCCTGCCACATGTCACAACTTGCCTCTCGTCTCTTCCTTTGGAGCCAGCAACGACTCAAGTCGCTGCGTGCCACTCACATCCCGGGCAACCTCAACATGGTGGCAGACGCGCTATCATGACAACGCTTGCCCAGCGGAGAGTGGAGGCTTCACCCCCAGTCGGTCCAGCTGATTTGGGAATGATTCGGCAAGACTCAGGTAGACCTGTTCGCTTCCCGAGAGACCTCCCACTGCCCGCTCTAGTACGCCCGAACGGAGGCTCCCCTAGGGGCAGACGCGCTGTCACACAGCTGGCCCACGGGGCTGCGCAAGTATGCATTCCCCCTAGTGAGCCTTCTTGCACAGGTGATGTGCAAGGTCAGGGAGGACGAGGAACAAGTCACTCTAGTGGCCCCCTACTGGCCCACTCTGACTTGGTTCACGGATCTCGTACTCCTCGCGACAGCCCCTCCCTGGCGAATTCCCCTGAGGAAGGACCTTCTTTCTCACTCTGAAGTACGCTCTGGCATCCGCACCCAGACCTCTGGCACCTTTAACATTTTTTTTTTTTTTAAATTAAGAAATAAATAATTATGAGAAGTGCCCTTTTTTCCACTTGAGCCCCTGCCCCCCAAAATGTCTGTGCACATCCCTGGACGTTATAGATAACCTTACTGCTGTTGATACCAGTAAATTTACATCTACATCCAACTCAAAATCAATGCTGTAATGTAGAATGAGTGGCTGGGGTAAGAGAATGAAGTAGGGGGCATTCCACTGCATAAACCACTGCTTTACATCATCATCAAGTGGGTAAAAAAACATATTTAACTTCTCTCGTGTGGGTTTTAATTATAAAATGAGGCATGTAGTAATTAATTACACATTTTAACATAACATTGGCTAATGTTTTACATGTAGTCTGTTGACAAGACAGAGTGCATCTTGTTTTTAAATGTTCCTCTAAACGGCATCCCCAATGGTGCATCAGGGTCTTTTGGCATCTGCTGCCGATCACTAGCAAACATGAACTTCATCAGAGCATGTGTGTGCTCTAAACCGTGAGTTATTACATTTACAAAAAGAGCCATAGTGGCTTTAACATTGGCTGCAACTTCAGTTTTCATTTCTATTTTGTGGAAATTTCCCCAGAAGTGATGATTTTGTTCTCTTTAACACATTGGATTGATTTTTTGGGATATTCTGATTTTTCACATTCAATAAATTGGGAACCCGAAAGGGAACCTGACTAGTGACAGTGAGCGAGAGAGAGACAAAAAAAAGAGCAAGTGTCAGTCATCTTGAAATAGGATTTGTAAGAAGGACAATTATGGCAAATATAGGAGGCTGTTTATTAAATGTGAATGGCCAACGTTCATCCAAGCTGCTCTGTGGCTCAAGTAATTTGCTTTACCAACAAATCCATCCAGCAAGTAAAACAAAGTGTTTAATAATTAAGCATACAGTAAATCAAAACAAAGTATGTGAAGAAGGTGAGCATCATAATGGATCAATTCTGAGTCATCTTTGCGTTCTGTGTGACCATGTCTTTAATCTGACCCACAAACAATAGGGCAAGGATGGTTTTATGGAAGAAATGAAGCAACTGCTGAGATGAGCTGCTGCAAAGTTGCCTCAGAAATACATTTAGCTTTTCCTTTTTTTCCCTCTCTTTTACTGACCTTCTGTGTTGGATGCACTGCCTCATTCTCCTCAGAAAGATTGCTCTTGGCCTTTCTCAAATTGATTAAAACCTGTCCACTCCAGAAGAGCTGCCTGGCAGTTTCCCTGCCATACAATACAGAAAAGTGTAATGGGAGCAATTCTGTAATTTCATTAGTCCAAGGCATGTGTAAATGCTGTTAAGTTGAATTTTAAAATCATGTATGCATGAGCATTATATGTGAGAGCTACTTGAAGCATAGCCTACATCCATTAGTTGTTTAATGTTTTATATTTTTAAAGTATATGGGTCACCTCTATTGTTAGACAGAATGTTTTATTCAGAAGAGGGGTCTGTGCAGTTGTATATCTGTGCTTTCACACTAGCACTTTTAGTGCGCACCCGGGGTCGAATAATGTCAAAGTTTGGTTAGTTTGATTATGTGAACGCTGTTTTCCGGGAACTGCACCCGAGTCAGCTTGAAAAGGTGGTCTAGTGTACGGTTAATTTGAACTCCAGTGCGGTTCACTGCTGATATGAACGTAATCAAACCAAATCGCGGAAGTGCACCGCTTGTAATGACGTATAATTTGCGTCTTTGCAGGCTCGCGATTGCTATTATTATGGTATAATGCATTTCTCATACCTGCATGTGTCCAAATACACAGAGCAGCTCACATTCTTCACATCTCTTCCATCCGCAGGCTCGTCGCAGACAAACGCAAATATTCATCACATCATTCCACATTCAGTGCATCCACGAGAGAGAAACACGTTCTGTGCATGGCAAGTTTTCATGGTAAATCCAAAGAGACAAACTTTAATACTTCACTTAACACAGTGAAGTCTTCTCGAGTTGTTACCTAGTGACAGTGGTAAACAGCTGCCGCTCGTGCTCACGTTGATAATGTAATAAGACCGTGGTTTGGACCCAAATAATATGATGTGAACACAGACCCTCCGGGTTGGCAGTGGGAGGAAAAGGAAATTAACTCAGGTTCAGTCCAAGCAATCAAACCAAGTGTGAAAGCACCTTAAAACATCAGGCCGTACAAGGTAGAGACGCTTCATATTCTGCACGATTCTATTTAGTGACAGGAGATCTGGGCCAGTGAGCAAACTCTTAAGGGGAGCGGGTCACCTCATTTCCTTTCTCCCATTCTAGCAGGTCCTCTCAACATCACTCTATGTGAAAGACAAATTTCGTCTCATCTTCTTGCAGGTACAAGGACACAGCACACCATGGGGATGCTGCACACAATCAAATGTGTGCGAGTACAAAGGGGGAAAAATTTTTGTGACAGCTTCTGAGTGCTTTTAAACACAGCCTGGCCCATTCAGTATCACCAATGCAGAGAGGAAGGTAAGGATGCAGAGATGGCGCACCTGTGAGGACATTGCAGAAAGCAAAAGGTATGAAATATTTAGAGAAAATCAGTGTTTTCCGCTTACTTTCTCTGAGTCACTACATTGAGTGCAGGCAGAGAGGTTCTGAACCTATGGTGTTGTGCTGTACTGAAGGTCTAAGCCTATTATTGGGGTTATGTATTGGATGTTTACCTCAGGTTAACTGCATGTTTGTACACTATTACAATGCAGCATTTTATAATTGTTGTTTAACAAGCATCAAATATTATAATATGAAGACTCATATGGTTCAATTCAGTAAGAATTGATGAATAACTACAGCCACGATCAATAGAAAATGTACAAAACATCACTTTTAAATAAAATTCATTTTACCGCCTGCATTCCAGGGTTGGTAATAGTGTGAGTTTTATAAATAATGTATCTATAATTTAGAAAATAAAAAAAGTTTATAATGAGCCTAATGTACATATAAATTACTTTTGCGCAGAAAGGAATGACAACGACTTAATTTAACTTCAATATTTAAAGGCGCACTCAGTAATTTTTTTAGTAGGTCAAAGTATGGCTTACACTGACACCAAGTGGTCTGGATGCTGCATCATTCAAACACAGTAGCTTTCAGTTACCAATGCCATAGAAGAAATTCACTATGCACAGTAAGCCAGGATTAATTGAATCCATGAATGAAATTGTCCAATAACAGGGCAGTTACTGAGATTAAGAGAGTAGTATTCAGCTTGTCATGTGATGCTAACATGGCTGCCCTCATGAGGGGCCCTTGCTACATGTAGAATAAAAGAGCTTTTATAAGGTTACTGATATGACTGAACTGATCATATACATATGTTTAAAAATTACTATTCAAGTAAAACTTCATAAATGAGGAAAAAAAATGTAGTACATTTGAGTGTACATTTAAGATGCATCACTATTTCAGCACTGGTTGTGGCAGCTTAAACTAGATTGCAGGCTGGTAGTGAAATACCATACACAAAAGTGCTGCAAGTGATAAAGCTACACTATATAACTTTTAGCCCTCTAGCGGTTGAAGCATAAAACTGCAAGTAACATTGTTTTGATAATTACGTGAGATGGGCTTCAACTCTGCTCTCCTGTCTGTATGAATCTGATGGTTTGAGGAGTAACCATGGTTACAGGTGATCATCTTATCAGAGCAAATGTCACTCACGACAACAAAACTCACCCCTCCCCTCAAAAAATAAATAAATAAATAATGAAAGGAAGAAAAAGACAGATATCTGAAAATATATCTTATGAGCAGGTAAGTAGCATATCTTCCACTGTTGTTTTGACTTACTGAAAACAGTTGTTTAAAAATAAATAGCGCTACAAAAGTTAAGTAACAATGGCATTAAACATGACGATTGCTAGTTATATCAGATCAAACTGTGGAAATTATTATAACTTAGCTAGCAGGCAAATAGACCAAGGTAGCAACTGGTTTAGAAATTGGCATTGTTACCTGCATAAAAGTAAAACAATTTCCATTGCCCTTCCTTCCTCAAAAATGAAATTGAAAACTGCAATATCACAATTCACAATAAAATGCCCTATTACAGTGGCTTACGATATCTAACTAACTACTGTGCTTAGAGACCTGGTTCACAATCGGTGCAATAAAGTATCTTACCTGTCCAGCAAGAAAAACTCTCGGCCGATTTTTAAATCCTTTAAGATTTCAGAGTTGTCGCAACATCTGAAAAGCCAATCTGATGTTATTTCGTGTTTTATTATGGGCTCTGTCATTTTCACTTTTTGCTTGCTATTTGCTATTCTCAGTTCGAGGTTTCTTTATTTTGAAAACGGGTGATTTCCCTGAGGGTTGCCTTTTTGAATGATCCATGGTCAATGTCGCTTATTTGTTGTGTTTACAAGCTTTCCACTTCAAAATACTATCACACATATCACTGCACATATACAGGCACTGAAGCTGGATCTTCTTTTCTTTACGGACATGACATAAACACGCATGGACGAATGACGGAAATTTGCAATTTCCCACCAAATCCATCCCGATAGCTATAAAATATAAATAATTATTATTGGCTTACCATAGTGTAACGGGCTAAGGCAAAAACATGGTTTGAAAGATGGATTATTGGTGTACTTGCTTCTTAATGAAACTTTGTTCAGTCCTAACAAAAAATTGTACATAGTGTAGCTTTAAGTGAATTCGCCCCATAGTCGACATGAACTAAAAATGGACTCAATTTCTTAATTCACATTCCTGGTCTAATAGTGCATAATTTCTTGGTGCATATTATTCCAAAGAAAAAAAAAAGTTCCCCTTCTGTCACTCACTCGATGTTGTGTCGATTGTAGTGACACAAGGGGGCTTCTTTCGGGAGCCTCGGATATCTCTGAATATGATAAAGGCCAATGCCAAATTGGCGAACAGAATTTGCAAGTCCTGCCCCCAGACATACGGGTATAAAAGGCGGAATGTGCCTCTGTTCAGTCAGATTCTTTCTTCAGAGACAAGCGGTTGTGTGTGTTCAGTGAGCTTAAACCTCACTCTGTTCCACTCACTTCTAAAAGAGAGCTTTCCTGTTGGATCTACGGCACATTGCCAGCAGCTTTCTCCCTCCTCTGCATGCCCATGCAGTCCACGCCCCTGGGCGCTTCGACAGTTGTCCTCTAAAATAGCAAAACTCCTCTAAAGAGTGTTATTTTCAAAAATAAAAGAGAAAACATTTGCCTTTGAACGTCTTTTTAAAGACGCATCTTTTTCATGATGGCCTTCCACCTAAGCATTGTTCCTGGATGCGGCAGATATCTCTCCGCTTCGGATGGCCATAGGCACTGCCTTGTGTGCCTGGGTCACGATCACATCGAGGCAGCGTTTGTGGATGGTTCATATACTCATTGCGAGAACCATCTTTGCAGTCGCGGCTTTCCTTTCTCAACTCTACAAGGAGTGTGGCGTCCTTGTGGGCACTGGCCAACGGCACCTTTCTAGCAGACATCTGTGAAGCAGCGGGCTGGGCGACATCCAATACCTTTGCAAGATTCTACAATTTCCGAGTAGAGTTGGTTTCGTCTTTTCATGTCCGAGCATGTAGAACTTGGAACGACTGACCAGGTGTACCACTTGCGCTAGCGCCTTTGTGTACCACTTGCGCTAGCGCCTTTCCCCTCCACTGAGGCGAGCACGTGCGCTTTTACCCCCAGGTGAGTCCACAGAAGCTTGCGCTCCCTGGATGTTTTTCCTCTAAAGCCCTCTGGTTCACGAATTCAGAGGAAGAATTCCTGACCAGACTCACTATGGGTACTAACTACTCTATACTGGAATAGGTGCTCCACAGGGTTTGGCCATCATGGATTAATACCCTTGTGTGTATATTTCATGGTATGGTTCTCCCGCCAGCCTGCTTGCCATTTCACTTGTTCCCACCCCTCAAGGGAATCCTTGGTCGGATGCCGGGAACCTAATAAAAACAATATGATGTCTTAGTGGGGTGTTGGGGAGGGTTAAGTTCAGTCTGATGCTCATGCGCCTTTGGCACGCTACAGGCTGGCTGCACCAGCATCAGCAGATAATGTAACACAATGTAGGTGGCACTATTGAATAGGGACCCCTTGTGTCACTACAATCGACACAACATCGAGTGAGTGACAGAAGGGGAACGTCTAGGTTACTAGTGTAACCCCCCTTGCCACAACACTGTACCAATCCGCTGTAATGGCCGAACCTTGTTCTCGGCTCCTCAGAGCAGAACCTGACTGAACAGAGGCCCATCCCGCCTTTTATACCTTTATGTCCGGGGCCGGGACATGCAAATTCTGTTCGCCTTTTTCATATAGAGGTATCCGAGGCTCCTGAAAGAAGCCCCGTTGTGCCACTACAATCTACACAACATCTTGTTCCCTCCATCAGGGAACAGTGGTTACAATAGTAACTTAGATGTTTGTCTGTGTAATCAAAATGTATTAACTTGCTCCGCCTCTGAAACGACTTTCCTTTTCAGTGACGTCACCAATCGCTCTTTCTCAACCACTCCAATTGCCTGGCCCCATTCTGATATGCCTACTGTTCACAATCCATTCAATTCCTGATTAATAAAATCAAGTTTTGCCCTACATTTTAAATATCCTGTTTCACTTGGAAATATGTCACATTTCGAAAGTAAATGGGTTATGAATGCTGTTTACTGAAACAGACTCATTGCACATTCTGAAGAACCTCTTTCTTTTTTATGAGTAATGGCTAGGTCCATATACAGTCAGCACATTATTACATTTTCTGTGTTGATTTGTGAGGGAAAATATGATTAATTCTGCAGAATGTATTTCAATTGAAATATGTGTTGAATAATGATGAAAGTAATACACTCTTACATCATGTCCTATCCAGATGTGATATAAAAAAACATTAAGAATAGTTCACATAAAAATTTTAAGAATTTGTTTTAAAAGTCATAATTTGCCCAGCCTGATGTCATTCCAAACCTGTACAACTTTCTTTCTGGAACACAAATGGAGATGATTTTTGTTTAAGACTGTCCTTTTACCACTAATAACAACACAAGTTCTTGTGTTAACACACTTGCCATTGTGAATGAGTTTCTCTCAAAGCGCACATTAATGTGCAATGGACGTCAAGATTTCTGCTCAAAAATTACTTAAATCCTGGGTTTGTGTCTTACCAAAACCATATAAAAATCATATGTCTTCAGAAGACATGGAATATGACGCATAATGCATGGACTACTTTTATGATACATTTTGGCCCTTTCTCAGCTGCCATTGAATTGAAAAGACAGCTCACAATATTCATTGAAATATCTCCTTTTTTGTTCTGCATAAGGAAAAAAGTTATACAGGTCTGGAACAACATGAGGGTGAGTAAATTATAACATAATTAATTTTTTTGGTGAACCATAACTTCATTTATTAAAGCTAATTACATGCTTTGTTTTCTGTAACGCTGTGCTGGGAAGCCCTGCCCACTGTGAAATCTTATTGGTCCAAAATACCACTGCACATGGCAGTACAAAAAAAAACATTAAATATGTTCTGATTAGCTGTGATTGTGTCACACAACATTTTTGCTTTCAGTGTGGACAGACAATTTACTTATTGCTAGAAGCTTGTCACATAACGATTGGTCGGGTTACCCAAAATCTTAAACAAACATGTAACATTTGTGAATGATTGGCGATCGAATTCTGTGGAAATCTGTAGAGCTTTCTGTGGAATTCTATGGGTGCAAATTGCGCAATGGCCTTTGTGAGTACACTCGACATCAATTTAAACTGTCCAGACTGATGGCCATGACATTTAGTGAGCCACATCTGGCAGAGCAAATGCTTTGGACAGCAATAAAGCTAAAAGCACTAATAATCTCAACCACAAAACTGACAAGACTTAAAAATTGACCACAGCCTCAATAGATCATCCAGTGTGTAGTACATTTATGAGACCGACATCCCCACAGCATCAGCCACCCCCTTTCCTAGCCGGTTAAGCCTGTACAAGGGGTGCCCGCTGCACTGCAGTAGATTAGGTTTGGCGGGGGTCGCAGAGGAGATGGCTAAGTGTTGACAACAGACACATTGTTTAATGGAGGCTCTACTGGGGCAGGCTGAGGGAATCTTCAAAGAGCTGGCCAATTTCCCTGTGAGCTGAACTGTTCATCCCCTGCATTTCCACAGGTAGCCTGGGGTCAGCTCCAAACCTCCTTTACACCCAGCCTACAACAGCGTTACAAGCCCAGTGCATCACATTTGCAAACTCAAAATCACACAAACATATTATAACCCTCCGATCTAAGCGTTTTCATCAAGCGCTTTGTGCTGTAATGATTTCTCCATTTTCCATACACCACGCTGTCAAAGTGAGTCATATTTAAGCTGACGTATGGAAAAGCCGTAGCCGACAGTAATAGGATTTTAAAAAAACAACACAGCAGTGAGGCGCTCCAGACATGAACCATACTTGTTCATGCATTGAATTTCTTGGGCATCTCGTTAATGTTAATAAGAAAACATCCCAATCTGATGCAGCGTCATGATGTGGAAGGAAGGAAAGGAGACAGAGAGTGGTGGTGGGGTGCTGCACATAACACACAGTAATCTACATACTGCCATTATACCCTCCAAGTCTTCCTTTGAGTGATGGCATGTCAGTCAATATACATAACATTGCACGAATATGACTGATTTATTTAGACATAGGGAGTTGTCAGTCAGCATTGAAACTTATCAGACATTTTCGATGGATTTCTTTAAAAAATATAAAGCAACATTTTTGGCACCAACAAAATAAGCAAAGGAGAAAATCCGGCATAGCAGTAATTGGCCAGTTTTATTGTACTGTAGTGTAAGTGAATATACAGTGTACTGTAGATATATGGGTGAATCTCACAAAATAGTCACATTTTCCCCTAAAAAAAGAAGAAAACAATATAATTATATTTTGCATGAATATGCAGCCTTTTATAATGACAGTTATGCTTTTTTGCTATGTGACATGCCTTTCATAACACTTTACATTAAGGTTGTATTCATGAACTACATTAGATAACATAAACTAGAAATGAACAATACTTTTACAGCAACTATTAATCTTGGTTACTGTTAATTGCAACATATTGTATACAAATCCATTTTTTACAATGAAAATTACCGCAATGCATCTAGAAGTTTTACTTTTCAGTGTTGATGATTTTTTGTTTGTTTTTTGGGTAATATATATATATATATTGGTGATACATTTAATTAGATTTTCATTACTGAAAATACAGTAACTTTAACTGAATTACAATTACAATTTTCTTTCCTTTTTACAAAAACCAGCAAAAAATAAAAGACAGTACAATAAATACTACAATATTGTATAAATAATTAACAAATTAAATTATATTTAAATAAATAAATAAATATTTGCATAACAGTAATAAGAATATTGTGATTAAATATATAACAAATTATTACAAAAAAGTTCTGAAAATATGCTCTATTTTCTTTAACCTCCTGAGACCGAAGCATGGGTGATGTATGCCTTTTCCATTTCCCTTTTTGATTTGTAACTAGCAGCACTTAATAAACAGTTGCAAAAAAAAAAAAAAAAAAACAATTAAATCTACACCAGAGTTTTTCTAAAAAATTATGTCAACAGATATGGACAGCGGAACTAAGTTGTGAAATTTTAAATAATATCAACATTTAGAAAGTTGAGACATTACAGACATTACATCAGAAATTTGCATAAATAATTCTGATTCAAAGTAATGGCCAACATAATCCAATCACTGCCAACCATGTTAAATTAAAATTATACATTAAAATTTCTGAATCTATGTACTGATTACCATTACCCCATTTCTGACAAACATTTTTAGTGGTCCAAACATCATCTGCAGCCTGAACTTTTGGTTGGATTTTAGGAGTGAATGCACTTAGCTGCATAGGAAATCTATAGGATGCTCCCTTACTCCCTATTTAGTGAATTAAATAATATTCAGTGTGCTGTCTGTTTTAAGGAAGAAATGCACTTAAGTACACATTAGTGTACATTGTGTGTAGCAGTGTGGCGTTTCGAATAAATCACTCAAATTTTAAATATGACATATTGGATTTAACTATAGACTCTAATCTTTTCACTCTTAAAAACTAAATTAGGTTTCTTACCAGATGTAGTTTTGTTGATGTTTCTCCCCAAAACATCCTCTGCTGTGATCAGCACCATGTTGTTTTGTCACATGACTCAAAATGCATCAAAAATGTAACACTTTACTGACAGTATAGAGTCTGTTGAACTGAGAACAGTTGTTTAATTTAATTTAAATGATACGTTGCTATAGCGATGCCAAAATATCCATACATGTGTACAGTATGCAGGGTCACACAAGGTTAAGAAAAAAAATAACAACGTATTTGTTCCTTTTAATTGTGCATTGAAATGTGACCTGGAAATATTCTTGACAGATTCATCCATATAGCTATACAGTATGTATGTATGTATGCATGTCGTGCATGCAACAAAAATAAGAAACACAGAAAGTGAGAGAGTGAAAATGAACCAAACCGAATGAACAGGTTAATCAGATCGATTTTTCACTGGCCACATTTCCATTTTAAAGAAATCTTTAACTAGCATTTTTGAGTCCAAAGACATTTTTCACAACAGAGACTAATTATGAAGATCTCCGAAGCAGAGACAAAAATCCCTAAAGCGTGAGGGCTCAAGGACATTCAAAAAACAACATAAAAACAATCTCTTCCCTCTCTTCTAGCTCTCTCTGTCCCACTGTAATTTTAATAGCATAATTTTAACAGTGCTGCTCTGTATTTTTTGTGTCAATGTGGCATATTGTGTAAAAAGATGCATCACCCTCACAGATTTTATTAAGTGCAATGTTGCCAGAGCTAAGCGGTTCACTCTGATTGCTGTCACCCTGATACATTGCACACTGCTCAATATTATTGCATCAGCAAATACAAAACAAAGTGCAAATGGGTGCTAACTCCACTATTCAACTTATACTATTAAATGGATAGTTCGCCCAAAAATGAAACTTCTCTCATGGTGATAGAATTTTAATTGTTGAGTGAAGTATCCCTTTAATTCCATCATGAGCCTGTTGTATTTAGAAACTATTCATACAATTTTTACGGTATTATCTGAAATCTGGAAATTGATTCTAATTTGAAAACGTTCCAAGTATTCTATAATTTGATCATCCACTACAGCTGCACTATACTCCCTCAGTACATGAGAGCTGTTGTCAGGTCTATCAATATGCAGTGTCTATAGGGCAATCTTAACGCTGAACTTCCCAAAGGCTAAACAGCTGAGATTTCTCTGGAACATGGCTGGCTCCCACAGAAGGGCAACTACACCCACAGGAAATACCACCACGGCCTGCTGTCCTCAAGCTATTCATTAATTACACTTTTGCCTGGCCCAAAAAAATACAAATAAATGGCAAACACTGGGATTAATATTAATGTAGTGATTCCTGTCAATGCCACTTCATCACGCCACTGTACAAAATGGCATTTTACAGTTTCTGAACAACTAAAAGAGTGAGATGAAATTTCTTTGTAATGCTGGGTTTTGAACTGTGGTGAGAAAATATCGATTAGAGCAGCTCACTACTCATGAATAGTGACTGCCAAGCCTTCAAACTGTAAGTCATTATATGTTAGATCAAAACTTAGAACTGCTTGCTACAAACACAATGAAAAGTGAACAGCATGGGATGACAAAGGTAATCAATGTGACCATCACTAGTCTCCCTCTATTCAATAAAATTATCTAGGAGGCGTGATGTGTTCTCTGTGCTCTGGAACTGTCAGTGCTGAACAAAAGCACAGCCCATGTTGTTTGTTTGTTCTAGTTTTTTCTTTAAGACAAGGCATTGATTGACTTGCCTTTCCTACACAAGAGGTATGCTTTAATTAAATCATCCATATGGCTTTTCAAACAAATCTTTATTCATTCTAATTCATTTTATTTATTTTGATATTATTAATGATTATCATTAATGATGTCACTTTACCTATTTTCATTGACGCTGAAACCTTTTGTAAATTATGAGATGTAGTTAATTGAGTTAATGCATTGTCTATTTAGGATGATATTGTGAAGGTCTACTGCCTGCTATAACCTGCATCGTTCCAGTCGTTTTATAAGATGGACTTCAAAGATTACTTTAAAGTTTAGCATCTTATCAGTAGTATTTTTACTAATATATTAAATCATTATTATAATTTATTCAATAAACATATGAGCACGGACCGTGCTGTCGGTCTGTAGATCAGCACGGCTGTGATTCGGCCATAGGAAAAGTAAATAATATTAAAAAACTTGCTTTTCAGACTGAAAAATTGGCCATTTATTTTATGCATTTCTTTCCCACCCAGCAAAAATTGTTCTAAAAGAAGCCAAAGCATCAAGCTTAAGACTCTGCACTGCTTTCATATTCTCATTTTGAACTAGTTGTGTTTCAGTCGTAAACGAATATGTGTTTTCGAACAAATCTTATAAATGAACAAAAATTTCTCATTCATTTCCACTGTTATGGTGGTTTACAACTTTTTTTTTAACAATTCAATCAAGTCAATAATTGAATTGCTCACTCATAACAAAAGACACTCATTTGTCGCCACCTGCTGGAGTAGAGATATGAACAACTCTAGAAATTAATATATGAAATCTCCAGAAAAGGTTCACTGAATGAATCAGTGAATGAAATCAATATGAACGATGAATCACTCCACTTCTCCACAGACATGGAGAAGCGGAGTGATAAAAATATAACGACACATCCCTGTGCTGTTGGACTGTATATCAGCACTCTTGGAACTCCGCTTGTCCAATCAGATTCGAGAATTGAACCTTACTTTTGTACTGTAAGTGTACTGTACTGTATAATGCATTATATTATGTAACTAGACAATATTTGGCAAATGTACATTTATTTTCATTTGTACCAAGCCAGAGGAGGAAAGGCTCTCCAAGGTAAATCTGGTTCCTACAGTACAAAGGTTTTTAGCTCCTTGGTGGTATAAACACACTATTTTCTGTAAAGCTGCTTTGAAACAATACGTGTGGTGAAAAGCACTTTGCTAGTCTAAAAAAATAGGCTATTCATTGCCATCACAAACTCAAAATGCAAAATGATGCAAAAATCATGCAAAACCATTGATGAGCTAATTAACTAATATTTATTGGTATACGATTGCCCACACTGTGCCCATTGTCACGCTTTTAACATTTCCTGCCAGAAGTTTCAATGATCTCAGGATCTTCACTTCCCTCTTGAATCTCAGTCACAGAGGAAGCAGAAAAAGTGCCCGTAATGAACGGCTGGGTTTGAATGCATCAATCAATCAATGAATAAGTGCTCTAAAGCAGAAAGGGCCCCAATCAGAGCTTGCCACACTGCAGCTGGCTATACAGTGCAGTGCATTTGCTTTATTCCAGTCTCGCATCTGCTCCTTCATAGATGTCACTGCCTGCCGAGTTAATGTGCCCTCAGTAAGGGGCAAATAACGCCATTCACCCATCTCCCATTTCCTGCTATCTCCTACATGACATGAAAACCTTGCTATTCAAAGCACAGCGTATTGCAGCCCAAAAAAATCTCCTGTCACTTGCAAACAAAAGACACATTCAGCTGTAATCATCAGAATCATAACTGGCAGACAAAACGCTGTGACCAAGGCTGTTAGATCTTCTGTGTAACTGTGCAAAACTGTCAGATTTTTCAGAATCTATCAGAAAATAATTTTATTACTCAGTATTTTTGTCTTGTTTTCCAGTAGAAATATATTAAAATACTTAAAACAAGATTATCATTAATGAAACATATATACATTTTCTTTTTTTTAATCCCCTTTCTCCCAATTTGGAATGCCCAATTCCCAATGTGCTTTTAAGTCCTCGTGGTCGGGTTGCCATGGAGATATAGCGCATGATGAGGCTTCACGCCATCCACTGCGGAATCCACGCTTAACTCACCACACACCCCACCGAGAATGAACCACATTATAGCGACCACGAGGAGGTTACCCCATGTGACTCTACCCTCCCTAGCAACTGGGCCAATCTGGTTGCTTAGGAGGCCTGGCTGGACTCACACAGCATGCCCTGGGATTCAACCTAGCAAACTTCAGGGGTGGTAGCCAGCGTCTTTTACCACTGAGCTACCCAGGTCCCCATTATCATCAGTTATTTAAGATAATAACAGGATAGTTCACCCCAAAATTTAAATTCTGTTAACATTTTTACTTCCCATCTGTTCAGGAGATGTTTTGGAATTATGTTAGTCTCAGTCACCATTCACTTTCAATGCATCTGATCTTCATACAGTGAAACTGATTGGGGACTGAGGCATTTCCTTTTGCATTTATATAAATGAAAGAAAATTATACAGGTTCGGAACAACATGAGGGTGAGTAAATGATAACAAAGTTTGCATTTTTGGTTAAACTATCCCTATGTTTTGAGAGAAATCCTAAAACAATAACTATTTGCTAATGGAGTAAGAACTGGAGAAAACTTTTTTATTCCACTGTCAATTAAGCATAAACCTCTCTGAATTCAGTAAAATTGTTCTGAAAACAAGAGTTAAAATCTTGTGTTATTTAGTTTCTCAAGTAAATCTATCTTGTTTTGAGGATGTTTACTGTATATATTTTAATGGGAAACAAATAGACAAATGTTTCCTAGTCTTAGTCGGTTTGTTTTAATACATTTGAAAAAAAGGTAATAGTTTTTGTGCGAATCATGCTAAAACACTATGTCAGTGCATTTGTCTTACTTTAGCATCTCTGACCCCTGCAAATCCAGCTATTTAGCTTTCGGCGCAATGTGGCATCAATTCCGACAACGGTGCAAAGGTAAATAATGAGTAGTGTGATTCACAATGACGGCATCCTGCATGAGCACCCTGGATTTTGCATGATTCATCTTTATTACGACAATGTCTGGGACTCTTAAGGGCCAGACATCAGCTCGGCACATATACACTAAGTTCATTAGCTAAAGCTTCGCAAGACAAGCTTTCTCCACTAAACACACCATGTCAGGACACTCATTACATTAGACTAATGAAAAAGACAGAACAGAAATAGCCTTGCAAGGTAGGCTATTACACAGAATGGGTTTTAAAGAGTTGTGAATCCACTCTATGTTCGATGGACAAATCATCTCTTTGCATTGTGCCAGCGCACAATGTATTTTATCCTGGCTTCCCAAAACAAATAAACAAGAAATACACTCTAATGCATATAAAATACTTGTAAGAAGACTTTATGTAAGTATCGCATTCAGAAATTTGCTTAATCTGGGTGATGGATTTGGAAGCAAAGGATCTAAAATAATTTTTCACCCAAAAATGGGAAAAAAAGAGAAAGAATGAAAGAAAATTGTGATTGAGCTGTCATCGTGCCTAACATATCATTTAGTGTTTCATGTAAGAAAGAAAGTCATACAGGTTTGGAACAAAATCAAGAGTAAATAATGACAGAATTTTTATTTGTGGGTGAACTATCCCTTTAAAAGCAAAAGAAGAATGGTTTTGCCTATGATCTAATAACTTGCTTTAACTGACAGGCATTTTGTTCATTTGCTGCTTCGTTGATGGTGTTCAATATTTTGAGCCCTGGAGCACATCTTGTTACCACCTTTAAATCATTCTGCTAGTGTGGGGCCTGTGAGAGCAAGGGTACAAAGAGATTTGAATATCCTTAAGCACTGGGGGTGCATGATAGGCACAATCCCTGGCAAGCCATCAATCAGTTCTTTATGGGGAATGAGGGACTTTATGGTAAATGCTAAATGTGATGGGAGGGAAATTACTCTGAGGTCTGCTATCGCCCATGCTAGTTTAGTTCAAATCCTTCCCTCTCCCTGTTACTCTGAAGATAATACAACATTTTGAAATCCCAGTGAATGACAACTTACAGTCGCCCCAAAAACTATGAATGTCAATGCGAAACATAATATCAAACCAATAACCAAAACCAATTTATTTTAAGTATAGCACATTATTTTATTTTAAATATAGCACAAGCACAATTTTCAAGCAAAACATTTGCTTGAAAATTTAAAATATAAAAAATTAGTCAAGTCATTTTAAATTTGTAATCATGATTAATAATTTTCTATAGTTAAACAATATTAATCGCAGATTTTGAAAGTGCTGAAATTTGACTCTATAAATCTTTTCTTGTCAAAATGCATTTATTTCCCTACCTTACAGAGGCTGCAAAGTACTCGCTTTCTGTCACAAGTTCCATCGGGCTTGTTTTGTACATGTAAATAGTGTTAAGTGGTCCTTTCCCACATTTTTCCCATTGCTGTTGTGTGTGACTCCAGACAGACACATTACAAAGGTTCCACCCTAGTCCCACCAGTGTTTTGCTGATTTATACTTTATTAATGGTAAATGCGTTAATTGTAATTATGGAAAATTAATGCGTTAACGCGTTAACTTTGGCAGCTCTAAAAATAATATTAATTTTGTTATAAATTAATAACAAAAGTATCTGAAAAAAATTCTGGTTGTCAAACTTATTGGAAAATGTTCATAGTAAATATGACGAATTACAACTGTGGGTTGCTCTGCTAGGCCACCTGCGTAAACTTGAATCTCACAAAAAATTACCTTGAGACCAGTTGGTTAAAAGTAATTTAAAATGGCAAAGAAACATGTGAATTTAGTTCTTAGAAAAGCTCTAGCCTCATTTGTTTGCAGATGCCACGTAGTTATGACAATAACATTCACACATTTTTAAGTATGACAAGTGTCCAAAAGCATCCAAAAATCTGAATCTCTGAAGTTATCATTTGATTTAGTAATTATACACACATTACTATTCCTCTCAGGATCTATAACAGCGTCCACATAAATGTATGGCATGATACATTCTGCTTGATGCTTTGATGGGGAGAAACCGAGGTGTGAACTCATGTTTCTCTGGTGATTACCTGCCACCTCCCTGACTGCTACACCCTGCTGGGACACTTTCTAGATGAAGTAGCTTCTAGATGGGAGCTGGCACTTCAAACGCAAGGGAGGAATGGGATGGTTGTCAAAGGCTTAATTGTGGCAGAGATCCTGCGGTTCTGCATGTGCCACAGATGCCAGGCCCAATTAACCCGGTATACCCAGTCTGCCTATCCATGAGGTACAAAAAGTGACTTATCCACAGCTTATCTCCACTGACTAATGGATCAATATGGATATGGAGGCAGAGACAGGCCTTGAAAACACAGAAAAACATATACGCTCCTCAACTGATAATTGTGATGCTGATACACCAAGCACATCGCAGCTTCTCTATGCTACTGCATGCGTGTTACACCAACATCTGGTTTCTGCTTTATTTTTTTCATTTTACACACTGATTGGCGAGATGGCCTCATTGTGAGGGTTGGTGCACATCAGTGTAAATAACTAGACTGATGAGGGAAGGTGAGGTGAAGTCGCGTTTTGGGTCAATCTGCATTTCGGATATGTTCTTTCTGTGTCCTCCATAAATACTGCTAAAACTAAAACCCAAAGAGCCACAAAATGTATGGACTCTCTATAAAGCCACAACACAGTAACTACGGCAACACTGAAACCTGACACTGATTACCATGCCAAATGTGGATTATAAAATAATCTCACTCTGTTTTCTCTGAATCTGATCACATTTAAGCCAAACCCATCTGTCTCATGACAGAGCATAGACTAAGAGACTTGATTTCATTAGAATCATAGATCACCAGCATAAGTCACAATAAAATAGTGCGGTGGACACAAGCCGATGGCGTGGGAGATTGGCCCGTTGATTTGTAATGATTATCCACCAGATTACTTTTGCAAGTGGGTTAAAAGCATTTATTTTAAAGCCTAATGAGATACACATTAATGGCCGTGCTGCTAAAGTCCCACAGCCTACTTACGAGTGCCACCATTGTCGGCTTGTTTGCTTAGGTGGAACACTAGCAGTGCGTCTTTGCAGACAAGGAAGAAATAGCAGTATTGACAGAAATGGCATTCTGCATGCAATTAAAACTGCTGCATATACGAGGTGCCCATTCATAACCTGCCCTACTGGATAGGCATAATCATGTAACAACAGGAGCTGTCGGTTCGATAATATACAACTACAGCCTTAAAGGAATGTTCTGGGTTTATACAAGTTAAGCTCAATCGACAGCATTTGTGGCATAATGTTGAGTATCACCAAAAATTATTTTGAATAGTCCTGCGTTTATTTAAAAAAAAAAAATCATGGTTACAGTTAGGTGCTTACAGTGAACATGGCCAGTACAAAAGTATTAAAATATACACTGATTCAAAAGTATAGCCATAATACATAAACATTATACATGTTAACATGATTTTACTGTGGAAAAAAAAAAAACCGCTTTGCGAGATTACAGGGTTTACCAACGTTATTTTGTAAATGAAGTAATACTGTAATACTGGATATAACGTTTCAGAGATAAAGTTAGTCAAAAATTGTATTACATTAAAATCATGTTAATACTTATAGGGCTGTACTTTAAGAGTGCTAAGTTATAATGGGCATAACTGTGAAGTTTTGGTATTTTCATGCAAGCATGCACTAAGTCTAGGCACAATTGAGTTTGGCGAAATTGCACGTGCAAAGTGATAATGGTCTGGGTCAAGTGCAATTTACTTCTAAGGTTCATCTTTGGCAGCATCCGCGATATAAACAAAGTCAGCACATTCATAAGAAGTTGGTAATGTAAATGGACTGTATGCAATGAATTAGAAGAGTATAAATATGGACTTATGTTCTGTTGTGCCCAGTGTCATGCCAGGCATATTTCTTTGACAGTGACACACTCTATTTATACGCATTCAAATTGTGGTTTTCGTCAAGATTTGGATTTACGCTCCGTTACATTTTAGAGAATGTAAGTATAATTAATCATTTCACTGACACAAAAAACATGGCTAGTATTAACAGTGATTGTTCCCAAATACTCTTCAGTTATTCCGGTTGATTTTGATTTTGAAAAATTACATTCATTTATTGAAAAACAAAAAAAAAATCCAATTATACTTCAAACTAAATTAAAATATAATCAAAATAGTACAAAATAAAATTTTAAAATTATACCGAATCCAACCATTTTACTCTCTCTATCTCTGGCCCCTTTTGCAGTGACTTCAAAATCACTCCAAGACAACAGGTTGGAAAAATACCAATTCAAATGATCATAAATACAATTGTAAGTATAAACACAATAATAATCATAATTGAAACATAAACCATGACCTAAAGATAGTTTAACATAAATCTCATAAATATTTGTTTCATAAAACGACTACAACAGTGATCGTCATGGATATAATTTGATGTTCCACTGTATTTTCAGAGATATTAACATGGACATAATATGGACATTAACTTTATAACCACCTGTTGGTGGAATCTCCAATTGCAGGAACTGAATTTGGACTTTGCTTTGAAATGTCTAAGTGCAATGACTTATTTCTTAGGAAAATAGAAAATTGTGCTTTGTGCCACTTCATTAACATAAATATACCCAAAGTTTGCACTCATTCACCAACAGAAACGCAAACACTCCCACCTACCCCCACTTGCGCTTTGCACTGGTACAAAAATTGCACTAAGAATTAGTGTGCTCACGAATTTGTATAGGGCGTTGTGCAAGGTAGCGCACTCACGAAAATTGAGCCCTAAATGTTTATGTCTCGTGGGTATACGGTACTTTTGACACGGGGTGTATTTTAAAGTTTATTTACTGAGTCCATTCACTTCTATTGTGAGTGCCTTACAGTAATTGCAATTTTTGCTTTTTTATAAATCAACAATGGACGAATCAAAATAATTTTTTGGGGTAATCAACTTTATGCATTGCTGATAATTAAGCTTAACATGTATTGAACCTGGAACATTGCTTTAAGAAAATAGCAGCGCAGTAATGGAAGTGGAGCTCAAATGAAGTGGAAGCTTGTCAGAATATAGAGGCTGAGCAGGCAAGCAGGTGCTTTTGAGCGTTGCAGATGTTTAGCGCATCAGACGAGCCCTTGAGTGAGATGAGCAGGGAGCACGAGAGGGGAAAAGGCATATATACACACAGCAAAAAAGAAAAGGGCTTGTGAAGAGAATGAACACAAGCCAAGAGAAACAGCACTCTGGGAAAAAAAAATTATTGGGATACACACTTCACAAGACAGTGGAAACAGCAGGCATGCCTCAGAGACTGTTTTGGCAGAGAGAGAGAGAGAGAGAGAGAGAGAGCATGATAAAGCTTTACCAGCCCCTCAGCACCTGGGAACTGTCAAAGACTGATTCACAACTTCTGTCCTAAAGGAGGGGCAGAGGCACAGGCACAATAACACTCATTTTCAAGCAAGTGTTTTCAAAAGGAGAGTTTAAGATGGGTCTACATGAACTGAATTGCTCTTGACGAGAGTCTGAGGCACACTGCAATAGGTTAATCACTGGAAATCAAAAAACAGGTGTTGAATATATTTAGTTTGTGCAAATGATCATCAGAACTTGGGAGAATGCGGTTTAATTAATAATGATGTCCTCTCATGAGTTTTTTTTTTTTCATTCTGTTTATTTTCTTTTTTCTCACTTTTTTCAAAAGCCATGAAGCAAAACTGATTGCATCAGATCACCAAGAGCAAATTGCTTTTCCTCGGCAGAGGAGACAAGCAGAGAGAGAGGGGGAGGGATAGAGGGAGTTTGTCGTTTATCAGCAGCTCAAAACATTTGCGGGCCCTTCAGCTCGGTCAGGAACAGCAGTAAAGACATACTTTACCTCTAAAGCCTAAACACACTCAAAGGTCACTTCTCCTCAAACAGAGAGGAAATGCCGGATATTACACAAACTGAAGTATCTGTATGTGTTTGCAATGTGCATTTTTCAGACATTTCTGTACAACATTTAATGCCACAAAATGTACTTTACTCACCTACTGATTTTTAACATGATATCTAACAATATTCTTAAAGCTATTTAAAATTAATTTATCTAAATTATTAAAAATCTGTCAGCATCTGCTCCAATTCCCATTTTTTTCACAACACAGAATGGTGTGTGTGTCTAGAAGGGGAGGGGGGATGTGAATTCAATCAGCTATGACAAGACTCTGAATTTATTAAATAAGAGGTTTAATCTATGAAACATGCTCTCATCACAAATTTCCATCCACATTTTCTGGAGAAGGACAAGACTGAATTAAATTGTAAACCATAATGTGCTTCCTAGAATGCTTTAGAATGTGATTTAAAAAAACAGGGTAGGCTAAATTATGGAAGGGTCAGGACAAGCACATAAAGCACTATTACACCCTGTGCTCCTGCCAGGGCTAGTGATTAAAGCAGGCCATAAAGACAAACATATAAGCACTCTGGGTTAAAGGATGAGAGCACCACAGCGATATCTCCCATTTTTATCAGTGCTAATTGAGAAAACACCAAAATAGGGGAAAAACGTGATTCCTCATTTAGTCAGTTAAGACGCTTTTGTATGTGTGCGTTTGAGTGTGTGTGTGTGTGTTGCACTACAAATCTGCATGAAGAATAATTAGAAGAGAATATAGACTATGGCATATTCAGGTCAAGAGCATACATAATGGTTAGACTAGGTGTGTGCTGAGCGACAATATACATACACACACACACACACACACACATATATATATATATATATATATATATATATATATATATATATATATATATATATATATATATACACCTGAGCGCTATACTGTATAACTCCTATTTCTAATTGCAGTAAGCACTGGGGAGAGTGATACAAGGAACCATGCCAGAGGCGAGGGGAAAGAGTCATGCTTCAACTGCAGAAGTTGTTTGTTTGTGTGGAAGCTGAAAAGCTATTTTTTGAGTGATATATCATTAAAGACCAACCTTGTGTTGGTGTACAATGATCTGAGGAAGACTATCCTGCAGCGGGTCTGTCATGGTCCTGAACAGCACCGACAACACTTCCGCTCGATGAAGATGGACGTTCATGGCCGCCCGTTTGCCTTCACTCGAAAGCTCCGGGACACCTGCCGGAAGTGGCTGCTGACTGAGGACAGCGACGCAGTGAGTCATCGATCTTATGGTGCTGGAACAGCTTATCCGTCGACTGCCAGAAGGAATGGTGGAGTGGGTCCTGTGCCACTGTCCGACGTCAAATATATCATCTCAACCTCATGAAATTATGATGGGAAGCAGTACCTGTGATGTTGGTAATGGTGGTTCCGGAGAGGGCGGAGCTCGGGCTAGAGGTGAATTTAAAAGACAATCATGTCACCCTGGTCACTTGTGGGGACCCATGGTAGTGGTACGTCGCTGTCCCTAACGACTGCCCGAGCACAAGAAAAAAGTAGTTTGGGAAGAATTGGATGCAATGCTCAATTTGGGATTAATAGAAGAATCCCACAGTGATAAATCCAGCCTTGTTGTTCTAGTCCCTAAGAGCAACGGGTCAGTACGGTTCTGTGCGGATTATAGAAATGTCAACGCGACATCTAAATTTTACGCATACCCAATGCCTCATATTGATAAGTTGCTCAACCAGTTGGGCACAGCTCATTTTTATTCGACACCAGATTTGACGAAGGATTATTGGCAGATCCCCTTAATGCCAATGTCCTGCAAAAAAAATGGCCTTATATTTAGATATTCTTGTTGCACTCTAATCTGTCTTGGATACTACTATTCTCATGCTAGTGAAACTTTGTAGTGCAGTAGTTTTTGTACCACTGTCTCCTTTAAGATGAATCGCTTATGATGTATTATTACTCTTTTGTAAGTTACTTTGGATAAAAGCATCTACCAATTGAATAAATGTAACTGTAGTCTCGTAGAAAAGCTATAGGATATATTTAGTGAATAACTTAACCTCCAATGTGCTGTCTGTCTGTACCTGTCACAGAACAGTTCAAAATGCACCATATTTTCATCCTAACTTCATATAAAGCCCCTGAAAACAACATATTTCTGCTTTTGGATGAACCAATTAATTGTTGTGATAATGCAAAGTGAATACAGGATTTCTAAGGATAAAATACACTAAACTGTACTTTGTGTTAAGCCGCATGGCGTTTTGCAATAAATTGCTCAAATTTTTTAAATGGCATATAAAATTAAACTAGAGTCTCTTCTTTTGACTCAAACTTTTTTTCATGTTTCCATATAAAACTTTAATTAAGTTTCTTACCAGATATAGTTTTATAAGCATTTCTCCTGAAGACAAACTCTGCTGTGATCTGCACCATGTTGTAGTCTGTACATACAACTTTTAAACCTTTACTGACATCAGTCAGTTAAAATTCATGTAAATTATACGTTGTGTATAGCAAAGCCAAAATACAACACCCACGCATGTGTATGTAGGGTTGCACTAGGATAAATATACTTTTACAGTAGAAACATGATTTTATGAGACCAGGTTGAAAATAATGCAATGAAAGTGAATGGTATTTTAATTTGAACTATCCCTTTAAGATTTGTAAAGGTAGGACCTTCAGAGCATGTGTATGAGCCTGAGCGTGCCAGTTGTGCTGACAGTGGGAGGAGGCAGCACCCTGGCAGCATCCAGATTTCTCTCAGCAGTACTGTCTGATGAGCAATATCCCAGCTGACCATTCGTCAACATTACAGAAGTGGCAGGCCTGCCAGTGTGGCTGTGGGAGGCCATCCAGCCCCATGCCCAACTCATTTATCAGGGCTGTAATAAAGACAAGGAGACCAGAGGATGAATCTCGTAGACCCTGCAAAGCTGCAGCTGAGTGAATGCGTGTGTGTGTGGGGGGGGGGGGTGTCAAGAAGTCAAGCAGACAATCACTCCCCCTTCTATGCTTCTTATCCAACACTGCCCAGTCCAACACACAGGAGAAAGGGGGCACTGATGCTGATTGAGTGATATTGCCTGATCCTAAAAGACAGGGTGCTACCCTATTGGCTATCTGAGCCGAATAAGCTGGAGTGGGTGGAAGTAGGGATGAACCCTCCCCTGGTGATTCAGGTAATGGAGTAAGGCTGTGGCACACACCCTACTCAAGGGCTGATCTCAGTTGGCTTGACTTGGAAGGTGGTTAAGTCAACCCATCACTGACACTCTTATTTTCTCAGTAGATTCAAGCCGTACACACTCCCAGAGAAGAGACAGCATAAACAACTGTATTGTGTTACTTATTTGGTTCTCAAACCATTCTGGCATACTACTGTACAGCATACTTGTGTGAGAGTATACTATGACCTAATGTGGAAACTTTTATTCTTTCTAATGCAATGTCAAGTGCAAAATATGCAATACGTGTCATATATTTTAAAATTTAAAGGGATAGTTCACTGTGATGAGGAGGAGGGCGTGGCCGGGACGTGATGGAGCATGGCCATCGCTGAATCAGCTGATCAGTGGAAGAGCGATATAAGGGGCTGCCAGAGACGTCAGTTCGAGTGAGAGACGCACGCGGCCGTGTTGCATGTGCATCTGTTTATGTTTGTTTTATGTTGATTCTTATTAAACTTTATGTTTACTGTTCAGCCATTTGCCACCTCCTCCTTGCCCATCCTTTAACTAATACATTCACCCAAAAACAAAAATTCTTTAATAATATATTCAACCTTACGTCGCTCCAAAACTGACTTTCTTCTGTGTAATGCACAAAGAGAAATATCAGGTCCGGTCAGTTTAAGTATAATTTCGGGTTCGTATTGTTTTTCTTTGTAAACACAAAGTCAAAAAATTGTTTGTGTCTCGCACAGGACAGCCGCATTTTTAGACACTATATCAAGTTAAAGAGAATGTAAAATTCTAGATGTGGGGGGGGGCTGCTCTATATGTTGGTTGCGACTCGAGCCTCAATGCACGTGTGTATGTTTGTGTGTAAGTGTGTGGGAGACGAGGGAGCTTTCAATCTATCTTTAATTTAAATACATTTAGTATATTATAGACATTGTCATCCTTATCCAGTGTTCTTAACCAGCATCTTTGTTTTAATTGTTTATTTTGTTGTGGTAGCTTGTAGGGCTCTTTGAAATAACTGCAATAATTTGGCGAAGTAATATGGAACCGTTATGCGGTCAATACCTGGAACTACTTCATAGACTGGCATTTACTTGAAAAATAATTGCACACCTTAGAACATCTGTCAACCAATCAGAATCAAGCATTCAAAAGACCCGCGGTATAGATATATAGACACACACACACACACACACACACACACTGGTGGCAAAACTTTTGGAATAATATACAAATGTTGCTGTTTCGGAAGGACATTGGTATGTTAATTCACCCAATTGTGATCAGTTGAATGCCATCAACTGATCACAAAGTATAGTCAGGACATTACTGATGTAAAAAACAGCACCATCAGTAATTTTTTATCAAATCTAGACAGGCCCCATTTCCAGCAGCCATCACTCCAACACCTTATCCTTGAGTAATCATGCTAAATTTCTAATTTAGTGCTAGAAAATCACTTGCCATTATATCAAACACAACTGAAAGCTATTTGGTTTGATAAATTAAACTTTACGTTCTTTGTTTGTTGTCTATGTGTTTGTTTTTGAGTTGCCACAGTATGCAATAGACTGGCATGTTTTAAGGTCAATATTACGTCAAAAAATGGCAAAAAAGAAAGCTTTCTCTTGAAACGTGTCAGTCAATCATTGCTTTGAGGAATGAAGGCGATACGATGCTTGAAATTGCCAAAAAAAAAAATTAAGATGTCATTCAAAGGTGTACACTACGGTCTTCAAAGACAAAGGACAACTGGATCTAACAAGGACAGAAAGAGATGTACAACTAAACAAGAGGATAAATACATCAGAGTCTCTAGTTTGAGAAATAGACGCCTCACATATCCTCATCTGACAGCTTAATTGAATTCTACCCACTACAGTTTAATGTACAACAGTAAAGAGAAGACTCAGGAGTGCAGGCCTTACGGGAAGAATTGCAAAGAAAAATCCACTTTTGAAACAGAAAAACAAAAAGAATAGGTTGGAGTGGGCAAAGAAACATAGACATTGGATAACAGATAATTGGAAAAGAGTGCTATGATCTTAACCCCAAAACAGCACCAACCCGCATCTCGGAATGACTATTATTCTCACCACAATTGTATAGAATGGTTATCTTGACTTTGTCAGTTCGAACCAGTCTGGCCATTCTCTGTTGACCTCTCTCATCAACAAGGCATTTCCATCCGCAGAACTGCCACTCACTGGATGTTTTTAGCTTTTGGCACAATTTGGAGTAAATTCTAGAGACTGTTGTGTGTGAAAACTCCCAGGAAATCAGCAGTTACAGAAATACTCAAACCAGCCCATCTGGCACCAACAATAATCCCTGCGATTATCTAATCAGCCAATCATGTGTCAGCAGTGCATAAAATCATGCAGATACGGATCAGGAGATTCAGTTAGTTCACACCAACCATCAGAATGAGGAAAAAATTTGATCTCAGTGATTTGGACCATGGCAAGATTGTTGGTGCCAAATGGGCTGGTTTGAATTTTTCTGTAACTGCTGACATTACACAGAATGAGTCAAACAAAACTTTTAGCCTACTCTCAACAGTGAAAGGATCTCGGTGCTAAACTTCATCCCCACTTTACTACTCAAACACTTGTGAGTGAATTCTGAACATTTACCAGCCAGTGGCTAATCACAGACATTTTTAGTTGTATAGCGCAAAATTTGCTATACATCAGGGTCGGGTTCTTGTCAAATGGGCCAGGACCAGGTTCAGGCTTCAACTTAAGGTACTGCCCGCATCCATTCAAATACAGCGCCTTTAGACACAATGAGTCAGGTTTGATGTCAATGGCAGCGTAGCATCGTTGACTGAATATCAGGGGTGTAAAAAGTACTCCGAAATTATACTTAAGTGAAAGTATGGATACTGAGTGAAAATTTTTAAAGTTTCCACACAAAAATGTATTCACATTAAATTGTACTTTAGTATTAAAAAAAGTAAAAAGTAACTTTTTTCCTAGCAAGAATGAAATTAAGAGAGGAGATTGTGTGAGAGAGGATGTTGTTAAATTTGATTGGCCTTCTTACTCTCCGATGACTTCATATTTCTCCCCAGTGGCATTTGCAACCTGGTCAAAGAATCATGTTAAAATAACTACATTTTTGCAAAATTATTTTTATGTGGCCAGTTGTATGTAATGCAGCAATTTCCTGGTGAAATGAACACCAGGTGAAATTGTTTTAGCAGACGTGCTAAAATATAAATTACTTTTATCCCCTTTCACTCAAATCACGAGTAAAATGGCAGATTATCAGTTCATAAACACATAGTTTTCACTCCGTTCCTCAAACAATTCCATCTTATGACATCTAAAATCTTTTACTATAGCACATGACTCATTTAACGTTTGCATTACATAACCAACTTCATTTACAAGCTTGTTTTAGTGTAATAACATTTTGTGATAGCTCAACTGATACAGTGTTGCATATGCAAAACAAAGGACCCGGGTACAGGTCCCGAAGAGCACGTGTGTCGACACGTGAGCCGAAAGTGTAATAGAAGCACCACAAAATTACGTGGTTGCTTCAGAAATTTTGTTTTTCATCTCACATTTGCTTTTATGACACTATAGGTTAGGTTTTGTTTTAGGGCTTTAGGGTAGGGAGGTAGGTTTTGTTGATTTAAATCTCGATAGAGCATTAACCTGAAAAATCTCATCTGTTCAGGAGAACATCTCACTCTCTTTTAGCAATCAAAAACACGCTGATTATGTGCATGCTTCTCTAAATACAACGAGCTACTGCTCCCGCCCCCTTTCCGGAAGAGGGCCGTGCCGTTTCAGCTCCCGCCCCAGACACTACAGCAACAACAAATCAGAACCAATATGATTGACAGCGCAAATACCGGAGTCCAGCCATATTTTATTAATATTCATGTATATCCGGTCCCCATGAATGCAGTCAGAGACAATGTTAAATTTAGCGCATTAGCTGCGGAATCAACTTCAAGCACATTCGGAAAGGAGACTTGCAAACATTCACAAATGTAAAGTGCGATACATCTTCAGGACGTAAAGCTTGGACATGTACAGCCGGTACCGATCCATGCACGAGAATCACATTTTGAAGACCCTGATTTATATTGACACATGCAAGCAGTCCGGTGTAAAATGACTGCACAAACATACACACATTATTGCATGTTTTGGGGCACATTCCCTTCTAAAACAAACTGTCCACGGCATCTTCAGCGGCTCTATGCCGGGAGCACAGGAAGACTCATGTTCACTTTTACAGCCAAGAACAAAATCCGCATGAAGCTGCAACACTATCTTCTCACCGCATTGTCTCCAGCTCGAGGAAGGAAAGAGAGGAGGGAAGAAGGAAAGAAGAGAGGAAGGGAAAGGGAGAGAGGGGATCATGCTCTATTCTCTAAACACGCAAGCCCCCCACCCCCCAAAGAAACACTACAGGATAAGGTCTATCTGCACGCCATTCTCTGGCCAGTTTGGGGTCTCCTAACGCAATCTCCAGTCCCTATCAGGCCACCTCAACTTCGCCATGCTTATCATTCCTCAAGCCCAATCCTTCGTTCCCGCCTCCTCACACTAGCTCATTCTTCAGACAAACTCTCCTACCTAGCAATTGACCATGGTTGCCACGAATCGCCGGACGACAGGTCCCCATTCTCAGACCCGGCTCCCTCCATAGGATTCAGGGGTTCTGTCTAGGATCATGGCCCACAGGGAAATGGCCAGAAATAAATATCTTTTTTTTTTTTTCTCAATATAGCTTCCTATGCTCCATCCGCTCTTTGTTAGATATTTCGTCATTTAATAAAGGTTCCTCGATCTGCAATCCCTGTCTCGACGTGGCCCAGTGAGGGAAGAAGGAATTACACCGAGACCCAAGCATCATATCCTTCCATGCTGGTCGCGCAGCACTTAATTATATGGTCCAGTAAAACTGAATTCCCCTTTACCCTCCAAGAAATAGCTCTCTACCCCATATGGGGTAAAATATATACATATGGTGAGTACAGAAATAAAGAAATGCATTCCCAGAACCACCACAGCCGCGTTTCATGATTGCACAGCAAGCTACATCAACAAGAGATGTTTAAAAAGAGGCCTTATTCATTCCACACCCATCACGGCCAGCGTCACGTGGGTCCTCTTCAGACACGCAAACGCATCGTAGCTATGCGACAATTCTGCAGTCGTCACCATAATCATAAATTCTGGTCCTCCTCGAGCCGACACGTCCCTTACGAGACGTCCTACATGGCAGAGCATTTCCTCTAACTTCATTATCCCAGCCAGACACATTCCTTCCACTGTTCCACAGACCAGCTTCTACCAGCAACCTTCGAAGTATAATGGGATCCACAATGAAGATGCTCGGCCGCTGGTCTCCCCAGCCGAATCTGAAATGGTCAACCTAACCCAAATCATCAAACAAGCTCAACTTCCCATCAGCCATAAGTTCTCATGCATATCTGGTGGTGGTTGGTGGCTCTCCCCCCGCACATCCTTCCCTACACAACGATTCAATTCAAGCACACCCCTTGCCAGGGCTTCCATAATCTCAAGCACGGTCCCTTTGTATAGGTATTGCACAAGCCAGCCGCCCTCGATGGAAAGCTCGCACCACAACGGGATATCTGTCAACACGGTATTGCACGACAACATCGCCATTATCACATGGCGTTATGCATGCTGCTCACCTTGGCAAAGATGACCATTAAACAACGGCCGCCATCGCTCGAGGGCTGGAGCCCCATGGAATATCTTTCTACGAAACGTATTGCACGTAACATCACCATTTTCGTATGGCTTTACGCACGTTGCTCACCTTTCGGCAATGATACCCAAACAACTCTTCCCTTGTCGGAGGGTTTTCATATCAATGTTTTCTTTCAACAAATGGATTGCACGCAACGTCGCCATTATCGTATGGCTT
Source organism: Moxostoma hubbsi (assembly GCA_032164185.1). Classification (NCBI taxonomy): domain Eukaryota; kingdom Metazoa; phylum Chordata; class Actinopteri; order Cypriniformes; family Catostomidae; genus Moxostoma; species Moxostoma hubbsi. The sequence continues at coordinate 23,651,868 of JAVLUX010000029.1, read as the reverse complement.
TACGCACGTTGCTCACCTTTCGGCAAAATACCCAAACAACTTTTCCCTCGTCGGAGGGTTTTCATATCAAATGTTTGCTTTCAACAAAGGGATTGCACGCAACGTCGCCATTATCGTATGGCTTTACGCACGTTGCTCACCTTTCGGCAAAATACCCAAACAACTTTTACCTCGTCGGAGGGTTTTCATATCAATGTTTTCTTTCAACAAATGGATTGCACGCAACGTCGCCATTATCGTATGGCTTTACGCACGTTGCTCACCTTTTGGCAAAGATACCCAAACAACTTTTCCCTCGTCGGAGGGTTTTTCATATCAAATGTTTGCTTTCAACAACGGGATTGCACGCAACGTCGCCATTATCGTATGGCTTTACGCACGTTTCTCACCTTTCAGCAAAATACCCAAACAACTTTTCCCTCGTCGGAGGGTTTTCATATCAAAAGTTGTCTCCCAGCAAAGGAATTGCATGCAACGTCGCCATTATCGTATGGCTTTACACACGTCCACCTTTCAGCAAAGATACCCAAACAACTCTTCCCTCGTCGGAGGGTTTTCTAATCAAATGGTGTTTACCTTTCAACAAAGATACTGCACAGCAACGCCGGCCTAATGTAGGGGCATAACATGCCGCTCGCCTTATAAAGATTATACATCACCAAGGGCCTCGACGGAGGCCCAAAATCACACTCTTAAAAAAAAAAAGGCTTCCTATTGCAAAGGCTTCCCACAACCATGCCAGAGATACCACAAATTTCATGCCAAATTCAGATGCTCACATCTTTAACTTTCTCCTCCTCCAAAATGAATGCCTAACACAAGACCCGGTTCGTACCAAACTGGATCATCTCTTTTGGGGGTAGTATTCTACTCTCTCTTTTGGGGGTAGGCTCCTCGCCCCTGCCTCCTATCTCCGGCAGGATATGATGGTTCCGAGTACAACTCCCTCGGACCGCCGGACGGGGCCTACGCCAAAGAGAGACATTACTTTCTGTTCTACATTCATCAAATAAATGGCATCATAAACCTCACTCAAGCCTGCGTGTCTTCCCGATAGAATGTTAGTAATGTTGGTTTTGTGATATTTACACAGATTCCATCATTTTTGTTATCATTATTATTATCATTGCTGGTTTTATAGTTGTTGTTATTATAATTAATAGTTGCCTAAAAATGAAATTCCGCCTCTGCAGAAATCAGCCGCCATGTGACAGTTCATTTGAAATTACTGACCTCTGTCACCTCTTGTTTGTCAGTTGAAGTGAAAAGCCAGCTTCGGTCCAGTAAAAAAGGATGAAAATGATGTGCAAAATGTAATGAGTACTTTTCAAGTTTAAATAAAACTGTAAGGTGTAAAAAGTTAAAAAATTCTTTGGAAATGTAATTAAGTAAAAGTACAAGTATTCTGTTTAAATTACACTCGTGTAAAGTACAAATCCCCAAAAATAATAAAGTATTTTTACTCAAAAACTTCAAGATGCCTGCTGATTATATTTGCCAATTTTGTGTCACGAGTTTGAGTATGAGAACTCAAAGAGGAAGAGAGGAAGATTATAAGTGAATACTGACTTCCATATTCAATGGAAGAAAGTCAAACAAGTTTGGAATGACATGACGGAGAGCAAATCATAGAATTTCCATTTTGTAGGAACTATTCCTTGAACATTTATCTTCACCTGCATGTGTTTGTGTACACTGTAAATCCCGATAAATTGAGAATACTCAAAATTTTGTTGTAACTGATTACCCAAGAATATTTTAATTAAACTGTAATTTAAAAAAAATACATTTTCAGCTTCTTTTTTTTTTGGTCCTTTTGTAGGCTTAATGACGGCGTTAGTGGAGAGAAAACAGGAAATGAAAGGGGAGAAGAGTGGGAATGGAATCGGGAAAGGACCTCACAAGCCAGGATTCAAAATTCGGTCACCCGTGAAGCATTAGCACCACAGGTCACGAGCGCAACCCGCTAGGCTACTCAAAAACATAGACTCAAATAAAAGTAAAACATCATTACTCGTTAAGAAAACATAGAATTGATTGTTGGGTCAACTAAATAACTGGCTTTGATTACTACACCGATAATGTTTATAAGTTAGTAGTACTATTTGTGTTTACAGTGTATGTATAGACTGATATGGAGATGAATATTTACATCTGTGTATACTGTATGATGCTAGGACAGCGCAGACCCAAACAAATTGACCCACTGACCTTGCTCGGTTTCTTGTACTGTATAGCTCATCATCCATTTGTGAGTCGTGGGCCATGCTTTTAGCCTGCTGTCTATGCTATGTGTGGAATGATGGAGCTGTGCATTAGTCAGAGTGCTTTTCAAAGTAAGAGCCATTCAGAGTGCAGGCCTGCAGCCTTATCACACCCATCCTAAAGGTGACTGATCAGAACACACTGAATACACCTCTCAATGCAAAAGGTCAACATTCTATTCACCAATACATAGTCAATACATCACAAGATGCTATTAGTAAAGACAGACTGGAAACCTGAGCCAGAACAGAAAAGATCTGTTTCATTCAAATAGTCTCAACTACCAAGAATAATTTAAATGATGTCAGCTAAAACTATGACGAATATCATATTTGCAAATGAAAGATTCTTCCTGAATGATGAGGGGCTTGTGAGATGATTGCTTCGCAGCTGCCGCTGCAGCAGCGGTTGACAGGTGAGTAAAAGTGTAAAGATTATGTTCCTGAAGTAAGAACACAATGACTGCATGATATGTTTAGTGGAAATTATGTATAAATGTAAAACAGTGTAATTTTGAGCCATGCCTATCTATGAAGTAATCTGATTGGCACACTATGCTTTGTGGAGCAGCACTTGACAAATAATGCAGGATTATCCCTTGTATTGCTCACAGATGGGAAAGGGAGCTTTTACAGTAAGGGAAAAAGCCGAAAGACAAAAGCTAAAAACAACACAAGGTTCCAAGATGGTGGTGAACAACAGCTTACAAAGTGAAAATTAAGTGCAACATGGACAGTGTCTGAAAAATTATGTAGGCGGTTTCAGGGTTATTTCGAGTAACATGTGCATGACATATGCATTTCAAAATTTAGTTCTATATTTTCTGTATTATTCCTGCATTTGTCAGCTCTAATGAGGGATAATATCATCTTCAACATTAATGCAAATTAATAGAGAAGAAATTTTAAATGTCAACTGTAAAACCTAAATATTATGGGCAAGACTGTTACACTCCCTTCAGTTAAATGACAAAAAAAAAAAAAAAACAGAAAAGATGTCACACTGAAATTTATCATGGCAAAGGTGTGGTGACAAAAAAAAGTGTTTGTTCTGCATGAAAGAAGCCTAAAGCTTATATTCTAATATAACACAAATATAATTTTTCAACATTCATGCCTTCACAAAACACAGAGCGAGTGTAAGTTGTATACAGTAACTAATTATTTGCAATAACTGTTAGTGCCTGCTTTCTACCTCACTAACAACATATGCAATAATGGTTATAATCATGTGCAATAACTGTTGTTTATGTGTATACACAACAAATCACCTCAACTGCTCTGTTATTGTGTATTTATACATGATACGTGTTTAACATGAACTAAAACTGATTATTGTCTACTGGTATATGCAATGTGTTAAAATGACAATAAACCTGACTTTGACTTCATCTGCATCAGAATTATTTTCCAAATGTTTGGTGATTTTATATTTAACATGTATAGTCTGAGATTACTCTATTTTCTGTCTACTAAAGAAACAAAAGACTTGACCCTGACCCCAGATATGTCTGAGTAAAATTCAATATGCACCTTAAAAATAGAGGTTATCAGACCTAATCTGAAATATTTCACTTCTAAATCACTGACTAATAAATGATAGCCCATAAGATCAATTTGATATTGGAGGAAGAAGTGTGGACTACGATTCTAAAAGTCTGCATCTATCTATGCAAAGGTTCGCCTTATACAATTTAAGAATTTATATAGATTTTATTGGACCCCCTCTAGATTATATAGACTTGGTCTTAAAGTCACACCCAACTGATGGCATTGCCAATCAGAAGTTGGAGACACAACTCATGCCTTTTGGGGGTGAGTTAAGATTCAAGACTTTTGTATGATGGTACAGAGCTATTTGTTTGACGTTTGGGCACTCAAGTTTTGCTTTGCCCAAGACTTTTATGGCCATAAATTTGGGGGACAACTTTATAAAAATGTGGGCTTTGACAGGCATTATGATTGCTGTTATGATTGGCAGACAAGTCATCTTAATGGGTTTTGGAGTGGTGTGCAGAGATGGGGAGGGGGGCAGTGTTTGAAGAAGGGGTAAACAGAGAAATGAGCAATTTGGACTTGTTTATGGGAAAGTGGGGCAGATATTTGGAATTTTTGGAGGGCTCATGGGGAGGAACAGTGGAGAGAGAGATGTTGAGGTTATGTGAGTGATTAGTATATTTTATTTACTTAATTATTATTATTATTATTATTATTATTGTATGTCTATAATAATGCAGGACCACTGGGCTGTTCTTATGGGCAGTAATAGAGGGAGTTAAGTAATGATTCTGTTTGTATATGTTCTTGCTTTTATGTGTTACTATGGGAATCAATAAAACATGTTAATCTAAAAAAATATATAATAATACATCCCTACCAAAACTAAAAAAAAATATAATAATAAAAAACAAATGATAGCCCTTACTCTCAACACACTGTGATCTCAAAAAGCAAAACCTGTTGAACCTGAAAGCTTTCATCCTTGTCAGACATGTGCACATTGTTAATACAGCCTACTGATTAGATACATTTAAAATAATCTGGAATGTGTTTTGCAACTTTATATTCTTAAAAAAAGAGAATTTACACCCATTACAGATGGTGGGGGGGGTAAAAGGAAATCAAGAGCTGCAAAGATGTCAGCTTTAACTCCAATAAACTAAATAAATGCTATATATAAATAGTATACGTATAAAAGCATGGAGTGAATAGGAAATACACAGTGCTACGGACTGAGCTTTACATTCTCTGCGCGTGCTTCGTCACAATTCCACCAATGACTTTGTGACTTACGAGTCCGTCTGTTGTGCAATGCGAGATGACAGAATACATTTCTGCTCGTCTAAAACCCAACTACTTGTGAAATATCTTAAACAACCTCGTTAAACACAAATTACACTCATCACAAATCTCCACCAACAAATGTACAAACAATGAACATTACAATGAATGACAAATCGGTCTAGCGCTCAAATCATCTAACCGTCGGGTTCTCTGGAGCCGCATGTGCCCTCTTCCACTAATCGCGTTGACAGCGAAACAACTGTATCCAAATGACAGAATTATAAACATAAATTCTTACCTTGCCCTCGTGCGTTCGCCACACAAACAAATACGGCCAGCGTCAGAATGACTATGTTTGGTTTGTAATTTCTTGACGAGTACATGCTCACGGCAGTGGGTTCCTCTCACAGAATACGTCCTTGTTGTATTAAAACACTTTCGGAATAATTAAGAGAAGCAGAACACAGACGTTCTCGTCACGAGACCTCCGCTGCACGCGCCGTAAGAAGCGAGGTCGCTGCGCGAGACGAGGAGCGCTGATCAGACTGTAATTGTGAACGGAGAGGCAGAAAATGTTAGATTTCTGCGCTCGCTCTGAGTGCTGTCAGCACCTCTTACACTGTCGAAGTGCGGTTTCATTACCATGGACAGCTCCTAGCGTCGACAAAGGGAACAACTTCAGGCTTCGCGCAAAGTTTGTACCGTACATAATCTAATAGTGCCCTCGATTAAATGGCTCGAGTTTTACAAGGTGGATTTGTATTTGGACATGTATTTAATTATTTATCACTTTTTGTTCTGCATATTAACAGTACACACACACACACACACACACGTGTAATTTACTTTAATATATATATATATATATATATATATATATATATATATATATATATATATATATATATATATATATATATATATATATATATATATACAGTATCTCACAAAAAGTGAGTACACCCCTCACATTTTTGTACACTGAAGAAATGACACTTTGCTATAATGTAAAGTAGTGAGTATACAGCTTGTATAACAGTGTAAATTCGCTGTCCTCTCAAAGTAACTCAACACACAGCCATTAATGTCTAAACTGCTGGCAACAAAAGTTAGCACACCCCTAAGTGAAAATGTCCAAATTGAGCCCAAAATGTCAATATTTTGTGTGGCCACCATTATTTTCCAGCACTGCTTTAACCCTCTTGGGCATGGAGTTCACCAGAGCTTCACAGGTTGCCACTGGAGTCCTCTTCCACTCTTCCACTCCTCCATGATGACATCACAGAGCTGGTGGATGTTAGAGACCTTGTGCTCCTCCACCTTCTGTTTGAGGATGCCCCACAGATGCTCAACGGGGTTTAGGTCTGGAGACATGCTTGGTCAGTCCATCACCTTCACCCTCAGCTTCTTTAGCAAGGCAGTGGTCGTCTTGGAGGTGTGTTTGAAGTCGCTATTATGCTGGAATACTGTCCTGCGGCCCAGTCTCTGAAGGGAGCGGATCATGCTCTGCTTCTGTATGTCATAGTACATGTTGGCATTCATGGTTCCCTCAATGAAATGCAGCTCCCCAGTGCCGGCAGCACTCATGCAGCCCCAGACCATGACACTCCCACCACCATGCTTGACTCTAGGCAAGACACACTTGTCTTTGTACTCCTCACCTGGTTGCCGCCACACACGCTTGACACCATCTAAACCAAATAAGTTTATCTTGGTCTCATCAGACCACAGGACGTGGTTCCAGTAATCCATGTCCTTAGTCTGCTTGTCTTCAGCAAACTGTTTGTGGGCTTTCTTGTGGATCATCTTTAGAAGAGGCTTCCTTCTGGGACAACAGCCATGCAGACCAATTTGATGCAGTGTGCGGCGTATGGTCTGAGCACTGACAGGCTGACCCCCCACCAACTCAACCTCTGCAGCAATGCTGGCAGCACTCACATGTCTATTTCCCAAAGACAACCTCTGGATATGATGCTGAGCACGTGCACTCAACTTCTTTGGTTGACCATGGCGAGGCCTGTTCTGAGTGGAACCTGTCCTGTTAAACCGCTGTATGGTCTTGGCCACCATGCTGCAGCTCAGTGTCAGGGTCTTGGTAATCTTCTTATAGCCTAGGCCATCTTTATGTAGAGCAACAATTATTTTTTTACAGATCCTCAGAGTTCTTTGCCATGAGGTGCCATGTTGAACTTCCAGTGACCAGTATGAGGGAGTGTGAGAGCGATGACACCAAATTTAACACACCTGCTCCCTATTCACACCTGAGACCATGTAACACTAACGAGTCACATGGCCTAATTTGGACATTTTCACTTAGGGGTGGACTCACTTTTGTTTCCAGCGGTTTAGACATTAATGGCTGTGTGTTGAGTTATTTTGAGGGAACAGCAACTTTACACTGTTATACAAGCTGTACACTCACTACTTTACATTGTAGCAAAGTGTCATTTCTTCAGTGTCGTCACATGAAAAGATATAATCAAATATTTACAAAAATGTGAGGGGTGTACTCACTTTTGTGAGATACTGTATATATATATATACACTCACCTAAAGGATTATTAGGAACACCATACTAATACTGTGTTTGACCCCCTTTCGCCTTCAGAACTGCCTTAATTCTACGTGGCATTGATTCAACAAGGTGCTGAAAGCATTCTTTAGAAATGTTGGCCCATATTGATAGGATAGCATCTTGCAGTTGATGGAGATTTGTGGGATGCACATCCAGGGCACGAAGCTCCCGTTCCACCACATCCCAAAGATGCTCTATTGGGTTGAGATCTGGTGACTGTGGGGCCATTTTAGTACAGTGAACTCATTGTCATGTTCAAGAAACCAATTTGAAATGATTCGAGCTTTGTGACATGGTGCATTATCCTGCTGGAAGTAGCCATCAGAGGATGGGTACATGGTGGCCATAAAGGGATGGACATGGTCAGAAACAATGCTCAGGTAGGCCGTGGCATTTAAACAATGCCCAATTGACACTAAGGGGCCTAAAGTGTGCCAAGAAAACATCCCCCACACCATTACACAACCACCACCAGCCTGCACAGTGGTAACAAGGCATGATGGATCCATGTTCTCATTCTGTTTACGCCAAATTCTGACTCTACCATCTGAATGTCTCAACAGAAATCGAGACTCATCAGACCAGGCAACATTTTTCCAGTCTTCAACTGTCCAATTTTGGTGAGCTCTTGCAAATTGTAGCCTCTTTTTCCTATTTGTAGTGGAGATGAGTGGTACCCGGTGGGGTCTTCTGCTGTTGTAGCCCATCCGCCTCAAGGTTGTGCGTGTTGTGGCTTCACAAATGCTTTGCTGCATACCTCGGTTGTAACGAGTGGTTATTTCAGTCAAAGTTGCTCTTCTATTAGCTTGAATCAGTCGGCCCATTCTCCTCTGACCTCTAGCATCAACAAGGCATTTTCTCCCACAGGACTGCCGCATACTGGATGTTTTTCCCTTTTCCCACCATTCTTTGTAAACCCTAGAAATGGTTGTGCGTGAAAATCCCAGTAACTGAGCAGATTGTGAAATACTCAGACCGGCCCGTCTGGCACCAACAACCATGCCACGCTCAAAATTGCTTAAATCACCTTTCTTTCCCATTCTGACATTCAGTTTGGAGTTCAGGAGATTGTCTTGACCAGGACCACACCCCTAAATGCATTGAAGCAACTGCCATGTGATTGGTTGATTAGATAATTGCATTAATGAGAAATTGAACAGGTGTTCCTAATAATCCTTTAGGTGAGTGTATATAAATTACACATGTGCGTGTGTGTCTGCGTGTGTGTGTATATATATATATATATATATATATATATATATATATATTTTATACATATACATATATTTATACACACACACACACACACACACACACGCACACACAGACGTATGCTTAAATGTTTGAAATTAGTTTTGTAGACAAAAATATAATTGTGCAAACTTATTAATTTATTTCATTATAATACTAAAATAAAAAAAAATAAAATAATTGAAATTGATGATCTTATAATAAAGAAAAGCTGCCAATAAGTTCCCAACATAGATGGGAACTCATCAATACTGTTTAAAAAGCTTGTGGCGGAGCTGGCCACCATGGACCTTTGCTGTTGCTGTTTTAGTCATTGTTTTTATTTATTTTTTGGACCAATATAGTTATTTAGAGGTGAAATCATCTCTGTACAAATATAAAAACTTAACATGTGCGCACACCAATTTCGCCGCACCTCTCTGTCCTGGGTGTCATTGTATCCACTCACCTCACATTATCATTATGCATTAGGTATCCCAAACTAACAATTATTTATTAATCTTTGGTTAATGTTAGTTAATAAAAATACAATTTTTCATTTTTAGTTCATATACAACTTTTGAAAATGTATTAGGCCTACAATATGTTGAAATTAACATTAACCAAGATTCATAAATTCTGTAAAAGTACTGTTCATTGTTAGTCAATGTAAAAATACTAATAGTTATCTAAAATAAAATTAAAAAAAAAAAAAAAGATGACTCAATTTAAGATTAATTTTTTACTGTTCTTCCTAGATTTCATAAAGTTACCTTAAAGTTGTCATTAATAAAAAGTTCTCCTAATTAAACAGTACTTAAAATGACTAATTTTGGAATCATAACTCAAATATATACATTCTTTAAACTTTGGCTTCAAGTACTACTAACTTGCAGCTTACACTTGAATAAATTATATATATTTGGTCAAGACAAGAGGACTTAAGTAGACTATTTTAGTTGTTTTTAGCTGGTTGATAGTTTTATTAGATTTGTTTGAACTCACCATTAGGGTGATTAGAGTTACCTCTGGTGAAGTTGGAGCCTGTTAAATTTAAGTAATTCTTCTCTACTCAAATTTACTTTACAAAAGTACAGATTTATGTGCAATAAGAAGTACTATAGGGAATCCAATGTGCTATATAGCTAACCTTAGTCTAGTCATAATTTCTCTTATTCTGTATGAGATGTGGTATAACTCAATTTAGATAATTAAATAAAAACAATGATACTTTACTTACAGATGTGTTAATTTTACTTGTAACTAGTTATCTGTACTTAAATTATTATGTTCACTTTACTTGAGCCAAATAAGTATGTTTTCTTAGAACAAGAATGCAAACCAAATGTAAGGTCAACACATTAGATTTTACAGTGATGTTGTTAACTAATGTTAACAAATGGAACCTTATTGGTAAGTGTTACCACAAAAAAAAAAGTGTTTTAGATAGTTCTAGGGGCATCCAAAGACAATTTGATTACTCTAGATGAACTTTAACGGATTGCTCCCTGAAAAATGCAGACAGAAATTCCTGTAGATTATCCACACACTGTTTTCAATTATACTGTAGCAATATTACATCCCTTACTTGCAACAGAGACACTCCAAAGGCATTTTTGGTTTTGCTTGCAATATGCATCTCCCTCTGGAATGGGTAATTTTGGTGAAAAATAATTTCTAATTACAAGCAAACTGCTTCTATCTATTATCAAGAAAAGGAGAAAATGAAAATAGGAAAACATGCCTCTCCAAAAATTACCCATACAATGACCTGCTCATCAGGTTCCAGTATTTGCACTCCACAAAGAACTAAATGGCAAGGAAAAGAGCAACACTCATGAAATATACATGAGGAGAGACAGAGAGGACTTTGTGGCAATAATGTAGAAATGTTAAGTGATGCCGCAGAGCTGAGGAGTTATGAACATTAGCCACCAAATGTTAATGCAGTCCTCATCTGCAGGCCATTATTGGAATTATAAGAAGCCATCATCACCTTTTTATTCAACTATATTTCCCTCTGAGTCAGCTCACGTTTATTAGAAAGTATTCTCTTCCTCTCTGTGTCATAATTACTATTTCAAGCTCAGTGGTGAAACTAAAACTGCTAATTATGAATGCACACTACAAACCTGAGAATGCTCAATTTACGACCTGTTTAGACATAAAGTTAACAAGGAGAAAATGATTGATTTCTTGATTACAGCTGTGCAGTCTTAACCAATTACACTGCAGCGTGTCTGTTTAAATGCATATGTTTCACAAGAACAGGGTTATTTCCCTGTGGTCTAGACTGGGCCCAGAGTTCAGTGAAGCATTATGGCTGTCTCTGTGCCTACAAGCCAGCATCCTGAGGTTAAATCATCTCACTAAGAGCTGTGTGGCAGTGCTTAAATCGACAAACAGTTCAACCCAGAAACAAAGAGTGCAATGTCAAATCCTGCTACAGTAAATTTTGCAATTCAAAGCATTACTGATACTGAGAAAAGAGGTTGACAGGACATGAGAGCATACAAACCACTGTAGACTTTACTGTACACACATAAAAATGTCTAAATCTTTATGTTAGAATGGTAATATACAAAGAAGCAGTAAAAATATTTTGTATAAAGAATATTTAAAGGTATAGTTCACACAAAAATTTAAATTAGAACGAAGGAGATGTTAAGCAGATTGACAGCCTCAGTCACCATTCACTTCCAGTGTTTGGAAAAAATCAACCTAGGCTGCGATTCCCAATAACGATCAATCTTAGCTGTTAAGAGGGTTTTCTAAAAGCAATTTCATTATTTTTTATATGTGTTTCCCAAAACTGCACTTAACATGAACGTGCGAGGATGTGTTTTAAGAGTGTTGCTGTCTGTGTGACAGTGCTGAAATGTGAATGGATAGTTCTGCTCCTCATTGTAATTTCATTATATTTGTGCATAACTTTACAATAATTTGTTATTTACATTGCTAAACATTTTTTTTTAAACATTTTCTTAAATATTCAACCTAATTAACTGCATATTCACATATTGTTTTTACAATAATTTTGAGCAGAATTATCTTTTTCTTTTACACAATCTGCTTCTATAATCAGGTGTGCATTAGTAATATTTTATTTTCACAAATTCCACTCGATATAAAAGCTTCCAAGATTATTGAAGACACTGGAGGCCCTGTGTATGATCCTGCTAAATACAAGCATTCATTAAATATTACAAGGTTCACCATTATAGCGGAGCGCAAAATAAGGAGATGTTTGGAAGATGCGCTTTAGGGACATTCACCAATAAAGCGGAGTTCTGCTCTTTACTCCCAAATGTGATAACAGTGACAGCAATGCTGCAGGTGCGGTGCTACACAACTTGTAATGCTGGTGAGAGAACCTTTGGGTGTCAGAGAGGAAGAGGAGACGAGGATAAAAGCATCTGTCAAATTAATAAATGTAAATATAGGATGATGAGCAAATAAATACAGGCCAGTTTTCATGCACAGCAGAAAGTTAATGACTTTATTTCTTCTCAAATATTAATTTATACAGATGTCTGCATCAATTATGCCACCACTTTGTTGTTACCAACATGTCCAACTAGTCCACACAAATAACTTTTTTTGTTTATCTATCAATCTATTCATCCATTTAGACTATTTTATGCATTTAATTATTTTTATTATTATTGTTTTTGTTATTATTAGATATGTCTGTTAAAATGAAAAATAAATAAAACACATCCTGATATTAAGTCCAAACATAAAGTTTAGCTATATAAAGTGTCATCTAGTGTCTCATATAATGAATGTTACTACAAATACATTTTTCACACTGACTTTTACATGCCGCATTTAACATTTCATCACAGTTTCCTGGTGAAATTAACACTAGAGGTGATACAACAACTGTACGCTTAATTTAGTTTCACACAGGATATGGGTTCTATGGCTGTTTGTGACTTTATAAACACTTATTTTTTAACTCTTTGACTTACACCCTGCTATGTTATTATGTAAAACACTTTTACTCTTAACACATCATTTGTTAAACGATACATATTAATGCATGTATTATCAACCCACCTAAATTTACATACTAATTAATGTGTGATTAGCTGACGGTGTAGATCCTCTCATAGAGTGTTGGACATTATACTCGAAGACCGAGGCTCGAGCCCAGCCAAGGATACTCAAAATGAAAGTGAATGTGAAATGAAATACCATAGAATTGGTTTAGGTGTTGGTTTAGGCCAGGTAAGGATATCTGTTTTGCTCATCTCATTTATATTTTAAGACACTGTTGGTTAGGTTTAGATTAAAGTTTTAGGTTAGAGAAGTATGTTTTTGAAAATATCCATCTAATATACTGTACACCTTAAAAACTTAGCCTGATTACAACATCATTCCACTAGATTTTAGTGCCCCCTGCTGGACATTTCACTGGGAAACTGAAGCCAAACGTGTAATGAAGCACATAATTTTTTTTGTTTGCAAAAATGTTGCTATTGTCATGTAAATTTAAATAGACAAGTCTGTAAAAAATAGAGTAAGTGAATGGTGACTGAGCATAACATTCAGCATTACAACATTTGATGTGTTGTAATTTTATGCTCAGTCAACAGAATTTGTAGCCTTATGTTGATCACAACACAAATAAATACATAAATAGATAAATATGACTTGTCCCTTCTTTAAAAAAAACTAAAATATGGGTTACAAATTCTGTAACCCATATTTAACCAATGCGTAAATGTAAAAACACTCACTTTTTCAAAAGTTCAATCACAAGACTTAAACATTATACTTGTTAACATGATTTTAGTGTGATTAAAATTGCTTACTAACCTTATCTGGGTAAAGTTATAGTCAATTTAATAACTTTGTTGTCATGACAATGTAAATGTGCAAACCCTAAAATGACTGTGAGAACAACGATTTAAACAACTTTATAACCATTTCCAATAATTCAGGAGTTTAAACAGAAACATTAAGTTTAAACCCTACAAATTCTATTGTATGTGCCTCACTGTAACCTCGATATTTGCTTTCTTTAAAAAAGGAGGGATGCGACAAATAATTTTTTGTGGTAATCAACATTACGACACAAATGCTGTTGATTGAGCTTAACTTGTATTGAACCCAGGATATTCCTTTAAAACTAATTGCACATAGAACAGTAATCATAAATCTTGCTCACATAATGAATACAATTTCATTATGTAGGTCTATTAATTAAAATATTGTTTCCTGCAATAAATCAAGAGTACCAACATAGTTTTTTTTTATCTAAATTAATTCAAATTCAAATATATTCACACTAATCTCCACTCTGGACAATAATGCATGCAAACTGAATATTAAGATCATCAAAGGGATGCAATTCTGGGCCCTCACACACAGCTAGATGAAAAGAAAAAGGTCAGGCTTTATGGGCTCTGGATGCCTTCAGGAGAGAAGCAGTTCTGTGATTTGTATTACTGTAAGCACACATTGTAAGTGGTAACTAGTTTTTAAAGCATTAATAAAATGTTTGGGTGAGCTACTACATTTTGCAGACATGCAATTGAGTTGTGATGTCCCATAAAACAGTTGTGACAATTGCACTTACAGTTTAGAGAATGTTAAGACTGTTAAAAAAAAATAGTCAAAGCGATTGAGAAAAACTGTAAGTCATAGCTCTGGTCATAAGTATTGAACAGGGTTTATAAGCTAATGGCTGTGATCATTCAATCCTGATCAGGGAACACAATATAGAGCAATTTCATCAAATGTGCAACTAATGTGGGCAGCCTGTGACTTATTTAACACAAGTGTGAGATGTGAGTTCTCTGTTCAGAAGTAATTGGCTACGCCTGCTGTTAGCAAGAGCCTTCAGAAGAATTACAATCCACCGCAGACTTGTCTTTACAGAGAAACACGTTTTCTTAAAAGAAAGTACAGTAACGTTGATTTTGTGTTGTTTTATTTTAATAGCTTGTTCCCCTTCTGTCACTCACTCTTGGGAGCCCCAAACACCTCTGATCATTGAGAAAAGGCCAATGAGAATTGGTGAGTGGAATTTTCATGCCACTCCCCCGGACATACGGGTATAAAAGGAGCCTTGTGTTGGGGCTTTCAATGGGAGTGGCCTGGCCGGATGAATCCCCACAGACCTACCATTCCCCAGCATGCTTGTTTGCCCCCGTCATGTTCTGAGATAAGACCAGCTCACCTCAGGGCCAGATTAACGTCTCTTTCAGAGCACGTGAGCAGGATGAGTTTTCAATTGCTGCATCAGAGAGTGCATTGGTGATGTCGGACGGTGAGGACTCAACTGGGCTTCGGTGAGGACTCGGGTCTGCCCGCCCAGTCTGATGACAACACGGAGCTGACCGCCATGGTGGCCCAGGGAAGCAATGCCCCCTGCCTCTCGGCCTGGCATTAGGACCCCGAGGATGGCTCATATGCGTGCCTGAGACGGACGACCCAGGGAGCCTGGAGCTGGTATCCGGACCACTCTGTCCCCCGATGGAGGGCCAGGAGGTAAATCTTGTGTTCCCTTTTGTTCCGTGTTCGCTGCACTCCAAACGGGCTGCGGTACCCGCATTTTCAAAAAAGAGTGGTTTCCTCACTCCTTGAGTCACACAGCCGGTGTTTACGACCACCGTTATTAAGGCAACCGGACACTGATGAACGCCTCAAAGGCCTCCACAACGCAGTTTCGAGTCCAAGATGAAGCAAGGCTCCTCGACGTGGCGTATCCTGCTCCCTTCCTGCTGCAAGGCCCCTTACTTCATCGTACTAAAGAAAGGCAGTGGGTTCGGACAATCTTGGACCTGCGAGTTCTGAACCGGGCTCTGCACAGACTCCCGTTCAATATGCTGATGCAGAAATGTATTTTAGCACACATCCAGCATAAAGATTGGTTTGCGCCGGTAGACCTGAAGAACACGCACTTCCAAGTCTCGGTTCTACCTCGACACAGACCCATTTGTCCCTGTCGCCTCGCATCTTCATGAAAGTTATGGAGGCAGCCCTTGCCCTGCTAGGGAAGTGGGCATTCACATACTCAACTGGCAGGCAGCTCTTTGTCTGCTTTGGTGGACAGCGGAAAAGGAATTCTGTCTCCAAACAGAGGCTTGCCCACTGGATTGTGGACACCATCATGCTGGCATACCATGCATGCCCCTTTGGGAATCCGAGCACACTCTACGAGGAGTCTGGTATCCTCGTGGGCACTGGCCAATGGCCCCTCTCTAGCAGACATTTGCTGGGCAGTGGGCTGGGCAACATCCAATACCTTTGCGTGATTTTGTGATCTCAGAGTTCCGTGAGTTGTCAGGTATGTACAGGTAAGTTTACGGGACAGCTGGCCGGGCATACCACTTAGGTACAGGGCCTTTCCCCTCCGTGAGGCGAAGATGGGCACTTCTTCTCCTATGTGAGTTCACAAACCCGTGAACCCTGGATGTCTTCCTCCCTAGCCCTGTGGCTTGTGAATTCTGCGGAGGAATTTGCAGCCAGATCCAGTACATGTGCAAATATGCCCTATACTAGGCTAGGTGCTCCACAAGTGCCGGTAACTCCGTTACCCCCCTGTGATCTATTTTCCATAGTATGGTCTCCATGTTGGCAGACCCATGTCTCCCTTGGGCAGAGCTCTCTCTGCCCCCGGTCGCTGTGTTTGTAGAGCTCCTCCCCTTTGAGGCAGGACCTACAACCGGACCTCTTCCATGTGCGGCTGGCCAGCCCACATGATGTAAAGCCACATGTTACCTCCCTTCAGGCAGGATGTGTTCTCAGCTAGTTGTGGTATTTCATATTGGGACCCCTAGTGTACACTACATCGACACAACGTCAAGTGAGTGACAGAAGGGAAATGTCTGACCCACTGGAATGTCCAGTACCCTGTCTCGGCTCCTCAGCACAAAACCTGAATGAGTGGTTGCAAGCCAACTCCTTTTATACCCTTATGTCTGGGGGAGTGGAAAATTCCACTTACCAATTCGCATTGGACTTTTCTCAAAATCAGAGGTGTTTGGGCAACCAAGAGCGATCCCTAGTGTTACTACATTGACACAACTTCTCATTCCCTCCATCAGGGAACAGAGGTTATGACAGTAACCGAGACGTTTCACATTACAAAACAAAATTCCTTTTCTTGCTTTTTGAGATTAAAGCCAAAAAAATCTGCGAATTCAGGGTTTGATTGAGTTTAATAAAAGGTCTTTTCTGCACTGCTGAGCCAATCCAGATAAGGATGTGGGCCTTATTTCCTGTCTGCGCATAGCCTGCCAATTACGCTGTCATTCAATGGCAAGGTCTGAATAAAGCTTAAACACCTCTCCGCTGTTGGCAAAGGAGACAAGCCAATACAAAAAGGAATGAAATGCACTTGACAATTCTCTTGTGATCATTCTCAACATTAAATGTCTACAATCAAAGAAAAATACTGAAAAAGATGCTAATCAAATTATTTACAATTTGAGAGCTACTCAGCTACAGTCCTCTGGCACAGATAAGTGTATATAGTTTCATTCCTGCTCAACAAAGCTTGTCTCGACATGCTGCAAAAACAAAACCTTCATCATCCTTTTATCAGCAGTGCTGAGAAAGGCAATAACATACTTTCTACTTGAACCGTAATGAAATCTGTGTTTCTGATCTCTCCACAACAATTGAGAACAGGATTGCTAACTGTCACGACGCCAATGTTTTCACAGCATCTGTTGTATGGAACCTCTGCATCATCGGACCATCCTTATTCACCCGAGAAATACATTTTCATCAAGCCTAACCACCAGATCTCTGTCTGTCAACTTTCTCCAGATCAATAGATACTTAAATAATAAAAAATGTGTGTATGTATAGCTAAAATGCAGCTCTATGCTATCACTGTTTTTGCTGGACCTAGTGTCCTTACAACAAACTGAGCAGATCACAAGATTGTTCTTAATTAGGTAATTCCATCTGCAAAAGCCATCTGGCAAAGCTACAAAACCAAATAAAAGCAACAACCTTGCAAACCTTGTTACACAAAGACTATATATGTGCTTTTTCTATGCTACCAGTATATAAACATTCTCAAGGTTTATTACATACAATGCAGATGCTTGAGTGCATCTGCTTTCTGTAAACATTTACTGTCTTGTGGATCCTGTGACTACTGGAATGAATCGTGTTCAAAACATAAGGGAATAATAATTCCAATGATTATACTGTAAGATATCTGATTTATTCTGGTGTATAATTAAATAAATAATATTGTTTTGAGCCTGGATTATAATTATATATATACATTTGGTTTTGGCTTCGCTATAGGCTATGCATAATTTCATTTAGCGTAAATTGACTGATCTCGGTTCAGGAGACATTAGGCTGTCATTAAAGGGTTAAACTTTTGATGCACCGAGAACATGGCACCGATCTCAGCTAAGTTTGTTTTTGGGGGAAACAGCAACAAAACTACATCTGGTAAGAAACTTCATTAAGTTTTTACATTAAAACCTGTTTCAGTCAAAATAATCTCTAGTTTCTTCCGATGTGCCATTTTAAATATTTCATAAACTCTGCACTCTGTTAAAAACACTGACCATGTACATGGACTATAGGCTCACTTTCCTTAAAATATCCTATATTCACTGTGCATAATTACATTGAGAATCAATGGATGCATCTAAAAGCTGAAAGATTTTGCTTTCAGTGGCTGTATACGGAGTAAGGATGAAAATATGGTGCATTTCAAACTGTTTTGAGACCAGTGCAGACAGACATCACACTGGAGGTTAAGTAACTGCCTAATTAGGTTTTGGCTGAAGATGATGTTTGGACCACTAAACATGTTTGGCAGACATGGAACAATGGTAATCAGTACATAGATGCACGTTTCTTTGGGGATACTATTTACAAATCAAAAAGAGGAATGGAAAATACACACAGCAGTCATGCTCAGGTCTCAAGAGGATATACATTTTAATAATATTTGTAATAATAATAATATATATACAGAAGTGGCCAAAATTATTGGCACCCTTGGTAAATATGAGCAAAGAAGTCTGTGAAAAATATATATTTCCTTCCTCTCTGTGTGTGCCAAACCCATCTCTGGTATTTGCTGCCAAAAAAGCTTTTTTTTTCTTCTTTTTTTTACCTGACCATAGAACCCAGGTCGCATTTGAAGTTCCAGTAGTGTCTGGCTAACTGAAGATGCTTGAGTTTGTTGTTGGATGAGAGCAGAGGCTTTATTTTATCAAAACCCTCCCAAACAACTTGTTGAGATGTAGGTGACGTTTGATTGTAGTTTTGGAAACATTCTGACCCCAAGACCAATCTAATTTCTTCAATTCTAAGTGATCCTTAGAGAATTTTTGGCCACTCTAACCATCCTCCTCACTGTGGTTGAAGACAATATAGACACATATAGTGGATTGGAACTTCTTAATTATTGCCCTGATGGTGGAAATGGGTGTTTTCAATGCTTTAGCTATTTTCTTATAGCCACTTCCTATTTTGTGAAGCTCATCAACCTTTTGCCGCACATCATAACTTTATTCTTTGGTCTTACCCCTTGCAATGGATGACTAAGGGAATTTGGATTGTGAGAGTTACCTCATATTTATACCCCTTTGAAAAAGGAAGTTATGGCTGAAAAATGTGTTCCTATTCACCCAGGTGTAATAAAAATGTAAATAAGATTCATATATATGAATATATGGGGTGCCAATAATTGTGGTAAACATCCATCCATCCATCCATCGTCAACCGTTTATCCTGTACAGGGTCGCGGGGGGCTGGAGCCTATCCCAGCTAACATTGGGCGAAATGCGGGGTACACCCTGGACAGGTCGCCAGTCCATCGCAGGGTGTGGTAAACATGTTTTGGAGAAAAATATTTATTCAATTAGTGTACTTCAATTAAAGGTTAGATTTTTGTGAATATTTTGAATGAAAGATCAAAAGGATAAACAATAAAGACATACATTTCACAGCTCTCTTTGCTCATATTTACAAAGGGTGCCAATATTTATACATAATAGATTAGCACTTTTTTGGAACGCTGGTTTACTAAATAATTCTGAATAAAAAGATCTATGTAAGTCTCATTTTATTTATGTGCTGACCCAGTGATCTGCATCTTACATTTATATTGAATGAGCAAACCAGCACTCAAATTACATGTACACCATAGCCTACATAGTAAAAGACCAAATAATGCTGAAATAAAGGCCTCACTGTACATTACCTAAGCACTCTGCAGCATGTACTGAATAAACAACCTATAAACAGTGCCCTTAACTACCTGTTTGTTTCTATTCTATCAGATTGGTATGTTGCTACCAGTCCCATAGTGTTTTGCAATGTGAATAGTGGCCATGTGGGAATAGAATGAGGATTGATCAGTCACCACAGCTCAGGCACTCTGAGGAGTCTGGATTTGGGCTACAAAGAACCCATAGTCCTAGTGGCCATTCAGCCCCACTGGACATGAATCTATCAAGCAATCTAGCTACGTGCTTAGTCTCACACATAAGTGCAGGGGCAAGCATAAAGAATCTAACTTGAGGTGGAAATGAAATTCTTGCACCATGGTGACATCTGTCCTAAAGAAAAATGTTTGCACATGGCATTTCTGTGTTTTCTGACCTTTTTTTTTTTTTTTTTTTAAAGAAGAAAACACAGCAAATAGGAAATTAAATGCAATATGTTATAGGGAGAAATAAAAAATCCCTGAACCTGCAGCTTTAGAGCAGAAACGCATAGGTTTACCAAGGTCCTATTCTTCTTAACTTCTTATTAATTCCTAAATTTGCCTTGCCAAGCAGTAAGTCACAAGGTTTGGAAGCACACCAGGCTATCATGCTTCAAAAATATCCCTTCAACTGTCTGAACTTAAAATGATAGTTTTTAAAATTTTGTTAACATTTACAGTACTTAACCTTATGCTGTTCCAAACCTGTATGACAGGTTTTTCTTCCATGGAAAACAAAAGGAAATATTAGAGGGAATGTTAGGAACTAACAGCTTCAGGGCCATTCACTTTCATTGCATTTTTTCCCAATAAAATGAAAGTGAATGGTGACTGATTACTATTGTCCCATGTCTACCAAACATGTTGAGTGGTCCAAACAACATCTGCACTTTTGACTGGATGTTAGGAGTGAATGACTTAACCTCTAATGTGCTGTCTGTCTGCACTGGTCTAAGAACAGTTTTAAACGCACCTTATTTTCATCCTAACTCTGTATACAGCCTCTGAAATTAACATGTTCCAGCTTTTAGATGCATCCATTGATTCTCAATGTGATAATGCACATTGAATATAGGATATTTTAAGGAAAATTAGCCTATATTCCACGTATGTTGGCATTATGTTTATCAGCGCGCTGTTTCGTGATAAATCAAGGACATTTTTAAAATGGCATATCGGATGAAACTAGAGACTCTATTTTTCAAACAGATTTTAATGTAAAAACTTAATAAGGTTTCTTACCAGATGAAGTTTTGTTGCCATTTCTCCCAATAACAAACTCAGCTGAGATCAGCGCCATGTTGTTTTGTCACATGACTTCGTGCATCGAAAGTTTATTACTTTAATGACAGCCTAGAGTCTCCTAAACTGAGATCAGTTGGTTTAAATGTAATTAAATTATGCATAGCCTATAGCAAAACCAATATGTATGTCCATGCATGTGGACGTGGGGTCTTAGAGTATATAGTACTGTGCGACAGTCTTATGCACATTAGATGTTTTACAAAAACACTTTTCTTAAGATGAATCTTTTATATCTTCTGCATTAGTGTATCAATAGGGAATATCAGTCTGGGATTACATGAAGAGACACACATGAGACAGCTTAAATGCATAGTAGAACTGTGGCAAGTTCTCCAAGATGCTTGAAACAACCTATCTGCAAACAACCTTGAAAACTGTGCGCAGGTGTACCTAGAAGAATATATACTATAAGTTCCTCACACTTTACATTTAAGGTAATACCGTTCTCCCTGGGTGATCACTGACACAACATTTTCTCCCAAAGAACAGCCATTTAAATTGGCACCAATGAGGCCACGAAGAGATTAAATTGTTTAATCCTACACCAGTTCATACATAGCACACAGTCAAATGAAGTAATTAGCTCTGCGTTAAGCCAATTACAAACAGCAGCACGAGCTCAGGGAAATATTACCTCTTATGACCACGATCTACCACACAAGAACTCCAAATTCAATTTTGTTTACTTTCCAGTGGAGACCTGTAAACCCTCAAGCACCCACAGTAATGCACATGCAAGTAAGCAACTCCTAATGCATTATTTATAGGTCTTAACTTAAGCTATTCATTAGACAAGACCAGGCACCATACAATACTGTAGGTATGGAAGACCATGAATATTAACAAGCAAGACTTGATATTTAAACATGACGTGGACAAAATTTGTGGAAGTAAATGCCAAGTAAATAGCACAGCATGTTATTGTGGACGTGTTACATGTTACAGTGTGCAGTGGCTTGCCACATGCCTGTTGTTATTCTAAAGCATGACCTTTCCCTTGGAAGATTGCCACTTGACTTTTTTTATTTTGGCTTTTGAACACTTTGGAAGTAAAAAAAAAACATTGATAAATAAAATTACAAACAAAAAAGAGCAGACCTAGGCTGAATTATTCCTCCACTCTTCCTCCACTCTTCCTCCACTCTTGAACAGTAATAATAAACCATAGAACGATCCATAGAACCGCAGACCTACGTAAGTGCCAAGTCAATAAAAAATAATGGAATAATTTGCCTTAAAGGGATAGTTCACCCCAAAATGAAAATTCTGTTAACATTTATTTACCATCATGTTGTTCCAAACCAATATGATTTTCATTCCTCCGTGAAACGAAGATTAGGCATAATGACAGCTATTGAAACCATTCACTTTCAGATTAACATTTTTATTGGTTGCTCATCTGCATGACACATAACACAACAAAACATTAATGTACAGAGTCAACCTTTATCCCCCTTAAAACCCATTATATCCCTTTCTCCCTCCCAATCCCCAACCCCCAACAAACATCCCTGTGGCCAAGCCTGAGTAAACATACAGATTTAAAAAAAAAAAAAAAAAATACATATATAAATT
The DNA here is from genome assembly GCA_032164185.1 of Moxostoma hubbsi. Lineage (NCBI taxonomy): Eukaryota > Metazoa > Chordata > Actinopteri > Cypriniformes > Catostomidae > Moxostoma > Moxostoma hubbsi. The sequence goes on along the minus strand of JAVLUX010000029.1, from coordinate 23,628,929 downwards.
ATATATAAAATTAATAGTAATAATAATAATAAATATAATAATATTAAATACACACATTTAAAACTATAAGTCTCTCTCAACAGCCCCTCCAAAAATACCAAATAACTTCCTCACTATAAAAAAAAAACTCCCGGTTGCCTAGCCTTCTATGTGACACCTCCTCAAATGCCGCCACCCTGCCCATCTCTGAGCACTACTCCTTTACGTAGGGCACACCAGCTGACTTCCATCCCATAAGGATGACCTGTCTGCCAATCATAACACTGGCTGGACCCAATTTTTTATATGCTTATCCCCTATGTTAATGACCGCCTCATCACCTAAAATACAGTCTTGGGCAAAATTTAATTTGAGTGTCCAATATGACATAATAAACACATAAAACGTTGAACCCGCAACCAAAATTCTTGGATCTTAACCCACCACAAAAAACATGGGTTGTGTCTTCATCTTCTGATTGGTATTGCCAGCAGGTGTGTGTGTCTTTAAGTCCAAGCCTATATAATCTAGAGGGGGTCAAATAGAATCTATGTAAAATCTTAAATTGCATAAGGCACACCCTTGCATCTCCCTAGATGTGGATTTGATTTTTTTTAGAATCCTAGCCCACACTCCCTCCTCCAATATCATGTTTAAATATTTCTCCCATAATCTCTGGAGATAAGTTGAATCTCCATCCCCCAGACTCTGAATTAGCAGGGAGTAACACTGATGCCTCATGACTTTTTCCATAAGCAGTAATCACCACTACCAGAGTATGTACAAAGTACAAATAGTACAAAGCAGGTGGCACAGCTGTAAATACCTTAAGAATTGAAACCTGGGGATCCCAAAATGTTTAACCATATTTTCAAAGGATCTCAACACAACACTCTCATATAGGTCACAGAGCATATTAACCTCCCTCACAACCCACTCTGAAAGGGGACTTACTAATACATAACTTTGGGTTCAGCCATATGCTCGAAGCAACATAAATGTCAAAATTAAACACTCTGGACACTTTTGTCCATGGCAGCGACCAGTGTCTGATCATTCACCACTGACCAGGATACTGATGAAATGCCTAATGTTATCAGAAGAGCTATGGCCCTGTATAAACCCCACATGATCTATATGTATAACAGATGTCATAACTTAATCAGTTAGACAACATTTTTGACAATATTTTAATGTCTAGCTGGATCAGGGAAATTGGACGGTAACTCTTACACTCGTTTGGATCTTTGTCCTTTTTAAGAATCAGACTGATCCATCATTGTGTCATGGTTGCCGGAAGCTTTCCATTCTTTAATGTTTCCTTACAAACTTCTACCAAATGTGGAGCCAATTCTGTAGCATAATAACTAAAAAATTCAGCAGCAAAGCCATTTGGCCCCGGAGCCTTCCCTGTAGACAAGGTCTTAATTACCTCACCAAGCTCTTCCAAGGTTATCTCAGAACCAAGATATTTTTAATTTTTTTTGCTCAGTCACCAATTTAGGAAGTTCTAATGGTTCCACAAAGTTTCTAATATCCTCATCAGTAGACGAAGACGTGGAACTATAGATATCAAGGTAGAATTCTTTAAAAGCATTATTAATATCAATTGCTAAGCTAAATATTTTTCCACCTGCAGATTTCACTGAGGGAATGGTAGAAAAATACTCTCTCTGTGTTATATATTTAGCCAAAAGCTAAATATATTCCAATTCCACAAGATTTGTGCTTTGGATGTTTTGGTGAATGAGGCATACCATATAATACAGCCCCTAAGAACTGCTTTAAGTGCATCCCAAGCCATGCCCACAGAGGATACTGAGGACCAGTTGGTGTCCATATAGACATTGATTTCAGCCTTTAGCATTTGTTGGAATTTAGTATTTTGCAAAAGGGATACATTAAAGTGGCAACTATTTGATTTATTTTTCTCTGTATGTGGCAACACCTCTAGACACACCAGGGTGTTGTCTCAGGCCAAAATGTTTCCAATTGAGCAATCAACAACAGATTAAATTAGGGACTTAAATATAAAAAATATATATATTCTAGAGTAAATCTTATGGACTGAAGAAAAAAAATTATAGTCCCTACCAGATGGGTTCAAAAGTCTCCAAATATCTGAAAGACCAAGATTTTTACACATCCTGTGAAGCGTCAATGTTGCTCTTGGGGGCTTGCACACATTTGCTACACTATGATCAAAGACTGAGTCCATCAAAAGATTAAAATATCCTCCCAATATTATATCATGAGGGGTGCCAGCTGCTTGTAACATTCCTTCAAGATCTATAAAAAAAAGCCCTGATCATCAATGTTAGGTGCATAAATATTTGCACTTTTTCCCTGAATTTCAGATAAAACAATAATGACTCTCCCTAATTTATATTTTTGAGACATCTATCTAACATCTAATTGTAGATGTTTACTTATCAGTGTAATGATTCCCCTGCTCTTACTCTAGCCAGGACTATAAAATAAATTGCCTACCCCATTTCTTTCCAAATTTTTCAGCTTCCTGCGGGGAAAGGTGCATTTCTTGAAGAAACACTATATCATATTTCTTGTGCTTAAGAAGAGAAATAACCTTCCTTCTTTTTATGGAGTGCCCCAAGGCAGAATAAACACTAAATGCATGTAACTTAATTCATAAAACTGTCCTAAAGGTGTATTATTCACAAAATAAACTCCAGCGAAATATGTCTGCAGATTCTTCAGAGAGTCAAATGAATATTCAGTGAGCCGGTCTATTCATCTGCAACATGAGTACAAGCAAATTACTTACTCACTCCAATGACTTTGCAAGAAATACTCCACAAAATTAACTTCAGCCGTTAGACAGAACCAGCACAAAAAGAGCGCATAGAATCCTCAAACCGTCAAGCAAATGTTCAGTGAAATCCATCTGGCCGCAAATGAGCACCACAACATGACCCACTCACTCCACTGACTTTATGAAGGACATCGCTTGCTGTGGGCATGTGAATGCTTTACAGCAGTCAATCACGTCTATTCTCAATTTGGCCGGGAATATCAGTGCAAAAATTACCTTCCATTGATGTAAAGGTTTCTTGCATTCCTTGAATCAATCACATTTCTCTCTTGTCGATTTCGCAAAGTCTGTGAACAAGAAAATGCTGTGGTTCTTCCAAGAAAGCCTTCCTTTACTCCTCGCCTCATGTAACACAAGATCTTTATCGGATGATCTCAGAAATTTGACCAGAATTTATCGGGGCCTGTCTACCTCAGTGAATTGCCGAGCCGGAACCCTGTGAGCTTTGCTTGATTTCCAGCTTATGGCCTGCTATGTCGAGCAGACTCGGAAAGAGCCCGTAAAGGAATTCCACCATATTCCATCCCTCTACTCCCTCTAGGACTCCCAAGATATGGACGTTATTCCGCCGGCTATGGTTTTCCATGTCCTCCAATTTCTCCCAGACATGCTCCAAATCCACCACGGTCGCTAGCGGATTAGCAGATAATTCCCTCTCCGATGACTATAGACAATCGATCTGTTCTCAACATCCCCCGCTCTTGTGACCACATCAGTAAATTTTGCCTCCGTGGCAGTGATCGATCGACATATCACAGCAAGATCCTCCAAGTCCGCAACGACCTTCATCAGCATTGCCAACATGTTCAGCGTCTCTTGCAGCATTTCCCAAAACTCTCTGACCAAATCGACTCCATAATACTCGGCCATCTCAGGGGTGTCAGCCCGAGCATGTAATTGTCTTTTAATATCTCCAGAGCCTGAGCATTTTGAAGTCTTTGACACATTGTCTTCCTAGAACTGTTATGGAAAAAAGTGTATCAAATCTCACCGGTTTATGTCATAAAACGTATTAAAACTAGCAAAGTGTGCAGAGTTCGCCATTTAAAAGTCCTATCCTCACATGGTGTCACATGACTCCTAACCATTCACTTTAATTGTATGGGGAAAAAATGCAATGAAAGAGAATGGTGACAGAGAACACCAGGAAAACAAATGTAATTGGTATGGAACAACATGAGTTGAGGGTGAGTAAATATTGACAGAATTTTCATTTTTGCATGAAATATCCCTTTAATTGATAGGTCATTTAATAGGAAAATCACTAATGTGTAAATACCAAACAATGGCAAATAACACAACCAAGCACTATTTCGTTTTGGTCAACAAACTGCTTTCCTATCCTCGTATGGAATTTGCTTTTATCTTTCCACAGAGCTTAGAAAAACAGCAATTCCCTGATGAGTGTGCATAAGTGGTGTGACAGCACCTTTATCCCATAGGCAAGAAAAACCTTTGCAGCATAGTTTTCTCCACTCAAATAGTTATTGATGTTGAGACATGGTGATGTTCATGGGATTGTTCTGACACTGCAGTTTAAACACTGCTGTACAGCCAGGCAGTAAACCCTTAAAATGCTTAAGAGGCTTGTTATACATCATGTCACAGGGAGACTGTACGTGCCTACACCACAAACGGCCTTTCTGGAAAAAAACTTTCACTACCTGCAAATGGTGGTTTGGGGATCCCAGCAAGGGCCTGGCTCATAAAGAACACAGGGCACCATCTTATTTATTATGTGAGCTCAGTCAGCAGGCTTTACAGTCTCAGATATAATTATACAGCAACTTAGCAGCTCGAACAATGAAAGAGCCTGTTCACCATTTACAGCCTCCCAACTCCCACTCATAAAATATTATGCCAAAATCAATAAGATTCCAGATATGTCACAGAAGGCTGATGCATCTCGGCAAGAGCACTGGTCTGTTGGAGCACAAATCCAGCCTAACAAGCTGAGGAGAAAGAGAGGGGTTAATTGGGATGTTGGAGCCATCTTTCAAAGGCTGGACAGTGAACAGTATGAACTGAAAATGTATGAGGCTGACAAAGACAACATGACATTAGCATAGCATTCTGTCAGATGCAGGTCGTGCTGCCATGAATTTGCAATTAAAGGGATATTTCACCCAAAAATGAAAAAAATTGAAAATGAAAAAAAAAAAAATCTTATCATTTATACACCCTCATCCCATCCCATATGTATATAACTTATTTTCTTCTGCTTAATACAAAAAAAAGGTTCATTCAATGCAAGTGAATTGTGGCCTGACCTTTGAAGGTCAAAAAAGCACATTAAGGCAGCATAAAAGTTATCCATATGACTCCAGTGGTTAAATCCATATATTCAAAAGCAATCTGATAGGTGTGGGGGTAAACATGTTAATATTTAAGTCCTTTTTTTACTATAAAATCTCCACTTTCACTGTCATTTCCACATTCTTCTTTTATTTCTGGCGATTCGGATTCTTAATGCATATTGTCATCTACTGGGCAGGGAGGAGAAAATGGATTTAACCAACTGATTCTTATGGGTTACCTTTATGCTGCCTTTATATGCTTTTTGGACCTTCAAAGTTCTGGCCACCATTCACTTCCTCTGTATGGACCTACAGAGATGAGATATTGTTCTAAAAATCTTTTTTTGTGTTCCGCAAAATACAAAAAGTCACACATCTGGGATGGCATGAGGGTGAGTAAATGATGAGAGAATTTTCATTTTTGGGTGAACTATCCCTTTAAGAATGACCAATCCTAATTATATAGGCTAAATAAAAGTTCCTTTTATTTGGAAATGAGTTTCTATTACTGTATATGCATAGGTCATGGATTAATAGATCGAAAGGGAAAAGCATTTGCCATAGCTAAATAAGATCCTGCCATGCTTGACTGTGTATGTGTTTGTTTGTAATAAAAAATTTGGAAAACACAAAAAGCACTCTACCAGAATGTCTGTGGGGAAGATCAGACTACATCTGTCCATGACAGGCCTCAGCAGCAGGTGGGGCGTGACCATCTGACCCTCTCCAGACCTGCCCGTCCACAAGATCCATCTGCTCAGCCTGCTACTGACTCCACAGTACCATGTCACACATAGAGTCTGACACAGTCATCTCTGTTTCATCAGCCTGCTGTCATATTTCTCTGCTAAAGTCTAAAGTTTACATTTATGCTTCAATTTCATGCAAAAGGAGTTACATTTCATTGAAATTACTGAGTATAAGAGAAAGTATTGTGTAGCATATGTACACTCACTGGCCACTTCAATAGGTTCACCTGTACATCTAATTATTCGTACGATTATCTAATCAGCTAATAGTTTGGCAGCAGTGTAATGTATAAAATCATGCAGATATGGGTCATGAGCTTCAGTTAATATTCACATCAACCATCAGAATGCAGAAAAATGTTGATCTCAGTCATTTAGACAGTGACATGATTGTTGGTGCCAGGTGGGCTGGTTTGAGTATTTCTGTAACTGCTGATCTCCTGGGATTTTCACCCACACCAATCTCTAGAGTGTATAGAGAATGGTGTGAAAAACAATAACAAACAGTGAGCGGCAGTTCTGTGGACAAAAATGCCTTGTTGATGAGAGAGGGCAACAGAGAATGGCCAGACTAGTTCGAGCTGACAGAAAGGCTACGGTAACTCAGATAACCACTCTGTACAATTGTAGTGAGTAGAAGAGCATCTCAGACTGCACAACATGCCAAACCTTGAGGTGGATGGGTTATAACGTCAGAAGGCCATATTGGGTTCCACTTCTGTCAGCCAAGAACAGAAAACTGAGGCTGCAGTTAGCCTACCATTTGTGTACCTCAGCAGAAATCCAAATTTGTCAGAACAGGCAATGTTTTTCCAATCAGCTACTCTCCAGTTCTGGTGAGCCTGTGCCCACTGGAGCCTCAGTTTCCTGTTCTAAGCCGACAGTAGTGGTACCTAGAGGGGTCTTCTGCTGCTGTAGCCCATCCGCCTCAATGTTCGACATGTTGTGCATTCAGAAATGCTTTTCTGCATAGAACTGTTGTAACACATGTTTATTTAGGTGACTGTCACCTTCCTGTCAGCTTGGACCAGTCTGGCCATTCTCCACTTTCTTTTGCCCACAGAACTGCCACTCGCTGGATGTTTTTTTTTTTTTTCGCACAATTCTCTTTACCCTGTAGAGACTGTTGTGTGTGTGTGTGTGTGTGTGTGTGTGTGTGTGTGTGTGTGTGTGTGTGTGTGTGTCTGTGTGTGTGTGTGTGAGACTGCAACCAGACACATTTTTATTTTTATTTAATTTTATTTACAAGTATCTTTAAAACTTGTTATATTCGTTAAAACAACACATAATCATATTAGGTGAAACTAAATTATCCGTTTTGATGAACGTGGTCTCTAAATACGTGGGAAGGCGGGTCGTACGTTCAGCTGATCGGGGTTACACAACTGTAACTGGAGAACTTTGAACGAATACGACAAAAGTAGGTCACGTCAACTTCATCGCGATATAGGGTCGGAAGAATCTGATCAGGGAGAGTTAAAGCTGAAAAAATGTCTGAATTGTACGACTGCATCGTCATCGGCGCAGGGATCCAGGGTTCCTGTTCTGCTTATCACCTGTCTAAAAACAAGCAAAAAACTGTACTGCTGGAGCAGGTCGGTAGCATGATTTCTCCACGTTTTACTCAGATTTCAGCAGCATGAAACAAACTTCTTAGGGTGACAATTCAAACAAAAATGAAACTTCTGTCATGATTTACTCACCCTATGCTATTCCAAACCTGGATGACGTTCTGTCTTGCATAGAACACAAAATAATATATTATGCAGAATTAATCTCAGTCACCATTCACTTTCATTGCATCTTTTTCAAAATGAATTTAGAACATGAATATATTAGGCCTACCATTACCATATTAATATATTGACATACTTTGTTATCATGTTTATGTTGCAAAGCCATTAAAGTAATCATAGTTCATGTACATGCACAATTTTAATATGGGAGGGACAAAGACACAATTAGCTGCACTTTAGCTTCGTAACTTCAGTTTTGGTTAAAGTTAACTTAATATTGTATTTTGTCAATGCAATATATATATATATATATATATATATATATATATATATATATATATATATATATATATATATATATATATATATATATTGAGATCAACAAATTGGGTGATTCTCACAAAACCAAGAAAAACATATTTAATCCAAAATCAATAAAAAAAAATTAAATATAAAAAATGAAATTAGATTTTGCCTTAAGAAAATTAAGCCTGCATTTAGAACAATTAAGAGTTTTTATTTATTTATTTATTTTTGCATTGTGATATTATTTTCATGACACTTAAGCACATTTCAAATTTTTTCTTATTGTTTTCACTGGTGATTCTCATTACAGTAACAGACAGCTATTACTGTATTAAAGTAAAATAAATGTTGTACAATTTTTTTATTATTATTAAAATGAGCAAAAAAATAAAAGGCAGACCATATTTTCATGTTGCAGTAATGATATTTGGATGTAAAATGTGCGTTACTGTCATTTAAAAAACAAACATTTAGGTATGCACCGATACGAACATTTTTGGTCGATACAATAACGATTTGAACAAAAATCATAGGCCGATACCGATGTTTTGCCACTTTGTTTTGTACTCAGACAGGGTTGGGGAGTAACTAAATACAGGTAACGGGATTACGTATTTAAAATACAACATATAAATAATGTGATCCAAAGTGCATTTGAACAGCGGTGAAACACTTTCTTATGATGTGTTACATTCATATGAGCAGACAGAGAAGTACATTTTAAGTAAGTTTGAGCAGAAGAAATAGAAATAAATCTTGTGTAATTTGTCAGCTTTACGCTAAGCTCAAATGTTATTTCTAGCCATTTTACACGCACATGCTACCAGACACGATCATATTTTTATCAAGAAAATTTTAAAATATCTAAAACAAGATCAATTAGATTAATCTTGTTTTAGAAACAACACTGCATAAGATATTTAGGTTTTTCAGAGAATGTATTTTTAACGTGTATTTTGTCTTTTATAGTCAAAACAAGTGAAAAAAATCTGTGTTGTGAAAAAAAAAAAGTGCTGAAGAAGTAATCCAAAGTATTTATAATATGTTACTGACCTTGAGTAATCTAATGGAATACGTTACAAATTACATTTTACAGCATGTAATCTGTATTCTGTAGTGAAATACATTTCAAAAGTAACCCTCCCAAACCTTTACTCAGATCACTTATACTTTGGAATTATGCTTTAAAATGTACAAAGAGATACAAAAGCTTTTTCACTGTTCTAACAATAAATAATTTTATTGTCATTGTGCAAAGTACAGGTACAGAGCCAATGAAATGCAGTTGTTTTCACATATCCCAAGTAAGCTGGGGTCAGATCACAGGGTCAGCCATGAAACAGCACCCCTGAGGCAGATAGGGTCAAGGGTCTTGCTCAAGGGCCCAACAGTAGTGCACTGGGGCTTGAACCCCCAACCTTTTTGTCAGTAACCCACAACCTTGGCCACAGATGGTTATAATTTGGTCAATAATTGTATGATAAATATCGGCAGCCGATACATAAGTGCATCCCTAGTCACAATGTAAAAAAAATCCTAATTCTCTCAAAATGGGCTTAATTTTCAGTAGGCAAAATTGTATTTCATATTTGTTTCTTTTTATTTTGGAGTAAAATAGAACCAGACATTTTCTTAACAGGTTTTGTGAGAATCAACCGGTTGTTTAAGACTAAGACTGTATGTCATATATGTTTATCAAAACAAAAGAAATGCATGTCCTCAAGGATTAGTACAGTTCTTGAATTTTCTCCCCAGTTTGTTCTGCCCCACTCTAGAGGGAGTTCTCATGGCCAGACCAGAATTATACGGAAAGCCTATGAGGAAGACTTCTATGCAAACATGATGCAGGAAAGCTATGAGCTCTGGGCCCAGCTTGAGAAAGAAGCAGATGTTAAGTTATACAGGTATGCGCATGTGTGTAAGAGAGGAGAATGATAAAATGTTCTTCCTCAAAGCAACAAGAGAGCCATTCTTTGCATGCCAACTGTACTACAGCACTTGCAGACTCTCATGGCCCTCACCATTACTTTAAAGCATTAGAGCATTTTCATTCTAGTCCCTGAGCATCATCCACAGACTGGGGCACATTTGTGTTTTTTAAGGTCTGTGAGAGGAGTAATGGATCACAAGTGGATCAGGCCAACTCAGCCTTGATGCAGAATCACAGCCACCTTCCCTTTTCTCTCTCTGGTATCCATCTCAGCTCTCTGATGTATGGGTCCTGATGAGAGGCATCCTGTGCCCTTGAGCATTTCATAGGCTGCCAGGCATGGCGTGAAAAAAATGTGTGGAAGATTTAGAGGAATGCTGCATGTATTCTCTATTCTCTATTACTCCTCAATTATTACCCTGGAAGTGTCCTGCACTGCCATGATGTGACCTGCAACATTGCTATTAGGGACAAGTGCACTGACACATGTGATTTGGAGTCCTTCTCTCAGTGTCCCCAATCAGACACACACACACACACACACACACACTGAGGGGGACTCAGTCATAAAAAATACTTGATGAATGACTTGGATCTGTGAACTGGTGCTGTTCATGCATCATGATGGGAGTAGACCTTGAAAATCAGTATCCACTAAAAGTAGCTCAACCATCTATCACACACATACACTCGTTGATTTAAAGCCTGTGTTCTCAACTTCTCATGTACACTGCCATAACTTCTCATCTTAAGACAACTGCATCACAAGCAGCTACCACCAAACAGACGGCACTTTGCACAATTTATACATATGGCGTCTCAAAGTACTTATACTGAAATCAGGACGCAGTGATTGCTGTTTTAAATTAATTCCATTACTTTCTCATATTTGCACAGCTGTTCAATATGGATGTCTAAGTTAAATAAAGATACTAATATTTTGGACACTTAATTCTCACTTAAAAATTAAGGAATTTTATTGCAAGAGACAACAAATATATATCAAACCAAGCGTAACAAAATATTAAACCAAGTGGCTTCTGCAAACAAATTATGCTAGTCGCCACTGGCGACAGTCGGGTTGTGTGCGTTCATATGCGGTTTCGTCAGATATCGTCTTGTGAGCACCAGTGTGTCTCGAGACATTTTTCACCCGTTCTGTTGTGAGGATGAGCTTGCTTCACCGCACGCCACAACAAAAATTCAGCGCAAGAGATTCATGACCAAATGACTCTTTTGAACTGGATCTTTTTCATGAATCACCCTAAAATAACTGAGGGTTTGATCTCAGGAGCTCAGGTTAGCATTTTTAATCAGATTCACTTTCTCAATGAATAAGCCGTCAGTGTGTTCACAACTGGGAGCGCATACATTTCAAAATAAGAATCCCATGTGTATTTGGGCTTCTTTATATTTAAAGTCTCGTATTGTGTACCACTTTTTTTTCCTGGTAATTATTGATCGAGATTAGAGTAGCACAATAAACTGCACCTGGGATTTCATTCAATTTGCACTCTTGGAGTCTGTGTCTGGGCCATCTGGTAAAGCTAAAAGACTAAGGCAATATTGTAAAACTTTTTTTATAGAAATAACTGTATATACAGCTGTGGAAAAATGTAAGAGACCACTGCAAAATGTTCAGTTTCTCTGGATTTACTATTTATAGGTATGTGTTTGGGTAAAGTTAACATTTTTGTTTTATTCTATAAAGTATTGACAACATTTCTCCCAAATTCCAAATAACATTTTTGTCATTTAGAGCATTTATTTGCAGAAAATGACAACTGGCCAAAATAACAAAAAGATGCAGTGTTTTCAGACCTCAAATAATGCAAAGAAAACAGTTCATATAACACAAAACTGATGTTTTAACTTAGGAAGAGTTCAGAAATCAATATTTGGTGTAATAACCCTGATTTTCAATCACAGCTTTCGTGCGTCTTGGCATGCCAGTCTTTCACATTGCTGTTGGGTGACTTTGTGGCACAAACATTCAAGAAGTTCAGCTTTGTTTGATGGCTTTAATTACATTCCAGAGGTTTAAATGGGGTTCAGGTCTGGAGATTGGGCTGGCTATAACAGGGTCTTGATCCAGTGGTCCTCCATCCACACCTTGATTGACCTGGCTGTGTGGCATAGAGCATTGTCCTGCTGGAAAAACAATCCTCAGAGATGGGGAACATTTTCAGAGCAGTAGGAAGCAAGTTTTTTTCCAAGATAACCTTGTACTTGGCTTGATTCATCCTTCACAAAGACTAATCTGCCTGATTCCAGCCTTGCTGAAGCACCCCCAGATCATCACTGATCCTCAATCAGAGGTGATGATCTGGGGGTGTACAGAGAAAATGATAATTCTGCAATGGTCTCTTAATTTTTTCCAGAGCTGTATATTACATATCCATTACATATTCTGTAATGTAATTCAAAGACAATCATACATTTATATATGTGTGTGATGTGATATAATTTCCTCTTTCAGGCCCACAGGACTTCTGGTCATAGGTCCAGAGAATGGAGAGGATTTCTCAAAACTAAAGGCCACAATGCAAAGGAACAACATTCCCTCTGTGTTTCTGGAGAAGCATGAGTTCAGCCAGCACATTCCCAATTTGAATCTGACTGATGGGAATGGGGCACTGATAGACAAAATGGCTGGAGTGCTGTTTGCAGACAGAGCTCTCAGAGCTGTACAGGTGAACTGATCCCATAAAATGAGTCACTTACTCAATATTCAGTGTTTTAGTAAATAATTTTATTAAAATATGTATTTAAAAAGATCTCTGGGAGGCTATTGGATTGTCGCAGCTTTAAGCTATCAGATGCATATCTATTTATTTATACAAAGTAAATATATTTGCAGCCTTCCCAAAAGCTGCTTTTATGAAAGACCTTAAATATGATTGACGATGTACAATTTTATGAAGAAAGAACATGAAAGTAAACTATAGCTATATAAAGTGTAACACATGAACAGTATGATTTGGCTATTGTGGTTCAGGTGTACTACTGAATTTATGTTATGTGCCTGTTTAGTAGAGCTATTGGAAAAAATGGTTTCAGCGATGCATCGTGATTCAAACTCAAATGATTCTGAATTGATTCTCAAAAGAATCAGAATCGATTATGAGTTCAGATTAAATCACGGCAGAGCAGTGGTGCGTGCCAAAGACAGATGTAGAAACAAAGACGCGAGTTAAGTGCATACACTAAAGTCAAGTGCACAAACACGACTGTTTGCAGACCAGCTGTATCAAACTCATGACCATTTGTGCCTGAATGAAACTACGATCCCGACATTCTTTCACAAACCCACGCACATAGCAACGGGAGAGTTTATTCGTGATAAGAAGCCAACAAACAACATGAAAGACGAGCTCGCACCCATTAGTGCACTGATTTGCACACAACGGGGGGAAAACATAGTAGAAAATAATGATGAGGCACCAGTTCGGGAGATGTCGGTGATGTTTTCATTTAATTATCCCCCCCCCCCCTGATGCTTTACTCTACTCTTGCGCGCTCTTCAATTCATTGGCTTTTGCTTTATTGCCGGTCACTCATTTGTCAGGACAGTGTGCACAACTGATGATAAAGGTTTTATCTTCTACTCGCAGAGCAAACAGATAGAACAGTGCATACGAGACGCTTAATACATTTCTGAAGCACAACTGCACTATTTAAAGCGATTTACTATCACATGAGAAGCTGACAGCTGCACTCTCATAGAAGCAAATATATCTCTCATCCTGGACCAGCAACTTCCATTTGTGCTTAAAAATGAAAATTAATAGTATAGATTAATTTTAAATAATAATTAAATACTATTAAATGATTTACAATGCTTAAACAAAAATAAAAAATAAATAATAATATAATCGCTTATAATAATTAAAAAATGAAGGATATTGAAGGACAAGTTGCATCGTGATGCATCGAGAATCGTTTTATAATTGAATCGTTACCCTTTGAATCGTAATCAAATCGAATGGTGAGGCCAGTGAAGATTCACACCTCTACTATTTAGAATCAATAAGTGCCTAAGAAAATACATATGTGTGGCTTTTGTGTAGCTTATGTGTATCTTATGTGTTATGTATAGCTCAATGTGTTTGACAGCCAGTTGCGTCTCATGAAATTTCAGTGTGGAAGTAATGAATCCTGTTCTATATTTGTTGTATCATCTCTTTGATATATGAAAAATAAAACTTCTAAATATATCAGAATATATTATGTTCTGTTATATTTTAATTGTCTTGAAAATGTTTTTAAATGTTGACACTATCTGGGCATTTTGTAGATCCATTTGTGATAGATATACAGTACATGCCGGGTCTCTAAAGACCTGAGTATGTAATAATGTTTTACCCATGGTTTGACACCCATGCATTTAAAGGTTAAAGGAGTGATTGTGTCTTTATCACACTTTCACATTTCAACAAATGTTAAAATATTAGAAATATAACTGAAATGTACACAGATGAGCCAAAACAACACAGAATATGACCACTTACAGTTGAAGCAAATAACGTTGATCATCTCCTAACAAGGCCACATGACAAGGTCAGGGTAGATTAGATGGTAAGCGAACAGTTCTCGTAGTTAACGTATTGAATGCAGGAGAAATGGCCAGGAGTAAAGACCTGAACGACATTGACAAAGGCCAAATTTTATGGTTCAGAGCATCTCTGAAACGGCAAGGTTTGTGGGGTGCTCCCGGTCAGCAGTGGTGAGTGCCTACTGTACACACAGTGGTCCGAGGAGGGACAAACCACAAACCGGCGACGGGGTGTTGGGCACCCAAGGCTCATCAATGCACAAGGGCAACGAAGGCTATCCCATCTAGTCCGAACCGACAGAAAGTCTACTGTGTCACAGAAAATATTAATGACTGGTCAGATTTCCCATGATGACCCCTGTCCACCATCAAAAGCGCCTACAATTGGCACGCAAGTGTCAGAAATGTGAGCGCAGCGTAGTTCTAGCGGGAAGACTAGCAGCTGTACATCATCACACTATTAGCTGGGTAATTCCTAGCCAATCGGGGTAAGCCATTGCTCACAATCTATCACATTGCTGTTTCAGTGCGCTAACACGGCAACCTCCACCACCCCACCACCACCAGTTGAGCCCTGTCCCGCACAGGGGTAGGCTCCTCGCCCCTGCCTCCTATCTCCGGCAGGATATGATGGTTCCGAGTACAACTCCCTCGGACCGCCAGACGCCAAAGAGAGACATTACTTTTCTGTTCTACATTCATCAAATAAATGGCATCATAAACCTCACTCAAGCCTGCGTGTCTTCCCGATAGAACTGGACCTTGTAAGAGTGGGAGAAGGTCACCTGGTCAGATGAGTCCTGTTTTCTTTTACATCACGTGGACTGCCGTGTACATGTGCATCGTTTACCTGGGGAAGTGATGGCACCAGGATGCACTGGGGGAAAACAACAAGCCGGTGGAAGGGGTGTGATGCTCTGGGCAAAGTTCTGCTGGGAATGTCCATCCATTCATGTGGACATCAATTTGACATGTGGCACTGTATCAGGGCGGAGGGTGGGGTCAGGTCATGAGTCTACACACCCGGTCCGTTATTAGGCTAATCAAGCCTCCGAGAGGGATAAAGGCCGACTGCGGAGGATGGTGCAGGAGAGAGAGATCATTTACGGGCATGTCCGTCATGTGTGTTTTTTGTCTTTTGTTTTAGTTTATCATTAAACTATTATTTATATTGTCAAGCCGGTTCTCGCCTCCTCATTGCCTGTCAAAACCCTTTACACTGGACTAGGGAGGGGACAAGGGGAGGGACACAGAAGTAATTAAACTGGGGGGGTACTTCCTGTAACAGTGTAGTACCCCCCCCCAAAAAAAACACAAAAATTTAAACGAGAGGGAAAAGGCCAACGCAGAGCAGCAGTGAGAGAGAGATCGTTTACGGACATGTCCGTCATGTGTGTGTTTGTGTCTTTTAAGTTTCTCATTAAACAATTATTTATATTGTCAAGCCGGTTCTCGCCTCCTCCTTGCCCGTCTAAATCCCTTTACAGCCACCTACCTAAACATCAGTGCAGTCCAGGTACACCCCTTCATGGCAATGGTATTCCCTGATGGCTGTGGCCGCTTTCAGCACACTGCACACATTGTTTGGGAATGTTTTCAGGAAAATGATGAAGAGATCAAGATGTTCCCTGGCCTCGAAATTCCCCAGCTCTCAATCTGATGGAGCATCTGTAGGATGTGCTGAACCAACAAGTCCAATCCATGGCGGCTCCACCTCACAATTTACAGCAATTGAAGGATCTGCTGCTAATGTCTTGGTGCCAGATACCACAGGACACCAGGGGTCTTATAGAGTCCATGACTCGGTGGCTGTTGACACACGAAGGACCAACAGCATGTTAGGCAGGTGGTTCTAATGTTTTGGATCATTTGGTGTATTTTCTCCTTGGAGTTTTGACCCAAGTCAATCTTGGATCAATTTAATCTCATTACATCAGTAGGCAAAGCACTAACTTAATGTGAGCTTGTTGTATGACATCATACTTTGCTACCAAATACATTTTGTTTGACTGAAAAATCAACATGATTGGTAACTCTCTTGTGAGTGCTCAATCTAGCATGATATATCTACTCAATTATTCTATTAATTGCCAGACAGATTGTTTCGTGAGTTTACTTAGTTCAAGTAATCTTCTGTAAAGACCAAGGATATGAATAAGAGCATACTGTGTTTATAGAAATCTCTCACTCTGTCTTAGAAACTTTTCAGTGTCACAAAGGCATTGAGTTATGCTCTTTGTGTACATAACTGTATTTACTGTCACCTTCAACACACATTTTAAAGCACTCAAAGATATGGATGCTGACTAGCTTGTTGTAGCCTTCTTACACCGCATCTTGGGACTATGGCCCTGCACTTTTGTGCACACAATGCGTCCCCAGATTCAATAAGCTCTGCCTACAGTAGTTACAGAGTGCAGTGATAAGCTCCCACTTGGAGGAGAAGAAACTCTTTCATTATCTTTTGCCTGAATCTGACCAGCTTTTTCCAGTTTTAACTGATCCCTGCTGACATCTCTCAATTCTAAACTCAGCACCAGTTAAAGTTTAACCAAGCTTTCAGCACAGTTCTTACTAAGATTTTGTGGTCATATGAAGATGTGACCGTTGTATTTAATGTGGATATTATTGTTTGTTTCTTTTGATCTTATTGCAGGGGGTTTATGTGTCAAACGGTGGAGTGATAAAGGATGGAGAGAAAGTGATTGACATTCAGCCTGGTGACATCGTCACTGTAACAACAGAGTCAGGAGTTTATAGAGGGAGGAGCCTGGTGATCACAGCGGGTCCCTGGGCCAACAAACTACTCACAAATACAGGACTAGAGCTCCCACTGAAGGTAGTACACTGTTATTTTTGGGGTTTGAAAGCAGTTTCTAAAAAAAAAGGAAACAGGAATATAGCATATAATATTATCTATTGGCCATCGTTTGTGAAACCCACACAGCCACATATAGATTGACCTGGATTAGACCTCTGGGCAAAATTAAAAGTTTTTCCTTTATTCATTCATTAATTTATTCATTCATTCATTCATTCATTCATTCGTTTGTTCATTAATTTTTTCATTCATTCAGCCATTTGCTCATCTTTTCCCTTTCTTTGCTTTTTAGAGATATTATCATAGTTAAATGTCTGGGGTTGAAAAGCAGATTCTGAAAAGTGGAAACATATGCATATAGCAAGGGGAATTTTTATAGGTTATAGTTGCAGAAACACACACAGCCACATATTGATTGACACCCCTGGACAGAATGAAAAGTGAGTCATTGGTGAATGCAAATAAACCACCCAATACTCACCTCCCAGGTCAAATAGTATTGCCACTGGTCTCCAGTCCTCAGAGATTTCTTGTGCGTCACACACCGCAAGAGAAGTGATGGGGAAAGTATTCTGGGTTAGTTAAACTTCGAATTGGACCTAGAATTGGAATTGCATTTTTCAGGATGGCATGGGCTTGAATGTCTGCGCTTGGGTGAGCATGAAAATATATGAGCAATGAATTTTTGCACTGGTGAATTGTTATGGTCTCTGAATGAGAAGGCAGGCTGGACAATTCTTTAAAATTAGAACAACCAATTCCTAAATCCTTATTAGATTTGCCTTGATGTGAGTTAATTTTTATTCATTTTAAATAAAAAATCCACATGCTGTTTTTGAACATTCATTTGGAAAATTATGTCAGCATTAAGTTTTGGTTTTATTGCTCTCTCTCAATTCTTTTTTGGGCAGGTTGTGAAGATTAACGTATGCTACTGGAAGGAAAAGGTCCCAGGCACCTACAGTGTCGGCCATCGTTTCCCCTGTTTTATCCAACTGGAGCCAAAAGAGGGGGAGTATGACATTTACGGCCTTCCATCCAATGAGTATCCAGGACTAATGAAGGTGAGTGTGTTGATGCTTTTAAATAGACATTTAGATAAGGCCATGGCATAGTGTTAAACATCTGCTTCGAGCATACTGAGACATGGTGCAAAAATATACCAATGCGAATTTGAGTCAGATTCGCGTCATTCTGTCAAAATACATTTATTTCCCACTTAGGAAAGAAAACGAAACTGTAACAATATAATGCTTTATTACAATTTTCCAAACATAGACTACCACAGTATAAAGATAAAAATGCACTAAAATAGCACCAATTCAAATCTAAGTGGGAGTTTGGCTAATCGAAATTATCTCCACATAGGTTGCATTTCATTGTAATGGACATTAGATATTTCATACTGGCCATACATGGCTGTTATATGTGTTTGTAGTGTGTGCATCATTGTAATGAGCCCGGGTGGACACATCGCATAGGTTCTGCTCTTTTAACCAGCCTTTATGCTTTTAAGTTTTTAAGAAAAAACGTATTAAACATTTAAACGAATCCTTCATTTTGACAGCTCTATTAAAAATACAACTTTTGCCTACTCTGTTTGCTTCATGTTTTGCATCTCTCTTTTATTTGAAAGACAATTTCTCCATAATAACAATAGATTTTTTTCTATTCTAGTCTAGTCTATTCTAGATACACCATCTTAGGATACAACAGACCATCACATTAATGCAATATCTTGCCCACATCTCATAAGAAAAAGCCATAGAGGATCACCGTCATTAAAGTTTTCATCCTTTGTTGATTAATCCACAATTCCCTTATGTAGAGATATACCAGACATCACCCACTCTGAGAGCATTAAGATTTCAAGTGCATCAGATGAAAGCGCAAACAGAAGTGATTCTATAGCTTTCTGAATTAATAAAGAATCATTGATGCTTTTACAGAGACTCTCTTCTGAGCAGCACTCTCCTCTGGTCTCTGTTCTTTCGGTACTAATGGCTCGGTTTGAGAATGCGGCAGTGCCCAGCAGGAGTTTTCAGTCTCATCACACTTAGCAAGACTGAATAGTAGAGCACAGATGGTTGTGTCATGTTAGATGCAGTATGTCTGCTCCAGTCACTGGAGCTTGGCTTCTGCATGTATATCTGTTGCTCCTCCAAGCATACCGAGTGGTGGATCACAAATCTGGAATGTATCATAGGTCAGATTTTTTTCTTCTGTATCATAGTGTGTGTGCATGTGTCTGAGCAGGTGTGTTACCACATGGGCAGTGAGACCGAACCGGATGAGAGAGATAAACAGACGGATAGAGGGGACATCGATATACTCAAGCGTTACGTCTCCCGCTGTCTCCCTGGGCTGATCCCAGTGCCTGCTATAGTGGAGAGTTGCATGTACACAGTGAGTTGGTTGATTGTTCATCCTCAGGTGCTATGACTTGTAAAAGTCGACCTTAGTTATAAATTTGAATTTATTAGAATCTTATCTGTTTTATTATAAAACATAAATAGTTTTTTATGAATTCATTAATAATGAATAATCATACATTTAGATTATTTATGCTTATTTATTCCCTGATATGCATTTTTTGTCTCAACCGACATTTCTATAAACTAAGTTTTACAGCATCTTTGTTAATGTTATTTAATAAAAACACAATTGCTCATTGTTAGTTCATAATCCATTAACTAATGTTAACAGATACAACTTTTGATTTTAAAAATGTTTTACTAAATGTTGAAATTAACATTAATAAAGAATAATAAATGCTCTAAAAGTAATAGTTTGTGTGAAATAATGTTGTTAACTAATGTTAACCAATGGAACCTTGTTTCCGATAATGTTATAAACATTAGTTAGTAAATTTAGGCAATCAGGGAAAGGAAGTTTTCTTCCACCCTGGTCCATTACGTGATTACTTAATTTAATTAATTATATAATTATTAAATACTAATTTCTATGTTGGCATTTCAAACATTTATTTTTAATATCATTGAATGTTTCTGGAAATACCCAATATGTAGGTATGATAATAATTTTTTACTCAATTACATTTTTCAGTATGAAATACCCATAAACATGTTTATTAAAAACGACACCATAAAACAGTTATACAGATTTCTTAACATTTCATTTGTATTCTACTTTTTTCCAAGAAAGTAGGATTAAAATGTTTAATTACATTTTTTACTATTAAATAAAAAATATTATACTTACTATAAATTCAAATAACATCTTTGCATCCTTTTTTTGCCTAAATTTAAATTCAGTCAAATTCTGAATAGCGCACAAAGATGAACATTTTCAAACCAAACAATGTTTTTTTCAGTTCTGCACTGGTTTTAAACTGACGTTTTCTTTTTGACACTTTTGCATGTTCTGAGATTCTGAATTTGTCTTTCATTTAATCTATCAATACTTTAAAAAGACTTCTCTCAGAGAAGGTTTTCAGATACTGTGTAACCTTCGGTATGACCAAACACTCAAGTTTCCCATCCAGATGGTTGAAATGAAAAAATAAAACAAACACAGCTTACAAATGCAAAGTACAATCACATCAATCATAGAAAAGCACAGTAATGGTGCAATACATCATAAATCCTTCATAAACCGCCCTTGAATAAACCCTCTGCTATCCTGTCAAGAGATCCATAGGTCAGTGCCCAGAACTCTGGTGAGCCTACTGAGATAAAGTCCTGTATTAAAGAAAGAAACGGAGTGGAACCGTATAAAAGGGTTACCTAGAAGCAGGCTGCACAGAGCTTGTCTTCTTTGATAGTATCCGTGCAACAATGTCTCAGTCAGCTCTCCACAGTATCGATTATTTTTGAGAGAGAGAGAGAGAGAGAGAGAGAAGACAACATCTTAGCAATACATAAGTGGCTCCAAATTCTTTTAGAGGCTTTTAAAAATAATAATTTTGGTTGAATAGGTCTCTATTTGCAGTTGTCAGATGTTACAAGAACATTTGTTTAGGATGAAGTGTAAAGTGTCTTTAAAAGCAAAACAACTTCTTTTAAACCCATGCAAAATGTTCAAATAAATGTGTATCAGTCCTAAATCTTTAAGGAGGTGCAAAACTGTCTGATGAAAGTGGCATGAAACTTCATATAGTTTTACATTTAGTATGGCATTTGGATTTATGGTTAAACATCCTCTTTAGTTGGTTGAGCATCTTAGTTGACACTTTTTTGTCATTCATAAATCCTCCTAAATATGTTTATTACAGGGTTCCCATGGTCATGGAAAAACAGAAAATATCAGATCATTTTTTATTTGTGTTTTCCGGGAATGTATACAATCTCAGAAGTCTTGGAAAGTCATTGAAATTAACACAATTATTAAATTCATGGAAATTGTTTTAGTGAAAATACTGTACATTTTCATAGTTATTCTCTGCTATAAAGTATTTAATTGGCTAGATATTGCTCACGTATAGAGGGTGTATATAGTAAAACTTGCTCACAAGGCATAGTAATTACTTAGTAATGTGAAACCTAACTGAAACTGTCTGAATTCAAATGACTTTCTAATATCTTTATCTAGTAATTACTAACTTCTAGAATAGTCACAGAAAATGAATTGGTCAAAAAAGCGTGGAAACTTTGTCATAGCATTCATTAGCAATTTCAGGCATACTGTATAATGACTTATCTCTAAAATAGCTATTTAATTTGTACAGTTCAAACACTACTTGTAACTCATGCCTTTGCATTTTGTATGGTGTCAGTATTAAAAGGTCAAATATTTTTAGAAATAATGACAGTCTTGCCCTGATGTTTAACATTCCCCTGCTTAAATCATCATTGTTTGTAGGTCACACCAGACCATCACTTCGTCCTTGATTACCACCCAACCCACAGAAACATCGTCATCGGTGCTGGATTCTCAGGTCAGTGTAGACACTAATGTTCTCCCCTGCTGAACAGACTAACTTACACTAGCATGAATTTCCATGCTGGTCCAAGATGGCATGTAATGGTTTGTCGGTGGTCTAGCTGGTGGATCAGCAAAACATTATCGTCAACAAGCATAGACTTTCTGATAAAGCTGGTTGACGAAGGGCAGCCAGATGGTTAAAGGGATAGTTCACCCAAAAATTGTTCCAAACCTGACTTTCTTTCTTCTGTGGAACACAAAAGATGTTAGTCACCATTTACTTTCATTGCAACTTTTTTCTATACAATGTAGGTGAATGTTGACTGAGGGAAACATTTCTACCTAATAGAAAGTCATACGGGTTTGGAATAGCAGGAGGGTTAGTAAATGACACATTTTTCATTTTTCATTGAACTACCTGTTTAAAAGCATAGTTTACCCAAAAATAAAAATTATCTCACCAATTAGAACTTTGAAGATCCATAAAGCTTATAAAGGCAGCATAAAATGAATCCATACATGTGTGTGAGAAACAGTTCAATATTTAAGTTTTATTTCTTTTTACAATCAATCTCCACTTTCACAATCTTCTTTGGCTTTTGGCAATTCATATTCTTTGTGTATATCACCACCCACTGGGCAGGGAGGATAATTTATAGTAAAAATGGACTTAAATATGGATCTGTTTCTCAAACACACCTATCATATCGCTTCAAAAGATATGGATTTATCCACTAGAGCCATATAGATTACATTTATGCTGCCTTTATGTGTTTTATGGACCTTCAAAATTCTGGCCACCATTCACTTGCATTGAATGAACCTACAGAGATGATGTATTCTTCTACGTTTCTGTTCAGTAGATGAAGAAAATCATACAAATCTTGGATTGTATGAGGGTGGTAAATTATTAAAGAATTTTCATTTTTGGACGAACTGTCCCTTTAAGCTAGTCAACAAGCCTGATAGGGACGCCAGCACACCAGCATTCCACGCTAGGTACCAGCATCCATAAAATAACATTTGTTGGTGACCAGCAGTGTTGGTCTTTTCAACAGAGCTCTCAGGCTTGTAAAACACCCACCCACACACAGTCACACCGACTCAACAAGGTGTCTTTAACTTTTTAATGAGCGAATGGAGTAGGGCACTGGTGAAGGACAGGAACCGAAGCTCCCAGTTCAGGCACCTTTTATCCTCTAATTAAAGGCAGTTGCTGGCCCCCTGGGCTTGTGTGTGCTCCCAAACCTGCCTCTCAGGGGGCCAAAGGGCTCACCTGACATTTGTTCCATCTGCTCCCATCGCCTCTTCCTTAAACTAATTATGGGACTAATTAAATTCCACTGGTAATCACTTCAGTGGTTAACAGCGTGGGGTGCGGAGAGCAGCGTTTCATTGGAAGGGGTTAGGAAAAGATATACAATAAAGCTGCTATTTTGGCATTACCGTGAAGCCATTCATCTTGTGATGTATTGTGCCTAGTTAAAGGAGCTGCTCTTGAGATGACACCGAAAGCATTGTGTGACTGCCTCACTGTACCACCACTGTCCCAATGCTCTGGCCGACATGCACTAATGATTTATGACATATATTCTTATGCCTTAGTAATACATTATGACTCTGATAGGGGCAGAGGAATGCTCACTATTAACCTCTCCCAGCCTTTTCTCATTTTATTGTCACCGTAATGACAGCGCCTTGCCTCCCTGCTGCTCCCCTGCCCTCAGTGCAGCTGTCGTATTTGTGGCTTGGGAGAAACTAAAGGGTATGAATTTGGTCCATTTCAGGGGCAAATACACAGAGCTGTTGCCCCTCTTCCACTCAGAATTTGTCTCGAGCCAAGCTCAGAGCTCAAGGTCCTCCAGTTGCCATGGATACCCAGTCACTTCAGTGGGGTTTAAGCAAGAACAGAAGACCCTCTGCACAGATGTCTGGTGGTCAAAGCCATATCCACTCAGAGCCAGGACTTCAAGAACTTCAAACGGCCACACAATCCGAGAAAGCATAGAGCATTGGAGAAAAATGTAATGCTTTTTAATCATCATTCCCAGCTTGAGCTCTCTCTTAAAGGGATAGTTCACCCCCAATAAAATGAACATTTTGTCATCATTTACTCACCCTCATGTTGATCCAATCCAGTCTGACTGATGTTAGGCAGAATGTTAGCCTCAGTCACCATTCACTTTCATTTAATCTTTTTTCTGGAGCAAACATTCTGCCTAACATCTCCTTTTGTGCCCCACATTCAGTGTGATGACAGAATTGTCATTTTTAGGCAAACTCACCCTTAAAACATACATAACACAAACACACAGAACACTGCTATGATGGCCCTCTCTCTCTCTTTAATGAGGAAGACACATTTTCTTAATTTAGCATTTGGCCAAAACCAATGCAGAAAATAAATGTTCTGTGACAGCGGGTGTGATTGTGCCAGCATGATTTCTTTTATGTCTCCATGCTCTCTCATGCAAAGGCTTTTCTGAGTCAGACAGCAGACGCCAGATAATAGCTATTTATAGAGGTCCATTGTATGTTCTCCCGTGAGGTGCAGTTCTTTTACCCCGGTGTATTGAATGAATGTAACTCCATCCTGTGATGATTCACTTCTCTGTAAATGTGATTTTTATATTCATTCTTCCTCTGCAGGTCATGGTTTCAAGTTCGGCCCTATTGTGGGGAAGGTGCTTTCTCAATTGGCCATGGGGAAGGTTCCATCACAAGATCTGTCACCTTTCCGCATCCAACGTTTCGAATCCCATTCCAGATCTCATCTTTAAGTCTAGGACCATAATGTGAATGCAGATGGTTTAATATGATAAACAGAATGAGGAATTCCTAAATGCAGCTACAGTAATGTGCTCTACTAATTTAATTACCAAGAATCAGGGTCCAAAATTCTCACTAGCCAAGTACCAAATAAGGCAAAAATTGTCTTTAGTGAGTGAACAAAGCTGATTGCTAAACTTATAGAAAAATATAGTAATGGTGGAATAGTGTATGAAAAATATGTTTGTGAATAACTGATGTACACTCACAAGTCATATCATTCTTAGAGAAAAAGCTGTTTTATTCTACATATGGTTGCTGGGTGCACATTCATGAGCCGTCATGTTGAGATCATATGACCAGCCAGGTGCTTGTCTTCAGTTTCAGTCTTTAAATCCAGCACATTTCCTTAAGTTTAGAAAGGGTTGGTGCCACGACGATACAATTCGACCCTTTGCTTGACTTGCACTTGGGGGGGGTCATAGGAATCATTTTGGATCATCATGCTGCATTTACGCAGCTAGGTATCAGCAAACATATACATTCATATTTTTAAGAGCACCTTTAAATGAAATTGTAAGAATGATAAATCTTTGATAGTTCTTAAATAAAGACACGCAAGACAAAACAGCTGAGTCCATAGTCACTGGGACTAAAAATATATATTTTAATAAATGTACAAAATTTCATTGCGAATACATTTTCTCAATTCACTCAATTTGGACCCTGACAAGAACAATGAAAAGCATATACACTATGTACTGTATGTGACTAAATGTGATTATGTGTAATTGATTAATAACCATAAATAGCTGTCTTCACCAATAAGCTTTATTTCACAAATCCTGTTGATATGGAGTTCTTGTTTGTCTAATGTTCATGAAGAGACTGGGTGACAAATGCCTTAGAGGTTAGATGGATGATAAATCAATAATATGTCATTCTGATCACAAGAGTAACTCCAACAGAGACTGCCTGCTGAGCTATGTTTCAGCATCTGCTATCC
This sequence comes from Moxostoma hubbsi, assembly GCA_032164185.1. Classification (NCBI taxonomy): domain Eukaryota; kingdom Metazoa; phylum Chordata; class Actinopteri; order Cypriniformes; family Catostomidae; genus Moxostoma; species Moxostoma hubbsi. Next base: position 23,603,064 of record JAVLUX010000029.1, on the reverse strand, counting down.
TGACAAGAAAGCCATTAGGGTCTTACAATGACTTTGTAATGCTATTGTCTGATATTGTCTGATTTTGAACGCATTCATCTGTGGCCAACAGCATCAAAATTAAAGTGCACACTTGTCAGTTTTTATGATTTTGTGCATTATTCCTCTTCGGCAGTTTAGAGAGGGGGTTCTCGATGCAGACGAAGCATATTGTTAAAAAGACATCAGCCGTTGTGCCATTTGTCTTGGAAAAGTCAGCTTTATTTGTTGCCTTTCTGCCTGGACCCATTTTCCCCTGTAAACATGTTAATCACTAATCAGGCAGCCTTTTACAATAGACGTCCACCAGCACCATTAGAGGGAATGAGGAAATTATACAATGTGACAGTGGGTTACCAGGGGCTCATTCATCCTTCAGGCTAGAAGTTGGTGTGCATTGATAGTATTTGCGTATTGATGGCTGTATTAAAATGCCATCAAACATGCAAAAGTAATATTTGCTTCTCCTGATTAGAGGCTAGAGAGGTTACCTGATGTGATGAGAGCTTTTTTAAAGTGATAGTTTGCGGAAAATGTAATTCTGTCATAATTTACTCATCCTATTGTCGCTTCGAACCAGTAGGACTTTTTTTTTTTTGTGGAACACAAAAGGAGAAATTATAAAGTCTTTTCAGTGTTTATTTTAATAGTGACTCAAAAAAGGACAAAAAAAAGGGGTTCTGATGAGTGATATCCGCTATATTTTTTTTGAGCTGATGAAAGAATTTACAGTGGATAGAGAGACTGGATTATATGAAGGCATACCTCTATTTGTGTGATTTGCACCAGGACAAGATAGACACCTCTCACATTCACTATTCATGAGTCACTATTCATGTTCATTAAATGGAGGGGGGAAAAATGTGTTTTGAGCAATATCAGGGTGAGTAAATAATTATAGATTTAGCATTTTTCACCAAAAGCGTGAGGAACTATTGTAAATTGTGTTTTGGGAGCCTGGAGGCAAAAGCTTAATTGCATAGAGGTTTAATGAATGCAGATCCTGGCCTCTTTACTGGCTTGCTTTTGCTTGGAAAGGTCATGCTTCAGACTGCAGAGAGGAGCTTTTTTTTTTTAACAGAAAAGTCAAAATAGCTCTTCGGTGCAAATGATAAAGGCGCTTTTTAATGATTGGGGGGAGAGAATAAGGCCACTCACTGGTAAATGTGGTCTTTGAAACAATGCAGGTCCATGGAGTGCAAAGTAAGACAGTGCAACAGGAAAGAGCTGTGTTGTGCACAAAAGAACTGAATAGTGAATATGGCTTTTAAATAATCCATAAGTGATGTCAAGTCTCTCATAAAGCAATGGCACTAAAATAGCAACAATCAGTTACATTCATTAGCTTTAAGGCAAGCATCACAAATATTGCTCATTCTTGGGGTTTGAGATTTGTCCTAACCCTACTGTATTTATTAAACTTCGATTCATACCATTTCATACCAAAAAACACTCAGGACACCTTAACAACCGCAGAGCAACAACCGAGCAACAACATTCCAAAAAAAAAAAAAAAAACAGTCAGAATACCTCAGCAATTTCAAAGCAAGGCCAATGCTACCACTCATAACTCAATAGCAACCTGCTAATAAACACTCAGAATACCTTAGTAACCATATAGCAACACACTAGCAAAAACATGCCAAATAACACTCAGAACACCTTAGCAACTGAATAGCAACACATTTGCAACCACCAAAAAAAACCCTAGGAACCTGCTATGAAACATCTAACCAACCGCATAGTTACAACCAATCAAGAGTGTACCAAAAAAACACTTAGAACACCTTAGCAACCACATAGCAATGCTTTTACAATCACCCAGAACACCCAGCAACCTGCTAAACATTTTGAACACCTTAGCAACCACATAGCAACACACAAATAACAATGTGCTAAAAACACTCAGAAAACCTTAGCAATCACATAATGATGCCCTTGCAACCACACACAACTGCAAAATTCACCACTCGTGTATTTGTTGTCCTGAAGACTCGTGTCCAGATTTCACTACTCTCTTAACACTGGTCTTGCATTATTTGTTTAAGTGACTACAAGCTACACATGATGATCATTAAAAAAGAAGAACGAAAAGAAGTGCTTTAAACAGACCTCTGATGTCATTGTACTAAAATGTTTTTTTTCATCATCCATCAATTCATGATTTCATGGAATAGAGGAGGGTGGCACGGTGGTGCAGCGGTTAGCACTGTCGCCTCACAGCAAGAAGGTCGTGGGTTCAAACCCCGGTTGCCCCGGCCTTTCTGTGTGGAGTTTGCATGTTCTCCCCGTATCTGTGTGGGTTCTCTCCGGGTGCTCTGGCTTCCTCCCACCATCCAAAGACATGCAGGCTAGGTTAATTGGTCTAAAAATTGTCGTGGATGTGAGTGTGAGTGTGTGTCTGTCTATGTGTGGCCCTGTGATGAACTGGTGACCTGTCCAGGGTGTACCACACCTTTTGCCCAATGTTAGCTGGGATAGGCTCCTGTGACCCTGTACACAGTATAAGTGGTTGATGATGGATGGATGGATGGAATAGAGGAGATGCAGGCTACCGTAGCTCAGCTCAAATCTAATAGAAGACTGATAGACTGACTGTAGAGTTTTTCATATAGGCAACTGTCTGCATCTCACACTTTCTCTGTCTCAAATATTGGCCCCTAGCTGGGAATTTTCTAAATTGCACTTCTTGAAGGTGTCAGATGAAGAAATCCACACACTGACTGATAACAAAAAGGGAGAAAGGCATGTGTTGCTATGGTGATGAGTGATGTTTACTGCCCTCTGTATAGGTCTAGGCAAATGGAAAAGACAGGGTTTAACAGAAGCACTAACCGGACTTCTCTTGATGTGGTGCTGCCTTGATTTGGATGCATCATGTCATTGCATCATGTACACAACAAATGCTCTCGTCTGAACAACAAATGGGACGTACTGTTACTATTTTAGTTGGAGCTGTCATCTTGCTCTCTTGGTTCTTGTGGAAGCATCATTTGGACTGTGTTATGAAAAGTACATCTTCTGCTTTGTAAATTCTCTTTCTTGTAAGATGACAGACTCAAACTCAAGTAGAAATCATTTTTATATATCCAGTTTTTGCTCTAAGTCAAACGAGTAAATCAAAGAACAATATGTGTGGGAAAACTATTTTAGGGTATCTGTGAGGACATCAGACCCTTACCAAAAAGTACCATTGTAGGAATATGATGCAATGATTATATCAGGTAGCAATACTTTGGTACTAAAGGAGTACCATCCTCAATGCATTTACATGAAATTCCAATGTACTTTAAAGAATTCCATGTTTTTTTCACATCCAAAAAGAGCTGCACTCGTTGCATTTACATTTAGTTTGGCTGAAGCTATTAATCAAAGAGAGAACACAATACAAGTAGTGCCACCTCACCAAAGTTAGTCAAATGCTCTGGGAAGGGGTGTGTCTTCAGCCTTTTATTAAAGATCTCAGTGAACTCTGCTATGGGTAGTAGTTCATTCCGCTTTTACACTTTCTCAAAACACAAATATCTCTGAGCTTCCATATGTCAGCAGCCGTTCTCTGCCATTAGGATGCTTTTCGCCGTAGACAGCACCGTGTCTTACATCCTACTTTTTTATTTGCCACCTGAATGTACAGAACAAATTATGTTTACAGCTCAAACAACCCATTCATTTGAAATCTCTGACCCTGCACCTGCTGTGCTGCTTTAAATGAAGTACCATGAGCCCAAAGACTTGATGTTTTTTGAGGCTGCTGTGATTTTTATATCCACACGAGTGTGTAATAAAAAGGAGGTCAAGCCTCCCTGACCCCTGTCAATCGCACCCCAAGGTTTATCTAATGCTGCACACCCTGCCTCAGGAGACTGCCATTAATTAGTGGCCATCTACCAAAAAACGCTTGCTCCTTTAGACTCCAACTGCAAACAAAATTCTCCCTCCCAGGGGTAATCATCCTGCAGCACTCTGGCCGCCCATGCAAACCCCAGAGGAGCTATTTGTGGCAAGACATACTGTGGGTCAAGAGGGCCAGGATTCATTCCAGCAGGGGGGATCATAGAACATGGCAGAGAAGAGCATGATGACAGCACCAGCAAAGATCAATATCCAAGGGTTATGACAGACCAGAGTAGTGTAAAGCCAGCATATGAGTCCCTTTGGGATCGTTTTCTTCTTTGACAGAGTTTGCCTTTACTGTTAAACTGGAACACAATATTAAAAAGCAGTGGAATAGACAAAGACCACTAGACATTACAGTGAATGTTAAATCTATTTGAAGGTGAGATGAGATATTGCGAAACAGAGTGTGTTTACAGTGCATTCACAATCTAATTTTATACTTGATAACCTCGACAACCTGTAAGGTCATGTAAACAGCATGTAAATGTTTAATCAGAAAGATCATAAGGTTATTCAAAAACCAATGAGCACACTGTTGTCTTGTACACATGTCTGTTAAACGTTTTAACATCAAAACTGGAAAAACCCAAAAACTTCAGTGTAATGTAAACAAGATTAAAGAATTTAAAGCAGATTTTTGAAAGTTGTCAGTGTATTTGGTGTGCATGTAAATGCATTCATAAACTTTTTGAACAACTGCATTTGTGGCATAATGTTGAGTACCACAAAAATGTTGGGTTCCAGTGAGGCATTGACAATGGAAGTGAATGGGGCCAATCTGTAAATGTTAAAATACTCACTATTTCAAAAGTAAAGCCATTCTAAAAGACATTAACAATATGTGTGTTGACATAGTGTGATAAAATGGGTTACTAATCTTTTCTGTGTAAATTTATATCCAAATTTACATCTTGCCATGATGACGTAACACTGTAAACCCTAAAACGTCCATAAAAACAATGATTTAAACATCTTAACAGGTCAAATAATATAGACGTTTTAAAAGAAGAATAAAAGTATTCTAAGTGCTTTTATAAAATTCTAAGTTTCACATTTCTGCCTTTAAAGCCTCCAAAAATTGGCCCTTGAATTCCATTGTAAGTGCCTCACTTTAAACTTGATCTCTGATTTTATTTTTACAAAATCTTAAAGTAGGGACGATTCAAACTAATTTTTGATGGCAATCAACATTATGCCACAAATGCTGTCAGTTTGAGCTTAAATGGAATTGAACCCGGAATAATCCTTTAAAAACCTGACAACATGTAAGATAAACACCTTAAATGGATTAAACAGTTAAATGGTCTAAAACGTTTTGTCATGACACGAAGAATCATATTTTCCTTGATGTTTTGACATATCTGTACTATAAAAACATTGTACTATAAAAACATACTGTAAGTTTCAGAACTCAAAACCTCCTCCTCACTGCAATCATTTGTTGAAACCAAGCTGCCAAAACAACTTGTTCTCTACTTATTTGAAATTGTGATGTCACACTGTGGTAGACATTTGCATCTGACCGTGACAAAAGAGTCATGTGACAAAACAACATGGCGCTGATCACAGCAGAGTTGGTCAAAGCTACATCTGGTAAGAACCCTAATTAAATTCTAATATTGAAACCTGTTTGAGTCTCTAGTTTCATCTAATATGCCATTATTACAATTTGAGCAATTTATCATGAAACGCCAAGCTGCTAAACACAACATACACTAATGTGTACTTAAGTAATTTTTTCCTAAGATATCCTATATTCATTGTGCATTTTCACATTGAGAATCAATGGGTTCATCCAAAAATTGAAAAATATTTATTTAAGAGGATTTATATGGAGATAGAAATGGTGCATATCGAACTGTTCTGAGACCAGTACAGACAGACAGCACACTGGAGGTTAAGTCATTCACTAAATAGGGACTGTGGGAGCATCCTATACTGTAGCTCTCTATGCAGCTAAGGGCATTCGATCCAAACTTCTAATCAAAAGTTTAGTTTCAGGCTGCAGATGATGTTTGGCATGTTCAACATGTTTGGCAGATATGGGATAATGGTAATCAGTACGTAGATTCAGAATTTATAATGTATAATTTTATTGTAAAAGGGTTGTCTGTGATTGGATGATACTGGTCATTATTTTGAATTAGAATGAATTATGATCATTTCTGATGTAATGTCTGTAACGTCTCAAAAACATGAATAACCAACACTTCTAGAAACATAATAAACAATCTGATAAAAAAAAAAAAAAAATCTGACTTCCTATAGCTTACTATTATTTAAAATTATTTTTTTTTTTGCAAGTTTATTAGGTGCTACTAGTTACACATCAAAAAAGAAATGGAAAATGCACACAGCAGTCACACTTGGGATCTCAAGGAACTAATTAAATAATAAAAATGTAATGTCATGACCGCTTTAAAACAAATCCTATCAGCACGTGTAGATTTTTGCCCATTACCCTAATTTTGCCCTGCATGAATTAGGGTGACCAGATGTCCCTGTGTTCCAGACAGTCCAGTTATGATTGTCTGTCCCCGACTGGAGCTGTCCCCATTTTTACTGCACATTCAAAACAGTGAAAATACATGGCAAGAAAGCTGCCATTGAAGCCTACCTACAACAAGGTTAATTTTGTGCTGTTTATTTTGAACAACAGAGGGGGCTGCTGACTATAGCATCTTTATAGGTGCACTCATTAATTTTTATCCAATACACGTTTTGTCAATTTCTGCAAATATCTCCTCACAGTCTGCTTGCTGTCTGTTCTGTGGGTGGGCTAGTAAAAACAACTAGTATTTGTACACAGCCCTGGCTCTGTAAATGGGACAAAAACAAAGTGGAACAGACCAATCCACACAAAACTGCTCCAGCCAATCAGCAACAGGGGGTGGTTCTTACGTGTGCACAGGATGGGGGGTGGGGGCAGACCGAGTGGGAAATTCATTAGAAGAGCGACAGCAAATCTGGCTGATATGAACTGGAGGACAAATGGCTGAGAAGCAGGCTGAGAGGAAAAGATCAGACAAATATAAACTAAAAAAGAAGGATTATGATAATTCGAGGGCTAGGAGCCACATTAACATCGTTGAGGCTTTTCAGTGTGCATGAATTTGGGGGGGGTGGAGCCTCCAAAGGAGCACTGAAAGGAGGGGTATGTTTATTTTGGCTGTTGAGTTCGCATATCAACAGTGTTTCTCAGGAATCACTGAGTGCACCTTTAAGGCATTCTCTTCCTTTACTGATTACTTGTTTGCACCAGTTTTGCCATTAAGAACTAGACCAGGCAGCAAGCACAATTGAAAAGAACCATCATCAAACACCAGACGGTACCATACGGGCTGGTTTGTGTATTTTTGTAACTGCTGATCTCCTGATCTCCTCTCTTTTCACATACAACAGTCTCTAGAATTTACTCTGAATGCCAAAAACAAAAAACACGCACAAAAAAAGACCTAAACAATATTAGGAGGTGGTTTAAATGTCGTGGCTAATTGGAGTATTTACGACTGAACTAGAAATGTCCCCATTTTTAATTTCAGAAATCTGGTCACCTTAATGTAAATGATTTTACTAGTGTTCAGACAGCTTAATCAATGTGCGCATGTCTGTTTACATTTTTGACATAAAAACCAGAGGAAAACATGCCGATTTAAGATTATGTACAGTACTGTGCAAAAGATTTAGGCACTTGTGAAAAATGTTGCATAGTGAGGATGTCTTCAAAAAATAATTACATAAATAGTTTTAATTTAGCAATTAACATCATACAAAGTCCAGTAAACAGAGAAAAGCTAAATCAATATTTGGTGTGACCACCAAACAGCACCAATTCTCCTAGGTACACCTGTACACCTTTTTTCTTGGTTGTTGGCAGACAGGATGTTCTAAGCTTCTTGGAGAATTTGCCACAGTTGTTCTATCTATTTAGGCTGTCTCAACTGCTTCTGTCACTTTATGTAATCTCAGACTGACTCAATATTCAGCGGGGGGCTCTGTGGGGATCATGCCATCTATTCTTCTATTCAAATATTTTCTATTTGCAAAAGTAATGGAAAGGAAACACTGCTGTGAAATTAAATAAAAATATTAAAATAGTGCAGCCCTTTGAACTACATGTGTTGGGCTGTGGATGCCAATTAACTGGGTTTGCTCTGAAAGTGTATTCAAAAATCTTACACACCGACTACCGTGAGACATGTTGCTCCCAACACTTTAATGTCCATTTTATTCCATCATAATGCTATCCATCATATTGCCTCTGTATCCGGGCAACACTTACAGTACACAGTGGCTGGTGACCGCAAGTGTCCATCAGTCATCTTGGATTTGCGAGAGAGGTTAGATGATGTGTCAGCAGCATTTGGTAGTGTAATGAGCCTGTTGCTACTGCTGCTGAGGGCATCAAATGGATTTATGGCGTTTCCTTGTCACATGTGCTCTGGGGAGAGGCAACACTTGCCTCCTTTCTCACCCTTTATCTGTACCTCTACCTGTCTGTATATGGAAAGCCAATAGGGTTAGAATTCACATGTTTTGTGTCGCCGTATTAAGCTTTGAAACCGTATATTCTGACACTTTTTGCTTTCCATATCTGTACTCTCTCAAACACCTGTGCAGCTCAGCAGGGTGATAATGGCCACCCATGAATATTATTACATCACTCACTTCGATCAGAGGATATTACAGTGCAGATAGTGTCAGACAACTGTCTCCTGCAAAGGAGGAGCATCTGAGGCAGCAAGCACATAATAGTCCTTTTATAAAATTGATAGTCCAGACTCTAAATTCTGATTAGATGAACCACAATTGAAGCTGTTGTAAAATAGACAATATATGCATGACTGTGAGTGTACACCAGTTCAATTCTATATTAAAAGGATCGTACACCCAAAAATGAAATTCTGTTTAACATCTCATTTTGTGTTCCACAGAAGAAAAGAAAGTCATATTGGTCTGGAACAACATAAAAGTGCTAACAGAATTTTCATTTTTGGGTGAACTATCCCTAATGTACCAAGTTGCTTCATTTCTTAGCAAATGAAAACAGTTCAGTATTAATAACAAATTTCTCCAAAAGTTTGATGAGGGATAAAACAAGTATTCTCAAGTTGTATGGTCTGACAAGAGGCTGAATTTGACCTAGAAACAGAATTGTGTATCATACTGCACAAACCACCACTCATGCCATTGCATACAAGCACATCGAATTACATCCTCAGCTGCAGTCACAGAGATGTGCTTGCATGCCATAATTGGAACACACACACATAAAGCTGTGCCCCAGGACTGGTGGAGGGTGTGTAGCTCTTTGAGTTAGCATTCATGTTCATGACGCCCTTGGCACTTTGGTTCTGAGTGAGAAGAGACTGACAGCTGCTGTGTGTGCAGGCCTACAAATAGCAAAAAACTGGGGTGTAATTTGTTTAAACCTGTCATTTGTGATGCAGATGTCTATATGTATGTCAGGTACCGACCTTTGAGATTAATAGATTTATAGCCCCATGGATGATTCGGCTTTCTGGAACCCTTTGCACCCCCTGGATGAAGACAACTATTATGCTGGGAACTTTTGCTATAGAAAACTATTATATAACTAGAATTATAGCCTATATTTAATATTCAGTGACCTTCACTAATTAATCCTAAATAAGAATAAAGGCCCCAGCCTACTTCATATGAAATAGAAGAATAAACGGGTGGGACGTCATTTTGAACTAAATCTGGCCAAATCGAAGGTGATTTAGAGCTTGCCAGTGCGAACTTTCAGGAAATCTTCGTACCAGCTGCTAAACACCTTACTGCCATTGGTCCATGTCATCGGTAGGTGTGGCCTGGAGCTCCACCTACTTTGAGGCCAATAACTAATTACAGTTACATTCTTTAGACATTCAGACAATGTCAGTCCACATGAACACACTGGCGTGTTGAGCTGTTAGCGAGCTTGTGCAAATGTATTTATGTCTTTACGATTGTTCACGTGGAGACTTTTTCCAAGAACATGTCATGTGATTTTGTTGGTAAAATTAGCCTATAAAAGAATCATATATACTCAGATTCTTTGTGCTCATTCACTCTGTTGTTTGATAAGCTGTTGATAAGGATAAGAGAGGCAGATGTGTGAATAGCTTTCGGCTGCAGATGCTACTATTCACACATCTGCCTCTCTTAAGCTGCGTTCCCACTGCCAGCAACACACAGCGACAAAACAACCTTATCTCATTTATTTTCAATGATAGCTGGCGACTTACGACCGTTAGCGACCGGATGTGGGCGTATCCAGTGACACGAAAAAGTTGAGAAATGTTTAACTTTATGCAAATGTAGAGTGACAGCCAATACGAGAGAAGATGGTAGAGCTCACGTGATCCTAATATTTTAATAATAATATTAATTGTAAAGAAACAGTGCTGTTTAGACTCTGCATACACACCACTATTGACCTAACCACCAGCCACTGGTGACATGCAGCGATAAAGTAGCTGGCAGTGTGAACGCAGCTTTATTCTTTTGTCTGTATTCTGCCCATTTACACTTTTTATACACCCATCATACACCCACAGTATCAGTGTCATCATAAAATACAATAGCTGATGGCAACCAGTGCATATTATGGCCACATCTATAAAATGAATGCAGAATGTAAATATGTCAAATTCCACATTACATACTTCATATACAGTATATTACTATAAATAATCATAGATTAAATCATCAGCATCTTCTACTGACGTCATGTGAATTCTACTTCTAGAATGAGGCGTGAAGTCTTTGATAACACATTTTAATGTCACATTAGTTAAGGTTTTACTCGTGTATTCACGTGCGTTATCATGTTTAAATGCACTTCTAAATGCCTACAATAGCGGCACAGACCGTCTGAATGTTCGTAAACAGTATGCCTTTGATCATCAAGTTTCAAACTTCTTTTTGACTGAGCAAAGAATGAAGAATTTCACCATTAGTATGCCGTAGCTTTAATTCACCCAATCTTTTTCTGGGGTCTTGAACAAACAAACAAATCAGTTCAAATTTGTTTTTGTGCTTCATGGCCCTTGAAGTGGCTTTTTTCTATTTCATTCAGTATTAGACAAGTAAAACACACACAAAATCATATCTATTCTTGTATTTTGATCCATTAAGAAAGTTTTCTGAAATGCATTTAAGCAACAACGACAAAATGGCACAGATTATCCAACTCAAACACCTTGTGGCTATACTTATGAAACAGTGTGTATTTGAATGTTAATGGACTGGACCCATTCACTTCGGTCTTACTATAACCACGATTTTTGCATTTCTATAAATAAACAAGAGACGAGTACAAAATTATTTTGTGGTAATAAACATTTTGCCACAAATGCTGTTAATTGAGCTGAACTTGTATTGAACCAAGAACATTCCTTTAATGCCATGAACAGAAATGGTGTCATAGATTTCATGCCACTGAAAGAGTTTCCTTTAGAAAATCAACAATTTTTTGGAACTGGTGTTATTGCCAAAATTAAACTATGTACATTTCCTTCCAAATTCACATACCAAATTCAGATATCAGGGCAGTTTAAATCCAGGAAGTGGCAACAATAATTTTTCACAATTGTTCCTTGAAAACCATAATTTTTGGCAAAATATCAAAAGAAAATGTTTTTGAGATACACAGGTCTTATAGACACTGTGAAGCAAGTGCCATCTCATCTTTGTAACACAATGTTTGTTCCTGGGTTATTTCCTAATTGATTATGCCTCAAAAGAATAGAAAATGGCTATTATTCCCCACAAACTTTGCTTTTGTGACCAGAACAGTGATATTTTGAAATGTACCTATTTCCAATGAGAAAACTGGCAAATTTGTGTCTTGTCGCTCACATACAGTTGTCAGAAAAAAACAACATATGAATCCAAATGAACATTTATACTAAAGTAACACAAAAATGACTACAAAAGATTTAGAAGCGAGTAGTTTTTAGAGATTTACGATTATACTTTATATCACTTTCATGATTCAACCCCCAAACGTAGTCCCATCATGTTCTTGTTATTCTGTCCTTGGTAGCGGTGTTCAAAGTCCAGTAAATCCTGGTGGAATCGCTCGCCTTGCTTCCGAGTATGCTCCCATGCTCTCCTTGAATTTATCAAGATGAGCAACAAGGATATGGACTCTGAGGGACATCCTACAGCCCATTGTGCCGCAGTTCTTCATCAGAGTCTCAACCAGCTCCACGCAGTTTTTGGCTTTGTGACTGCCCAGGAAGCCCCGAACCACTGCGACAAAACTGTTCCAAGCCACTTTCTCCTTACTAGTGAGCTTATTGGGGAATTCCTTGAACTCCAGGATCTTCTTTATCTGTTGTCCAACAAAGACACCAGCTTTGACCTTTGCTTCAGACAGCTTAGGGAAGAAGTCTTGAAGGTACTTAAAGGTTGCCGACTCCTTATCTAGAGCTCTGACAAAATGTTTCATAAGGTCCAATTTGATGTGCAGTGGTGGCATCAGCAGCTTCCGGGGGTCCAACAGTGGCTCCCCCTTGACATTGTCCCTCTCCACAGAGAACTCAATCCGCTGTGTCCAGTTCCACCTGTGGGAGTGGGCCTTGGTGTCCCTGCTGTCCCAAAGGCAAAGATAGCAGGGACACTTGGTAAAACCACCTTGGAGACCCATCAGGAATGCCACCATTTTGAAGTCTCCTATGACCTCCCAGCTGTACTCATCATACTTCAAGGCATCCAGCAAGATCTTGATATCCACTTAGGCAGTTGGAACTAAACTGAAGTGGTGGGCTTAAGGTCCCAGTATTTATCCTACCATTTATTTTACTGGATTTCAAGTTTACTCAGCACTGAATCTATCTGGAAATGTTGCTCGGAACTGCACACAAGACTTTCACCTACTGTTGCACTCGTGTACACAGTAGTGTGACAATAAAGTGATTTGATTTGATTGATTGAATGTTCTGGAAAATAGGAATATTTCAAAATATCACTGTCCTGGTCACAAAAGCAAAGTTTGTGGGGAATAATAGCCATTTTCTATACTTTTGAGGCATAATTAGGAAATAATACTTACTAACCAGGAACCAAAAAAATAAGAATAATTTCTTAGTGTATTCAATTTATCTGCACGGCAGGGGTTTCTGTAATGGAAAGCAAGTATATTCATGTGAAAATGCCACATTACCTTTAAATTCACAATAAAACGTATTAAAAGAGAACCACGCACTAAAGGACAGATTATGCAATTGATTAAGAACAAACTAGTTATAATATCAATCTTTTGTAAAAATGAAATCAAGCCTACAACCTGCATTAATAAATGGGCTTTTAAGTCTCAGACTCTTGAAAAATAGCATGATGTCTGTACTTGTGAGTTTCATAGCACTAGCACATTTACATGTAATCCATGAGGCATACAGATTTACATTCAAAAGCGCATTCAGGGCTGCAATTATTTATTGAATAGGCCTTTAAGATATACAGTATCTCACAAAAGTAAGTACACCCCTCACATTTTTGTAAATATTTGATTATATCTTTTCATGTGACAACACTGAAGAAATGACACTTTGCAACAATGTAAAGTAGTGAGTGTACAGCTTGTATAACAGTGTAAATTTGCTGTCCTCTCAAAATAACTCAACACACAGCCATTAATGTCTAAACCTCTGTCAACAAAAGTTAGTACACCCCTAAGTGAAAATGTCCAAATTGGGCCCAAAGTGTCAATATTTTGTGTGGCCACCATTATTTTCCAGCACTGGTTTAACCCTCTTGGGCATGGAGTTCACCAGAGCGTCACAGGTTGCCACTGGAATCCTCTTCCACTCCTCCATGATGACATCACAGTGCTGGTGGTTCTCAATATGGTTTAGGTCTGGAGACATGCTTGGTCAGTCCATCACCTTCACCCTCAGCTTCTTAGCAAGGCAGTGGTCATCTTGGAGGTGTGTTTGAAGTCGTTATTATGCTGGAATACTACCCTGTGGCCCAGTCTCCGAAGGGAGGGGATCATGCTCTGCTTCAGTATGTCACAGTACATGTTGGCATTCATGGTTCCCTCAATGAACTGTAGCTCCCCAGTGCCAGCAGCACTCATGCAGCCCCAGACCATGACACTCCCACCACCATGCTTGACTCTAGGCAAGACACACTTGTCTTTGTACTCCTCACCTGGTTGCCGCCACACACGCTTGACACCATCTGAACCAATTAAGTTTATCTTGGTCTCATCAGACCACAGGACGTGGTTCCAGTAATCCATGTAATCTGTTTGTCTTCAGCAAACTGTTTGTGGGCTTTCTTGTGTATCATCTTTAGAAGAGGCTTCCTTCTGGGATGACAGCCATGCAGACCAATTTGATGCGGTGTGCGGCGTATGGTCTGAGCACTGACAGGCTGACCCCCCCCCACTCCTTCAACCTCTGCAGCAATGCTGGCAGCATTCATACGTCTATTTCCCAAAGACAACCTCTGGATATGATGCTGAGCACGTGCACTCAACTTCTTTAGTCGACCATGGCGAGGCCTGTTCTGAGTGGAACCTGTCCTGTTAAACCGCTGTATGGTCTTGGCCACCGTGCTGCAGCTTAGTGTCAGGGACTTGGCAATCTTCTTATAGCCTAGGCCATCTTTATGTAGAGCAACAATTATTTTTTTTCAGATCCTCAGAGAGTTCTTTGCCATGAGGTGCCATGTTGAACTTCCAGTGGCCAGTTTGAGGGAATGTGAGAGCGATGACACCAAATTGAACACACCTGCTCCCTATTCACACCTGATAACTTCCAACACTAATGAGTCACATGACACCGGGGAGGGAAAATGGCTAATTGGGCCCAATTTTGACATTTTCACTTAGAGGTGTACTCACTTTTGTTTCCAGCGGTTTAGACATTAATGGCTGTGTGTTGAGTTATACAAGCTGTACACTCACTACTTTACATTGTAGCAAAGTGTCATTTCTTAAGTGTTGTCACATGAAAAGATATAATCAAATATTTACAAAAATGTGAGGGGTGTACTCACTTTTGTGAGATACTGTAGATCATGATTGATAAAAGCCCATTTTTGGTAACCGAATTGTGGCATATGACTACTATTTATATTTAATGTAAAATGACTGTTTACTAGGGATTCATTTGGTAGGGGATTATGTATAGAGTAGAGTTGCTGTTCGCTCACTCATCTCAGTGCAGAGAAGCTTTGCACTTTGACTTCAATGATGGAGCCAATGGAAACCTCAAGCTGTGCTTTGCCCAGTAAGCTGCCTTTCCTATTGTTAGCTCATAGAGGTTACTGCAAGGCTACCTATTGTGCAATGGAACAATCAGCCAATGGAAAAGAAAAAGTTGAATAAGAAGCATAGGTAGGGCTTTTCAACAATGTCTAATTTGGCTGCATGTTTTTTAAAAGATCAAATCTAAGGCGCCATTCAGAGGTTTCACACAGGGAGCCTGATCTTTGAAAAATCTGAGGATTCCTTCTTTGAGTTTGTTGCTCTTACAAAGAGAACAAATATTGCAGGTTTGATATTTTACTTAACGCGTGTCTCTCAAAAATCAAAACAAAAGCATGTAATGGATTAAGAAAACAAAACTGTAAAAACAATTGCAGAATATGCAAAAATGTTAGGACACAATATTTCCACCTAATGTGTCCACAATAAAATAAATTTAAAAAAAGCATTAAAAAAAATGATGCATTATGAAAGAAGCATATTGAAACAGGTCTAAAACAATTTATTTACAATATATTAAACTGTAATGCAAAATTATTACTCAAATCAAGTGGTCATTTATTCAATAAAGAAAATAAACATGAACTATTCTGAAAGCTAGAATGAATCATACAGATATTTATAATTTTTTATTTTAATGTGTACAGCCAGCAAATGTAATGCATTTTGTAGCCATGTGTTTTAATTAGCCAAAAACATCATAAAACACGCTCACTTTTCATATTAAAACCAATATTGACCGCATAGAAAAGAGGATAAAGTTATTGACCTGTGCAGAGGTTCCATACAACCCATGTAAAATACACACTCTGTCTCCCTTTAAAATCAAAGAGAAGCAATGAGACCCTTTCATCTCAATGCTGATGGTGACGATGGTTTACATTTTGGCAGCTTCGCTTAATCCATCAATGCTAGTTCATAAATACTAAAATGAAAGCAAAACAACCAAACAAGGCAAAAATTAAACATTCAGAACAATGGAAATCTGTTCAGAGTTTCAAAGTCATTAGATAAGGCAAAATACTGATGTGTATAATCCTGTGTCGACATGCTTAAAGGAAGCAAGGATTTCACAGTATCAGTTCTGTCAAATATCTCCATCTTACGCCATTGGTTGTATCCCATCAGCCCAAAAGCAACTGTCAATTGTTTGAAGCGGTTTGTTTTTCCAGTATCAGTGAAGTTAGATGACGAATAACCACAATGCCTCACAATACCCAACATCATGTGTATTCCCTTGGGAAAGCCAGAAAACATCTACTATAACCAAAGACACAAAAATAAGCCTGAGAACATCATCAAAGTGTTAAAACAAAAACAAAAAAACAAAAAAAGCTGCTGAGCGTAAGACTTCTACTATGAGCATAACAGTAAGCACTTGGACAATTCAGTCAAAATCGAACAAGACAAGGCATATTAAGGAAAAAGCTTTGAGGACCAAGGATTGGACATCTCAAAATGCTGCACTCTTCAAGCATCATTGACCTGATCACTATTTTCCCCTCTCACCATAAAACATCAAAACAATGTCAAGACTGAGATGTCTATTTTGTTGAGTTGGCACCACAGACTATGGTTTTCTCTCTCACTTACTAGAGGAAAAAGGATGAAGCCTTTTCCATCTGAAAGCGAAGAGGTGGAGGGAGAGAGATACAAGCTCTCAGGTTCAGGAGGAAGTGAGTGTGAGTGAAAATGTGTGTACACTTTTAGGGGATGGAGGAAAGACACAGCTGCAGGGAAACTGGGCTAAAATCAATGGCATTCCCTCCTCTATTCTGACTCAAATTTGAGAACGAAAACCTAATCGCACCAAAAACAGAGCCTTTTTTTTTTTTTTTTGGTAATACAAGAATTTTCTTTCTTTTTTCTCTTGATTCTCTTTTCTTTTAAACATTTAAACAACAACAAAAACCAGACATTTGAAGTTTACACCTGAACACAAAGCCATGTTTCTTTGGCTAAGCCCTGACTGTGCAAAAGGCTGTAGCATGTTGCCCCAAGCAATATCCATTATTCAGTCCTGACCAGACGAAGAACGCAAGCACAGTGTTTGGTAGAGTCACTGCTTATTTAGAAGGGCAGAGGAAGAATGTCAGAAGTAAAAGCACAAAAACAAGTAAGAATAAACAATTCATGATGCTGTTAAAATCCTTTAAAGCTCTACACACAATGCATATGTAAAAGAATGGTAATAATAACAATACTTAAAGGGATAGTTCAGCCAAAAATTAAAATTAATTTGATTCACTCATTGTATGGAAAGAAGGTGCAATAAAAGTGAATGGTGACTGAGGCTAACATGCTGCCTAGCATCTCCTTTTGTGTTCTAGGGAAGAAAGTCATTAAACATGAGGGTGAGTAAATAATTACAGAATTTTCATTTTTGGGTGAACTATTCCTTCAATAATAAAAGTCAAAAGTGAACTTTTTAGACTGAGTGCGCAGCGGTTTGGCCGAGAATGAGAGACCACAGAGTGTGTCCCATCATGCACTTCTCATTAAAATCCTCTTGGCTCTTCTAACATCTGGATACGAGGAAGACACTGATACTAAGAGTCAAAAGTCCTCCTTTCTATGTGAATGAGAGTGTATGCGGCTACGTGGTGGTCTCCGAAAACTTGGCCTCGCCATCGCTGTTGTTCATGTAGCTGCTACTGCTGCGTTTGTAGCGGGAGCGGTAGGAGCTTCGGCCCATGCTCCCTTCCTCTATTTCTTCTTCTTCTTCCTCCTCGTCAGATCTGTCAAGACAAAAGCGTCTTCGACTGGAGGGTGGGCTGAAGGGGGGAGATAAGGAAAGCTTTGATTAGAATCAGTGTGTGAAAAGAGGATAATCTCTGAAGGAATGTTTGGTTATCAAACTGCAGAATGTTGAGGTGCAGGCTTCACACTTTGGTATCATCCTTGCTGATGCATTGTGAGTCACACAAATCACATGCAAATCACTCTTTTGCAAGTAGGGGGTAGCTTACTGGCTAGTTGTTAGTGAAGATACATATAAATGAAAATACAACTGCCGGTTTCATTAGGTTACAAGACCGCATAGATTTTCACTTAGAGTAAAGTTCTGTACCATGCTAAAATAGAAGTATATAAAGTGTCTATAAAAGGGGCAGATCACACAAAAATGAAAAAAAAAAAAAATCAAATGACATGTATCATTTACTCAACACATGTTTCAAACCTGTATGTCCTCCTTTCTTTCATGGAAAATGGAGGGTGAAATTTTGCAGAAGGTTTATGTATCTATTTTTAATTTAACAAAGGCATATTGTGACTCCAAAAGCTCCAAAAAATATTGTAAAGTAGATACGACTTGAGCGCAATATTATACATTTAGAAATGTTTTGAAACTAAAATGTTGCCCTTCACCACAGCCCCCAAATGTCATTCCTGCTTATGCATATTCAAATTTGGCTTTTTGCATTCGGTTGCAAGAGAATTTGGAACCAGTGGCATTTGTGTCATTGATGTTAAAACCTTGCACAACGTTCCTTGAAGCACTAAGTTTGAATATCTGCATGGGTTAATGAGATGTACATTTTAAGACTGTTTCTTGTTTTTTTGTGGTGGCGCGGTTACTCCCCTCATTCCGGGCGATGGAGGACAAGTCTCAGTTGCCTCTGCTTCCCAGACCGAGAGTCAATCCGTGCATCTTATCATGTGGTTCGTTGTGCATGATATCGCGAGACTATCAGCATGTGGAGGCTCATGCTACTCTCCACGTTCCACGCACAACTTGCCACATGCCCCACTGAGAGCAAGAACCACTAATCGCAATGTGAAGAATTACCCCATGTGACTCTACCCTCCCTAGCAACTGGGCCAATTTGGCTACTTAGGATACCTGGCTGGAGTCTCTCAGCACACCCTGGAATCAAACTCATGACTCCAAGGGTGGTAGTCAGTGTCAATACTCGCTGAGCTACACAGCCCCCCCCCCAAGACTGTTTCTTTAAACAAGCTATCATATAACATTAGATGTCTTGGAATATAGCACCAAGACGGATGGACTACTTATATGGTGCTTTTTGTCTTTTTTTTTGGAGCTTGACATCTTTCGGCCACTTTTTGCTTTTATTGTATGGTAAAAATTGGTAGGCACATTTTTCAAAAGTTCTCCTTTTGTTCCATGGAAGAAATAATGTCAAACAGATTTGGAACAACAGGGTCCAATAAATGATGACAGAATACTTATTTTTAGGTGAGCTAACCCTTTAAAACTCAACTACTGCAATAACATATGGCCATTTTAAAGCAAACTTCAATATTCTTGATGGCTACTCGTAATCTTATAAATGAATTAACATATAAATTAATTGTATACTCCAATTATATGAGAGTGAATAGACAAGAGGTAGAGAAAGCATTAATACCTCTCCCTCCTCAAAAAGACAATGATAACTTTGTGTCACTGAACCTTATCTTCTCTTTTCGTAATAAAACAAACTTCAGGTTAATTGCCAGCAAGGAGTCCTAATCGATTTTCTGTTTTAATTATGTTCAAGACCAGGAAATGCCACTGTTATTTTGTGGTAATACATCACACAATCGTATTTCCGTAAATTATATGTCCACATGGACCAATTCATAAATAATTGCCCACTTCATCAGGATCAATTCTGAGTCATGATGAAATAGACTACTTTTCACGCTTATGGTGACTAACAATACTATAAAATATCCTTAAAAAAATGCATGCAAGTGCAAAGTTTTTGCCAGAATTAAACATATGTTGAAATAATATTTTGTTAAATCTAAAAGTACAGTGAGAATTTATGGTAAAATGCAATGAAAGATTTCAGAACATTTGGAGGTTTAGTCTAACATCATGCTTGCAGCATTCCTTCATTCCAAAAACCAGGTATCACCTACTGCCACCTTTAGTCACTGTCAGGTCTGTACAGGTACTTCATCATAACATTGTCAACTTTCTTTTTTCTATTCTTCTGCTGTTTCTTAGACAATGGGGGATCTCCTTCAGAGGGGCCTTCAGGCTCTTCTTCACCCTCAGATCCTGAGGCCTGTTTTCTAGGTGCTTTCTTGACACTGCTACAGCTTCTGTAGGAAATAGTGGATGCTCCTGAACTAGAGTCTGATTCTGTGCTTGACTCAGAATCAGAGGAGGATGACGAAGATTCTTTCTTGGACTTCTTGGACTTCTTGCCCTTCTTCTTGGATCTCTTCTTTTTGTGGTCTTCATCAGAGCTGTTGGATGTGTTTGATTCAGAGCTATGGCTTTTCTTCTTCTTCTTTGACTTGCTTTTACCCTTTTTGCTGCGGCTGCTACGTGTGCTGATGCTACTGCTAGAGCGCTTGTAGTCCACGGCTGAAGCAGAGCGACGCAGGCTGGAGGAGCGATCACTGTCTCTGCTGGTCCTCGAGCTAATGCTCTTCCTTTCATCATGCTCCTCACCTTGCTTGTCCTTCTCAGCTCCAGAATCTTCCAAGCTGGTGCGCTTAAACTTGATGGGTTTGAAACTCAGGACTTCATTGATGGCAGCCTCCAGGTCAGGGTCCAGGTAGTTGCGGTGACTGACTGGCTTCACATCATAGAGATTGGGTGGACTAGAATCAGTGGTCCGGGCTTGCGGGGGCATGGAGAAGCTACGACCAGAGGTGGAGTGAGGGCTGTAAGCACTGGACCGAGTTTCGCTGAGTGCCACGCTTCGGGTGTCATCATCCACGTCAAACTCACTGAGGCGACAACTGCGAGACAGGGACATGCGGGAGTCGGCACGGCTCACACTGCCTGGACTGCGGCGGCTCAGGGTGGGGCTGATTGCTGAACCGTATTCACTCTGGCGGTCGTCGAGACGAGACATGCTTCGATGATGGCTAAGCGGACTTATGTGACTCACACTGGAAATAGCATCGTCATCCAAGTCCATCACAGTGCGACGGGTGGAAGCTCGGCTAGGGGCTACAGAGGAGATAACGGACTCCTTATCAAAGTCAGACCAACGGCTGTCCATTCCCTTTCTGGCCCGACTGGCAGCCTCTGAATAGGCCTGAGAGATAACAGAGCCCCGATCGTCAAGATCATCTCCTGCCTTCCTCCAGGATGTGATGGAGTAGGAGTCATCCTCAGCTTCCTGCTTGGCTTTGTTCTTCCGGAAGGAAGAGATGTCCTGGGAGTCAGATTGTTCTTTTAGAGTGTTGAGGAGAGAACTCTCATCTCCCTTACCTCCTATGGAGTCCTTCATGTTGGAGCGTTTTCTGTAGCTGAGGGAACTCATTACAGACACAGGCCTGTTGGGTTCTAATTCTTTACCTTTGCCATTGTCTTTCCTATCTTTACCCTCGTCCCACTCTTTTCCCTCTTTTCCGTCAACATTTACAGCATATCTAGATGAAGGTTGGGCAGAGGGAGGGTGCACAGCATAGAAAGACAAACAGGCAGAGGAGAGGGTAGAGATGGAAATTAAAAATGAGAGTGAGAAAATACATGAATAAAAACTTAAAAGATGATTGACACCCAAGGAGAGAAATAATAGTAAAGGTATATCTAAGCAAACAGGACAGAATTTTGATTAAAAGTTTGATGAGACAGCAGGGAATACAAGCCACTTAACAAGAAATAAAATGTGCTGGACTCCAACTCTGTGATTCAAAATCAATAGTTAATCCATATCCCCAGGTATCTACATCTAAATGTAGACATAAAGATCCTTTTAGGCAGAAATAATTTAGCTAATTGTTCAAAGACTTTTACTGATATAGTCTTGTCTGATGATAATTCACATAAATTTGATAATAAAATGGTACAAAGACAGTAAGACTGCACTTTACAGCATGTGTCAAAAAGAATTCGGTAGCTCAAAATTGTTTTTAAAGGGTGCAAGAAGCTCAAAAGGCAATCTTAAATCTTCGGGTAAAGAGAATAAAACAGGAAAAAAATAAAATAAATCGAAAGTGTTGCCAGAGGGAAGACATATCCATCTCTAGGAGAAAGGCCAATGTAGGTGTGCCAGCAGGCCAATGGGCATATCCATTAATCTGCATGTGAGGTTGTTCTCTCTCATAGATGCCTCTGTTATCAAACTGCTGACAATGGGGAAGAATACCAACAGAAAGAATAGTCTCTTAACGCAAGCTAATTCTCTTTTTCTAATTCACCTGTCTTTTTCCCTGCTTAATAAAACATATCTTAGGCTGTTTTTCTGGACCATTTAAGGTGGTCTAGCTGGTCTCCCAGCATGGTCAAACTGGTCGGCCAGCTAGTTTCCCAGCCTGACCAGCTGACATGTGTCCAAAACCCCTCTAAATCCAGCAAACCAGATCTGTTTGTCCAGACTGGGAGACCAGTTAAGCAAACCATCTTAGGCTGGTTTAGGCTTTTTTCCCTGCTGTGTTGCTGCATTGGGTTTGGGTTGAACCAATCTGTAACAGCAGGGGAATGAAGTTGCAGTACTGACCTTGAGCTCTTAAGGCTACCATCATCTGACAGGTTCTTGGCAGAGCCCTTGTTTTTGGACAGCCATGACTTCACCCCATCAACACGGTCCTCCACCTCAGAGTCAGTATCTGAGGCACCCTCGCTGAGGAGAAAGAAGTAGAGGAAGAGAGTTAATGTCAACACAATGAAGAAAGAAGAATCTGTACATAAATACTGTTAGTAGAGCAACAGAGGACAAACACAAAGGTTTACATTGGAAACACATGCACTTGATCATTGAAAACCTGGAAAAAGCCACCGCCATTCTGTGTTAGTAAGTCAGACTTATAGTCAGCAACAGTATCCTGCAGCTAATTGGCTCTGTGTAATGTGTGAAGCATCCAAAAGGGTGAGGTCAGTTCAAAACTAAAAGCCAAACCAAGAGAAAGGAGAGCATTAAAAAGGGAAAGGGGAACAGTAACGCACAATAGTAGGCAATCCGTGTCTTATATTATAAAATGATGGGATAGCCAAGTAAAGAACTAAATTAAGATTTGTAGATAGTGCAAAGCTTGTGATATACATTGATCAGCCACAACATTATAACCACCTGCCTAATATTGTGTAGGTCCCCCTCGTGCCGCCAAAAGAGCACCAACTCAACAAGGTATATACGTCCACAGAACTGGCACTCACTGGATGTTTTTGGCACCATTCTGAGTAAATTCTAGAGACTGTTGTGTGTGAAAATCCCAGGAGATCAGCAGTTGCAGAAATACTCAAATCAGCCCATCTGGCACCAACAATCATCCATGCGATTATCTAATCAGCCAACAGAGTGGCAGGGGTGCCAGATAGGCTGGTTTGAGTATTTCATCGCCGTAATCCACCGGTCTATTTATTTCCCCTTTTAGCAAGTCGTGAAAATGTAATAGCAGATTTTTCTTTTCCTGATCTCCTATTTACTGCTAAAAAAGCTTCTCACTATAGTTTACTTCCGCGTTTCAAACCCAGAAAGGTGAAAAGGGTCCTTTCATTTTTCTATGAGTGGTCAGTCTCCATCCCTTACGGTCTCTGCTTCATGCTAATTTAACATTGAACTACCATGTTATTGGATAGCGTGAAGGAATAGCCATTTTAGGGCTGTAATGAACTTGCCCATGATGCTAATAGCATGCATGTCTGGACACAAATGGGTTTGGTGTGGAAGCATTGCGCTGCCAATAAGAGAGTAAACACAAACAGAAAGTCCCCAGGATCAGATGCATTAGCACCTGACACGAAAAGTAGCACTGTGAATCCCAGTCCTGTTTGCTCATTTCTCCGGACCAGATAAAACCATTGGATTTATGTTTGGCTGGATTTGGAAGTCAATGCTTCCCTGAATCTTTAGATTAGTCTTATCCTTCACTTAATCGCAGAGCACACCACACTGAATAACTAGGAATCACCCTTCAAGGACCCAGAGAGCTCAAATGTCTCTGCACACACACAAATAGAAGACATCTGGAGAACATTTCATGACGGCTGATGATGCAAGCCTTTTTTTAAAAAAACATTTTATTATTTAAATTTTAATAAATCTCATTGCTTTTGTCCTCCAACAATTTAAGAGTCAAATATCTCCCAGTGAAATTATACAATATACTGTGGCTCATTATACCAAATGTTGAGAGAAGGTTAACTCTGAAGCAGCAGCTGGTATATTCTCTGACATTAGGGTTCCGGTCTGCATAGCTCTCCGTTTGTGGTATTATGCATATGAGAACATTATATATGCATGGACCCACAAGATAGCACAGATGCCACCAAACACTAACTGTACGCTCACAGTCGGGGTGCTGGAGAGGGGGTAAATTAGAGGATCATGTGATAAACTCAAACTAATAAAGATGGGATGAAAGCATTTGGTGACGAATCCTACAATGAATAGCTCTCTGACAATACAAGAGCAACTTGAGTGCTACAGAGCCTGTATTTCTTCAAGAGCCCCTTTGGCTCTTGTGTAAACCCCAGTGCCTGAAGGTAAACTGAGGTGAGAACGTTGTGTGAATAAGCCCTGAGCTCTGCTAGCCAGCCGCATTGCTAAACAGTGGGACAGCGGGCTCTTTGTAATTAAGCGCTAATGCAAAATGTCACACACAATTTATGTCCTTGACCATATACCATTAGTTAAGCTGCACATAAGCCCAGGGGAACAAACAAACAACACAGTGAGAGAGGGGAGACATTAATTGTCTGTGACAACATGCCTCCATTGGTTGTACATCTCTGTTACAGGCTATTACATTTATCATTAGCACCTACAGAACTCTCTCAACCCCTTTATTTTCCTCTCCATTTTCTGTCTCTCTCCACTTAGTTTTTTCAGCCAAGATGATGAGGTTTTTTTTTATTAGTTTCTTGGCTTTGTCCCTGATTATTTGCAATGCATTGCGATATTGCAGAACAACTCTATGATGTCTGATATGTCTAAAGTATTTAGAAAGAAATAATGACTGAAATTAGCATAATTGTAAGAGGCAGATCGTTGGATGACAATAGACTTTGCCTTCATGCTAAATGCCACTTTACATCCAAGTTTATTAGACACCCGCTATTGTAAAAAAGCATCTTATTGAATTAAAAGTTACCTCTACATAGTATGCTCTGAACATCTTTATGTTCTCTTTAAATTTTGTGACACAGATAGTCAAAGGAATAGAGATGTTGTCAGAATTTTCTCACCCTCATGTCATTCTAAACCCAAATGACTTTATTATGTAGAACACAAAAGGAAATGTTTTAATGAATATCATGGACCTTCTTTACAACAGAGTAAGTCACAATGGCAGAGACTAACTTTAAAGCTTAAAAAAGGAGCCAAAAGTATCATAAAATAGTCCACAGAAATTGTGGGCCATATTCTAAGTCTTCTGAAAGCATATGACACGAATTGTACAAAAAACCTGCAATTTCAATAATTTTTCTGTAAAAATCTTGACGTCTACAGCATGTTCATGAGTGCTATGAGAAAAGCTCATTCACAGTAGTACTAAAAGTGCTAAAAACATTGCAAGTGAATTTTCACATAAAAATGACTTAAATTATGGGTGGTTTCTCACCAAAACCCATCAAATGCCTTCAGAAGACTTGGAATATGACATACGAGTCGCATAGTCTACTTTAATTACACTTTTGGGTTCTTTTTAAAGCATTAAAGTGAGGCACTATCCACAGCCATAATTTTGAAAAGGTGGTCCGTGGTGTTAATTAAAACATCTTCTTTAGTGTTTCGCATAAGCAAGTCTGGAAGTTTGGAATGACATGATGGGGAGTACATTTTGATAGAATTTTCATTTCATTTTTATTCTCCCCTTTTCTCCCCAATTTGGAATGCCCAATTCCCAATGTGCTCCAAGTCCTCGTGGAGGCATAGTGACTCGCCTCAATCCGGGTGGTGGAGAACTAATCTCAGTTGCTTCAATGTCTGAGACCGTCAATCCGTGCATCTTGTCACGTGGCTTGTTGACCACGGTATTGCAGAAAAATAGCATGTGAGGAAGCTCACGCTATTCTCCATGGCATCCACGCACAACTCACCATGTGCCCCACTGAGAGCGAGAACCACATTATTGCATTATTGCAACTACGAGGAGGTTACGCCATGTGACTCTACCCTACTTTGCAACCGGGCCAATTTGGTTGCTTAGGAGACCTGGCTGGAGTCATTCAGCACGCCCTGGATTCGAACACGCAACTCCAGGGGTGGCAGTCAGTGTCTTTACTCGCTGAGCTACCCAGGCCCCCTCATTTAACTTTCCCGTCACTGCTTAATACAAAAATACTGGACAAATGACAACGTTATCACAGGAGGTAATATAATCAAATAATTCATATTTTTTTGTACACACATCAAAAGTAATGACCATGAACACAGCCATGGTATTAACATGAAATGACATTCCTTATTATAGCATTTTTCCCAAAAATGACTTCTTTTATCTGTTATTTGTTAATGCCCTGTCTACCACTCTCATATGGTTTAGGAAAATCAGAATAATGTGCTCTCCACTAATGTTTGTATTTAGCTAACAAACCTTTTATAGGCAGTCTAATTTAGTCTAATGCAACATAAACTCCCCAATTAAATGATTGGAGCAGACGGGTCAACAACCCTTTGTGAACTCAAACAAACATCTCTGGCACAGCATATCCATCTAAACGAAATCAGTAATGCACAGACTATCCATTAGCAATAGCTTTTAATACTTTCTCACATGATGTAATAAGTGGTGCTTAGAGCTTAAGGGTTTTAAACTGGAAAATGCCCTGAGTGGCGTACAGTGCAGACAAAGGGCAACTGACGGGGGAATGAAATGGCCCAATGCCAATGGCTGGTACTTTGTTGTAGGCCTTTGCCAGATGAGTTGGGGGGGGGCTTTTTGTAGGACATTTGTGGGTTTTTCATTATTTAGTCCTCATGGTTAAAAGATTGATGAGGAACATGCCTTCTTTTCTTGCCTTAAGAGTCTGCTCAGTCCCAAGAACAGAAGTGTGAATAATTCAAATGAGAGAGTGAGAGAAAGATAGGATAAAGAATGGGGAGAGCAGAACAACCCCACGCAGATGTGTGCACATAGCCCGGTAGCGTTAAACAAGTCAATGTGGCTCCCTTGGCCCCAGGATCTAGAGTTAGATAGCGAGGGGTTTACCCCCGGTCTGGGCCCTGTGTACATGTAACCAGACCAGGCCACACTTAAAATGATACTTACCTGCTATTGGATTCTAATTCCAGTGGTGAAGAATGTTAAGTTCAGAGTTACAAAGCAGGGGAATTGGGATGAGTGATTGCCTTTGGGGAAGGTAACTAGTAAGTAGAATGGGGACCATGCTTGGCAGGGAAAAGCATGCAGTCCAAGGTATCCATACATTATGTGTCCTTGTGCATACAATAGAGAGAATAATGCCTGTGATATTAGTTATCATGCACAGAAGTGTGATGCAGTATCAACATGATGCCTCTAGTCTTTTCTTGGTTTCAAATACTGTATGAAAATACTCCCTATTCTGTATTAAAGACCCTATGAAATCAAAATAAGACTTTTTGTTCATCTATATGCCAGTGTACTCCTAAATGTTGGAAAAAACTCTTCTGGGATAAATGGAAAAAAATATTCATGACTCATCTTGTCCTACACAGATTTTAGTCATCCCCCTAAAGGGCCATTCATACTGAATAAGTTCTTGCGCTAATATAAAGCCAAACGCAGTATGGCGAATGAAACTGAACACAGTTGTCTCGAGATGTTTTTTTTTTTTTTAGTTAAAGTTCTTTTAACTTCACAACTTCTGCATGAGACGCTGAACAATGAGTGA
Source organism: Moxostoma hubbsi (assembly GCA_032164185.1). NCBI lineage: Eukaryota > Metazoa > Chordata > Actinopteri > Cypriniformes > Catostomidae > Moxostoma > Moxostoma hubbsi. The sequence goes on along the minus strand of JAVLUX010000029.1, from coordinate 23,575,189 downwards.
GACGTGCCACAATAATGCATGTTTTCATAGATAAACAATTAAAAACACCGCAGACAGATGCAAAAACATTTTTAGTGTACAGCGCTTAATACACCTGAAACTGATTAGCAATACCAAACCATGGTTCACGGCTGTGACGGAACTGAAGCCTGCCTATATTTAAAACAAATGTACGTACGTATATATATATATATATATATATATATATATATATATATATATATATATACACGCATATATACACACACACACACACACACACACACACACTATATTTATACTGTGCTAAAGACTTAGGCACATAAGATGATGATTCACAAAAACATCTGTCTTAAGATGGTTATTTATATTTTCATCTTTAGTGCGTCAATAGGAAATATAAATTTTAGACTCCCAAACATTACTTCTGCAAATAGAATAGAACAGAATAGAATAACAGGGAACCCTGCAATAGATGACATGGCACAGAACGCCCCACAGAAAAGTTTATCAGTCTGAGAACATATAAAATAACAGAAGCAATTGAGCCGAAATAGATAGAACTATGGCAAATTCTCCAAGAAGCTTGGAACATCCTGTCTGCCAACAGCTAAGAAAAACGGTGTCCAGGTGTATCTAGAAGAATTAGAAAACTATGCTTGGCAAGTGAATTCATGGGGTCTTTAATGTAAGCCAAAAGGACTGTATACTGCATCATCTTACTGTGAGGCAAAAGAGAATCAAACCCATGTTAAAATAAGTTCAAACTCCAACTCAGGTTCCTCACATCTTGTTCTTTCGTTTCTGATATTTAGTCACCATGTCTTGTAAACTGCAGGTGGGAGGGAAATGAAAAACAAACACAAAACAAGCAGAAAGGAAATGAGTATAAAATGGAAACTAAATAAACAAGAACAATGGCTGAAGGAAACAAAACAACTCTTAAAAGCACAGATGCTGTGAAAAAACCACTGTGGTTGAATGGTATTCATCATGCCCTTGCTCAAGATGTTTACCCGAAATGCTGACCTTTCTCTGACTTCTGCTCTATGCTCAAACACAGAGCATCACCTTGCAAATTCTGAAACGCAGTGCTATTTACTGTTTTTAGGGTGAATAGAAGACTTCTATACACATAAACAAGCAAATAAACACAAAGCGGCTCAGTAAGGTGCAGGTCACTATGAGAGAGGCAGAGCGATGTGGAATAAGACAGAGCGATGATGAGTTCCATCGACTGATGAGGCCAAGTACATAAAAAAGGACCTCAAAATTATGTGCAGCAGTTTTCTAAGCATAAATATTTAAGAGAGTGTGAATAAGAGATGACTGAGACTTGCTCATTGATTGCACAGCGAACAGCACATTCATTCATAGATTCTCCATTTCTCTCGATCTCGTTTTTACCCACTAACATACCCTGGTAAAACTTCTAAAAGTCTACATAAGAAGAAAGAGTGCTCAAAGCAGCAAGTATTACCTGTTGATGAGATCTTCATTTTCATCACTCTCCATCTCATCCTCAATAGCAGCCTGGAGGTCTCCGATCCTCTTGAAGGCCAACTTGAGGTCTGCCTGGAGACTCTGGTTGGCTGCTTCCAAACTCTCGATATCCATTTCCTAAAAAGACAGGTTTAGGTTTATTCTTTTGCTAAGGAGGCTTGATTAGGAAACAAACTAAATATTATATACAGGGCTGAGACACACATTTCAACAGTTTATTTCCATGACTTTTCCATGATCTTTCCAATTGTTTTTGACTACTGGATAAGGATTTTTTAAAATAATTCCAATAGAGATTTTCAGGTTGTAGTCCAAAAACTCAAAACATAATTCGCCATGGGCTCCTTTAGGATTTTCATATAGGTTTGGTATGGTGGTTTTGAATTTAGGAATAAAATCAGGTCTTTGGTAGACATTACTTAACAATACATGGATGTTTTGTTCTACAACATAAATTACAAATCAAATCAAATCACTTTATTGTCACACTACTGTGTACACGAGTGCAACAGCAGGTGAAATTCTTGTGTGCAGTTCCGAGCAACATTGCAGTAATGACAGTGACGAGACATAAACCACTTTACAATAACAACATTTACACAACAAATGTACACATACCTACACAACAATTTACATATCAAATGTACACAATACACACAATGTAGAATACACATACACTAGATAAGGGTATAAATATATATATATATATACATATATATACACTAACTGAATTGGGAGCGAGAATATATTGACAGAATGAGGATTAATAAAGTGCAGTGCTGATTGTAGATCGTGAGAGATCATGTGTTCAAAAGTCTTATTGCTTGTGGGAAGAAGCTGTCATGTAGTGTAGTTTTTTCCAGGTGGGATAGAGCAGTGTGTATTGTAGATGCAATAGCATCATCAGTGGAGCGGTTGTTACGGTAGGCAAACTGCAATGGGTCCAAAGAGGTGGGCAGAACAGAGCAGATGTAATCTCTGATCAACCTCTCAAAGCATTTGCTGATGATGGGGGTGAGGGTAACAGGACGCCAGTCATTTAAGCAAGTGATTTTGGCTTGCTTCGGTACAGGCACAATGGTTGATGTTTTGAAGCATGTGGGGACTACAGACAGGGAGAGGGACAGGTTGAAAATGTCCGTAAAAACACCAGCCAGTTGGTTCGCGCATGCTCTGATGACGCGGCCCGGAATGCCGTCTGGACCCGCGGCTTTGCGAATGTTCACCCGTCGAAAGGATCGGGTTACATCCGCAACAGAGACGGAGAGTGAACCATCATCTGTAGTATCGGCCGCGAGTGCTCTCTCCGCGAGGGCGGTGTTGTTGTTATCCTCGAAACGAGCATAAAAAGTATTAAGCTCTATTACACAGCTCTAAGCTGTATTAAGCTCTATTATTAAGCTCTAAGTAATATTACACATGTCATACCTCAGACCTGAATTCTGAAGCCATATTGAATTGCATACTTTTCAAAAACACACAACAGCTTTAAAATTCACGTTTGAGGTGTGAATGTGTGCAATTTATGTTGTAGAACAAAGCATCCATGTATTGTGAAATAATGTTAACCACAGACCTTATTTTACACACCAGTTCAAAAATCCCATTATAAAAACCCATAGAATAATCCTGAGGCAACCCATGGCAAATTAGACTTCCTGGTTCACCTACAAAATGACATCAAGGCTGAACAGCTCAATTTAGATAGTTTTGCTCATGTATAATTAATTCAGATTAATTTGTGAACTGGTTTATTGAAACCAATTCATTGAAATGAACCTATTCAAATGAACAATTTTCTCACAAATCAGATCTCTTTGTCTTAGGAGAAAGTTTGACCATAAAAGAATAAAAGTTAGTCAACAAAATGGTTTAGATCAAAGCATAGCAAGTAAAATGTATTTTCATTGTAGAAAGTTCCATGACTTTTCCAGACCCGCAAATTTCCATTTTTAAATGTATATCCAGGTTTTGTATGACTGTGGAAACCTTGTGTATAAAAACAATGTAACAAGTCTGCTTTTTATCACATGCTTAAGATACTTGAGAACGAGAATGGGATCATCAGTAAGCAGAACAGCGGATCAGGACTCTCACCAGTTCGTGTTTCTTGCGGCTTGCCTCTGCTTCCTTTTTGGCCAGCTCAGCTATCTCCTCCTTAATGTCTCGGATCTGCCTGAGGAGACGCTTGTTCTGCTCTTTTTCCCTGTTTTCACTTGCACTGCGTTGATCTCGTTCCTCTGTTAACTTCTCGAGGTTCTCTTTTAGCCTTGCTACAAGACTCTGAAGAATCACAAGACCCAATAACACAATCAATCAACACAGATATGCAGCAGTACCATGCACAATCACTGCTGTAAACCCTGTCTGCAGGAACTAATGTGAACTGATGAAGTGTTATGCATATCAGAGGCTCATGATACTGAATCCATTGTGGTTGTTTACCACATCCTTCAAGTCTGGTACTGAAATATGCAAGATTGTCAAACCTTCCATATGGTGTGAAACTCCAAATAACTTCCAAGGCAACTTTTCTTTGATTTTCACACTGAAAGTAGGCTGTGCTGGCATCAAAACAGAAAGTATGAAAACACAGAGTCAATGGATCTTTACAGCTTTGGAAGGACAAGGTTTAAACAAGCTGCCCCTTGAGATCACATTGTCAAGCTCTGCATAAAGCTATATGTCCCACAAATTAGTAATAATAACATTTTCAAAAAGCTTTTGTTGACAGATTTTGCTGTGAGCGCAGCAGTCATTTGTAATTTGTGCAGAGAGCCCATTGTAATTCAGCAGGTGAGCTCATGGAACACCCAACAGAGATGAACTTTGGATAGCGCTGGCTGCTGGGAAATATCACGTCAGGAGCACAAAAAATAAAAAAAAATTAAAAAAGACATAACACCTAACAGAATAAAAACACTGAAATGAAATAATATGTATTAGAGAAAACACTTTTTAATTTCACAATCTGTGTACAATGATGACCTACTGCCTCCGGCAACACAAAATTTAATCAGAAATTAAATTAAATGTACATTTTCTCTCTAAAAAGAAGGACTGACAGTGTCAATTCGAAAACAAAGAGAGGGGAATGGAAATAATCCACTTTCAATTTGTACTGCGCCATTTTTTTACATTTCGTCTAGCCCAAGGGTTTGAGGTCTATGAAGAGAACCGGTCATGATCAAATTGAGTTGGTTCAACGGGGAGAGGTATGTAGACTAATTTCCCATCATATCTGACTCTTCAAAGCCTGTGCACTGATCTTTTGACACTTCCAGCACTCGGCCTGCTCAGGCTACATATGCACACGAATCCTAACAACTTACCTCCAAGCGTTTGACCTGCGTCTTCTCAAACTCCAGCTTGGTTTCCAGTTCACGGATCTTGGCCTCCTGCCGGCTGACCAGAGACTTGTCCACCATGGACTGCTCTTGGAACTCTAGCTGACTCTGCAGGGCTGTGAGCTGCCAAACACACAGACACCGAAGTTGGAATTAACACACATACATAGAGCTGAGTGGTGTGATTGTATACCATGCGATGGCAGAAAAGTATCAATGGCAGTGATTCTGATATATTGCTAATACCCAGCTGAAAACAAAAGACTACCACCAAGTCCACACTACTCCATTTAAGTTTGAAACCTCCAAAGTATGCAGTTGAAGAGCATTTTCGAAACAGAGAGTACAGAGTGGTTATCGGAGTTACCATAGCCTTTTTGTCAGCTCAAACCAGTCTGGCAATTCTCCATTGACCTCTCGCATTAACAAAGCATTTCCATCTACAGAAATGCCAATCACTGGATGTTTTTTTGTTTTTGGCACTATTCTGAGTAAATTCTAGACACTGTTGTGCTTGAAAAACCCAGGAGATCATCAGTTACAGAAAAACTCAAACCAGCCGATCTGGGACCAACAATCATGCCACGGTCAAAATCACTGATTTTTTTTTCCCCATTCTGATGGTTGTGAAAATTAACTGACGCTCCTGACCCAAATCTGCATGATTGTATGCATTGCACTGCTGCTACAAGATTGGCTGATTGCATAAATAATTAGATGTACAGGTGTTCTTAATAAAGTGATTGTAATTCATCTGACTTGCAGTCACATGTTTGGATATGTACAATAGGCTATATGGCTTCAGCTCCTCCAATCTTATTAATAATAATAATTAGATTCCTTTGTTTTTAACTCAATAAAAAAATAAAATCAAATACTTTGAAATTGGGGTTTTAATTACAGCAAAAATAACTATATTGAAATATATATACCATAAAATGACTCATACCATGATATAAGATTTTGTTCATATCACCCACACAGACACAGACAAGTTATCAGTATTTCATGGAAAAACTAACTTGAAGGCCAGAATATAACTTATCTTTGAGCCATAGCTCTGCAGAGACAAAGCCCCTCACCACCACAGATTGTCATTACCGACGTCTCCCTGTTTCATCAGCCTTTTCTGGCGCTTTACATCGACTGCTAAATCCAACCCAGTCCAGACCAGAATATAGATTCAAACACTCAATTACACAGGACTCAACTCTATAATTCAAACAAACCCCATCTCTGTTGATTTTCTCTTTTTCATGACACATAGAGCCCAAATCAATTCAAAGAGGTAAAATATTCTGTGCTGAGAATAATGATTTCCACTGTATTCACTGGTGGACAGATATAGTTATTTCTGTTGAACAAATTACAAAAGTTTGTTCCCTACAGTGTAGTACATTAATTTGGAAAGGATAGATGGACAATGTTTTCATTAAAGAGTGTATTGGGGAGAGGGCAGAGTCTGATTATGATCTCAGGAAACAGTCAAATGCTGAGGGGAGATTCTGATTGTGATCTCATGAAAGGCAATTATTAAGAAGATTTTCATATTATCCCAATATCGTAGATGTGCAGTGGAACAGTGGGACACAAATCTCTGAAGTCCTGACCCTATCTTATCTTAAAAAGAAAGAAGACAAAAGGAGCTGCTTTCTGCTTAATTGTAGAATAATTAATCGTTGTACAAGTACACCAAATGACTAAAAACACTAAAAAAGCAAGATAGCTGGAGCACTTAGTAAAGCACTAATCCTTGTTTAAAGGGATTAAAAAATTCAGTCATTGTTTACTTACACCTGTGTCGTTATAACCCTATATGACTTTTTCTTTTTCTTAACACAAAAGGAGAAACTGTCTGAAGCGTTTGTAGCCGAAGAATTAATGCATTTCTATGCCCAGCCTTATTTGTTTGAAAGTTTTTGGACCAGTGCCAGTTCACAGCTGACGGAGTTACCTGGGAAATGCCGAAATTGGAAATCAAATGATCGATAGAATGCACAGTTGCTCGTCATGGCTGGTTAGGGCAAAACGTTACGTTACGTCAAGTTAGGACACAGTATGACTGTGGGTGCCTGTAGCCTCTTCTTTGTTTCTGTTTGATTTCAGAGTACTCCTTTAAAAAAAAAAAAAATAAGGCTGGGCATAGAAACGCATAAATTCTTCGACTTCAGGCTCTTCAGACATGTTTAGTAAGTTCTGTTCTCTGTTTTGTGTGCAGCTGTGTTGTGTTCTGTTGTCGCTATTGCTGTGGAGGACCTGTATTTAATGATGTCACGAGAAGACTGTGTGAACTGTGGCTCTTGTGCCCCATCATGAACGCACACAGGATATCAATGGTCAGTGAACATTTTCACTAAATAATACATTAGATTTCGGTTTGTTTCTCACAAACCTTATCGAATGCTTTCATAACAAACATGAGTCTCATGGAATAATTAAGACTTCAGAATTATACTTTTGCATTCTTTTGAAGCTTGAAGAGGTGGTCACCATAAACAGCGATTGTATGACATCACCGAGTACAATTTTTGTTTTAATTTCTCACTTTGTTTTAAGAAAAATAAAAAAAGTCATATAGGGTTATAACAACACTGAGGTGAGCAAACAATGACTGAATTAAAAATTTTAGGTGAACTAATCATTTATGATAAACTACACTTTAATCATTCAATCCACTAAAGCTGTAAGGTGGGAATGAAAGCAACAGTGCTGGCTTTGTGGATATACTGTATACGTTTTGGTGTGGATGCCAGATCTCCTCTCTGCAGAGTGAACTCACCTTCTCCTGCACGTCCTGTTTTTCCTTCATGGCCTCCTCCAGCTGGGCCTGCAGGTCACTTATCTGGGCCAGGTTCTGTGAGGACTGCAAAAGAACACACAACAGATGGGTCAGAGTCTGTCTTCTACAAGCATCAGTCTAATGTCAATCTGATAACTCTTTCATTCACATTTTGAAAGTAAAAGTTGAGATTTACGGTTAAAAAAAGGACTTAAATATTGATCTGTTTCTCACCACCACCTATCAAATCGCTTCTGAAGAAATTGATTAAACCACTGGAGTCTTATGGATTACTTTTATGCTGCCTTTATGTGCTTTATGGGATTTACAGTGCTTAGATATTCTTCTGAAACTCTTGGTTCAGCAGAAGAGATAAAGTCATACAAATCTGGCATGAAGGTGAATAAATGATGAGAAAACTTAAATTTTTTGGGTGAACTATCTTTTTAAATATTCCGATGACATTCCGATGACATTCTATATTTCACAACAATTTGTGGTATATAGCTCAACATCTTCCATTTCATCTTTTAAAAATGTGTCCATCCTGTAATTCTAGTCATGTGAAAACAGCATATTATCCTACATTTTATTGCTGCATACAGTCTTGTATACTATTATAAAAATAGCATGCAGTATATGGAACATACTGAAAAAGTGGCCAATATGCACTATGATGGCATATTATTTAGGTGATATATCTTTTGGCACATAGCAATCCATTAAGACTTTTGACACACTAGCAAACTGATGGTCTTTTAATGACATCTCACAGAAAAATGGCAGCAATAAATGGCATGACATCAGAAGCATGATTGAAATGGAGTGGAGAGAGAGGAGACTGCGAGATGGTCTGAATGCATCAAGTATGAATGTGACTGATGTAAAGCATTTCAAAACCTGCGCAGTGCTCCTGTAAATGAAGCATAGAGATGGTGAAGTAAACCCATTGGAATCGCTCCAGTTTCACTGGAGAGGATGTTTACTTGGGGTCTGTGGAGACACATCACTCAAATCTACATCGCTGCTGTAACACCATGATGTGTTTAAAACATTCATAATGGCAATCAACCCACATGCTTAAATAAATGGCAATTGCACCAGTGACACTTTGTGAGCCGCATGTGCTGCCAATCAAAAGAGAGAAACACTAAGAGGCTTTATCTGCAAACAAATGACAGTGTGAATTTGATTTGCATGATGGAAGCATGATGCAGTGAGAAAGCAATTAATCTTACTGTAAAATTTTAGATATGTGTGAATAATTTAAGGTGCAATATGTGCAGCATGAATCTAAATAAAACCATCTTGAATAGGGCAAGAAAACTGCAAACAAATGCTTAATAATCTTGGTTTGTTATTTCGTTTTTCCATTTCCTACTACATTTTTAACATTAAAAGTTGCATATATTAACATCACTTAATGCATTATGAACTAACAAAAACAATGCACAATACATTTATGAATTAACACTAAACAAGATTAAATGATGTGAAAGATTACTGTTCATTTTAGTTTCATGATACCTAATGCAGGTTGACATACACAATTGTATCCTCCTGAGACCCGCGCATGACTGCTGTGTGCATTTTCCATTTCCCTTTTTGATTTGAAACTAGTAGCACTTAATAAACAAGCAAAAAATGTTGTTCATTATTCATGTTTTTGAGACTTTAAGCAGCTTTACAGAAAATTAGGTGTGATGTCTGTAGAAACAAGGAGTATTGGGAAAAGTGCAAATAAAAATGATTAGGCACAGTCAATACAGGATTTCTAAAGAATAAACTATGCCAAAATACAACATTTATGCATGTGTCTGCATGCTTTTTACTTTGAAAAAGGTTCCTATTGAAACTAATTTTGTGCATGCAAGTGTTCAAAAAGTAATAATCTTAAAATGTACATTTGCTAAGTCTTATTCTTGAGATGAGGATGGTGCAGAGGCTGTGTATGCAATGTACTCTGTGTGTGATTGTTGACAGACGTGGGAGAATCTCTATACAGCACTACGACAGGCCTGAGAGCTGGAGAGAGTTACCTGGGCAACAGCGGCTTTGTGTTTCTTCATGAGTTCGTTCATGTCCTCCTGGTCCTCCTCCATACGAGACTGCAGGTCATTTTTCTCCCTCTGCAAACGACTTAGCTGCTCCTCAAGCTGCATGAGAGAATCAAAAAGCAATAAAAAACATTTCTAACTGCATACTTATATTAAAAATAAAAATGAGAGGAGAAAAAAAAGGTAATATTTTACACACACCCCCCCCCCCCCCTTTAATGCTGTAGTCAACATGCTGTTTGCAACACATTTTACTGCCTTAATTTGATGTAATTAGGTGAAACAGGATATTTAACAAAAGTGTCTGTTACCAACGTGACACAAAAAAGGAGTCTTTGATTTGAGGAGAGGGGCTAAAACTATACAAATTGGTAACATCAGTTGAAAAGTCGTTTTAGAGGTGGAGCAATTATTTATTTTGATGAAAGATTACAAAGACAAACTTTCTATTATTTTTGGAATATGAATACATGTCTGGAAAATGTATTAAGCAGCTATGAAGGGGCCTGGGTAGCTCAGTGAGTAAAGATGTTGACTAGAGTTCAAATCCAGGGAGTGCCGAGTGAATCCAGCCAGTTCTCCTAAGCAACCAAACTGGACCAGATGCTAGGGAGGGCAGAGTCACATGGGGTAACCTCCTTGCGGTCGCTATAATGTGGTTCTCGCTCTCGGTGTGGCGCGTGGCGAGTCGTGAGTGGATGCTGCGAAGAATAGAGTGAAGCCTGCACACGTGCTATGTTTCCACGGTAACACGCTCAACAAGCCACATGTTAAGATGCGCTGATTGACAGTCACAGAAGCGGAGGCAACTGAGATTCATGCTCTGCCACCCGGATTGAGGCGAGTACTTAGAGCGCATTGTGAATTGGGCATTCCAAATTTGTGAGACAAGGGGAGAAAAAACAAAACAAAAACTGTAAATAATGATTTGGGGTGGGGGGGATTATGAAGGTAAAATAGAGCCTAAATAATTAGCAAGTGCAGTGTAAGATTTGTAAAAGTGTCAATTAAATCGCAAGAGTAAAAATAAATAGCATGCACACAGAAGGTTGTGTAAAGGTGTAAATCAAGTTGCAAGTGTAAGAAAAAAAATATTAGAAATACTTGAATGCTTTCTTAAGTGTATTTCATGTGTTGTGGATTTCAAATGTCATATTAACACAAAGTAAATGTGGTCTGGATTCCTCCGACGTTCTTTTTTTCACACTTAGACATTTGGCACTCTTTTTCTGCCTAAACATGGCAAAAAAAAAACCTATCAGTGATATGCATGCAAAGAACCGCCTTGGGCGGTTCCGGACAGGAAGGACCTTGTTTCTCAGGCACAGGGGACAAGATTTCATCCCCGGCCCGAATTGTGGAACCTTTCATGTTTGGCCCCTGAGGGGTACCAACTGAGGAACACAGGGCTTTCTCCTGAGGTTATTGAGACAATTTTAAGTGCTAGGGCTCCCTCCACTTGGAACAAATCTGGGTGAGATTTTTTCTTTTCTTTTCTTTATTTTTTTTGAAAGAAATGGTTTAAAGAACAACAAAACAGATTCCCAGCGTAGACTGCAAATGTGTAAATGACTTGTGATTGTGGCATACATATTTTCAAGAAATAATGTGATAGACACTTGTTTCTTTTGTTGCACTCACACTTGCAAAAGAGTTTTGGTAGGTCTACCTGCTTCTTGTAACAAATCAAATGAGGTTTTCCTTGACCACATTTACTCTGACCTGATTAAATATTAATATATACATGTTCTTTTATTGTGAGAGTACAGTTGAGCCGACACGGTTTATTTATATAAATATGATTCTCAATCTGGTGTTCGAATGTTTCTTCCTTGTTGTGGTTCATAATTTGAATTATATTTACTTATAATTATCATTGGCAAGGCATTATGATGAATAGATGGAATTAGCTGGTATCACAGAACTCATGCTAGAAAACAAATTAATAAAGTAAGCCATATAAAATGAAACGCTCTGAACAGACTTGTATCATTTTCTTTTCTAGAATTAGTTCTATGATACCAGCAAGTATTTTTGCCATGCCAATGATAATACAAAGTAATTAAAATAATGAATAGCAACAAGAAGAAACATTTGAAAACCAGAATGAGGATTATATTTATATATCAATAAACTGTGTCGGCTCAACTTTACTCTCACAATAAAAGAACGTGTATGTATTAATATTTAAGTTTAATATTTAAGAGAGGAGAGATATCCAGAGGAACGATGTTGAGCCATATGAAGAAGAAGTGGTCTGTCATGTTATTAAATCAATCAGGTCAGAGTAAACTGGTCAAGGAAAACCTAATTTGATTGGTTAATATAGGCAGGTAGACCCACCTTCCCCCTCGTGCTTGCAAACTTTTTTCAGTGAGAAAGTCGTGACAAAAGTGTGAGACAAAAGGGAAAACGGAACAGTTTCTATCGGAAAATATTTATGCTACAAACAAGTCATTTACATGTTTGCAGTGTTTATGTTACACATACAGACTGATTCTACGCTGTGAATCCATTTAGCTGTTCTTTAAACCATTTCTTTGCTTGCATATCACTGATTGTAGGTTTGCAAATTTTTTTGCCATGTTTAGGTCAGAAGAATACAGACCAAGTCAGAAGAAGTCAGAAGAATACAGACCACATTTACTTTGTGTTAATATGAAATTACAGATTCACAACACATGAAATACACTTATGCAAAGCATTCAAATATTGCTAATAATTTTTTTCTAAAGCTTGCAACTTGATTTTTACACCTTACAAAATGTTCTGTGCGCACGCAAAACAAATTTCACATGCAGTTTGATTTACATTTTCACAAAAAAATGTTTTGTGTTTTTTTGCTTCCGTTATTAAAACAGACAGCAGAATGTTACAGGAAATTAGATACATAAGAGTGGAGGAAACTTGCACTGCTGTTTAATATGTTTGGAACATGTGTAGATAACCGCAAGGACACAGCTCCGACTTCAGCTCTCCTTTTTAATTTCAAACAAAGCCTAACCCATTTTATTTCTAAAAGAGATGATTTTCCTGTCATCTCCTCACTAAACAGTTAGCTGCTTGATTGTATAAATCCCTCAGAACACAAAACACAGCAGTTCCACACAATTACTTCACTGCCTGCTCTGTCACACAGTATCAGAGGTCTAATTCCATTCAATAATAATTACCTCAACAATACACTTCGCTAATCTCTGAAGAGCAACTTTGAAATGTATTAATAAAAGCAATAAATGTAGACATCAGACATTACTAATTAATTTGTAAGCATAAAAGCAAGACACTAAGTGAATTTTGTACAAATATGACCACAGAGGCATTTGTTTTTCCCATGTCTTGTGGAAAAACAGGCACACTTGATCCACACCCATTCATTTCCAGTCAAGAGTTTTAATTGCTGCAAATTGGCATTTCACAGCGATCTGTTTATTGATTCTTAGACTGAATGTGTTTCACCGTCTGCTGTTCTAGCAGCCCAAATCCCCATGTGTACAAAATTATGAGACTCAAATAGAAACAAGATTGTCAAAGACTGACAAATATCTTTAAAATACAATTACCACAGCCAGACAATCCAGCCTCTGAAAAGAAAGTGTACAATTTAAAGTTTTCCCTTCTGAACTTTCAATCCATCATTTCAGAGCAATGAAGTGAGTCCACATTTTCTAAAAGTGCTGCAAAAACAACATCTTTTACACACTCTGACACTTAAAGGTGCTGTAAGCCGTTCTACTTCCACGAGCCTGAGCTGTTGAATTAGCCACACCCCCTCTATCCAAAACCCCGCACTCCAAGATAACAAATGAGTTTTATTGAGACCGACATTGTGCAGAAACGGTTGTTTAAAACAACAGCAGCAAAAAAGTGCCTTCAACAGACAACGGTTATGAACAACATGTCTTAAAAATGGTAGTAAGCCTCAATAATTAACTGCAACTACAATACTATAAGAATATGCTAAATGATTGACAGGCCGAAAGCGTCATTGTCCACAGACACATTTCTATTTGCATTTTACAGAGAGTCTAGTGCTGTCACAGAGACAGGTGAGATTACTTAAGACAATTTTTTCATCAATATCTTTCAAGGAGTAGGAACTTATATCACCTTAAATATTAACTGGCTGTTTTTGCTACTGTGCTTTTAAAATGTCTTATGTAAATTACTTCTGTTATGATTGGCTAACATCCAGGTTCACACTGTCATTCATCAGGGAGGACAAAGTTATTGAATACCCAATTGCCATTAATATGCAAACATGGGCCTTCATGTTAATGTGCTCACTGTTGTGACTTCATAATGAATGAAGCATTCTGCAGCATTGTTTTCATAAATGTCTGCACTAACAAAAATGTACCATGGTAATCAGTTTTTCAAAATAACCATTTTTACCGTTCTTGTCACTACTGTAAAACCGAAGTTTTTACTTTTTATCACTGTAAATTTATATTTTTCTACTTGAAGCAATGTAAGACAGAACACGTCATTGGACTATAAAGGTAAATGCAGTGCCACAAATTAAGCAGAACTTATGTGTTTTTAAAAGTAATTTAACAGTTCTTTTATCTTTATGAGACAGGACAAAGCAGATTATGACGTCCGTATAGCACATGCCTACTTAAGTACATTTTTAAACTCTGAAAAACAGTGTAGACAGATGCAAAAAAACCTGGTATGAACGCCCCTAAAACATTACAGAAAAAAACATTTCTGATAGTGCTGACTAATATCATGCTAATGTCAAGTTATTTAACAATGGTTATCATTGTAAATTTCTGCAAGGTGAGTGGATTGGGGAAGAAGGTTTGCGTAGCGGGTGTTAAGAGTGTCTACATAGTCAAGAATATTTCAATAGAGCAAGGAAAATACTGTTTGCCCATTTTGTCCCCTTTAACACAAGGCATATAAAAGATATTTAATCTCTTCTGTAAAGTGTTGCACCTTTAAGCACTCTCTGGCAGGTTCATTTTATCAAACCTAAGTGTAGGATCTTCTAATCCTCGAGTGGAAATCCATGAACTCTCAGGGGGGATGAGAGACAGACCCTTTTGCTAATCAGAGGAGATAATGACCGGACCATTTATCATGGTCTTGCGAATCAATTTAACAATATTCAGAGAAGACACTATACCCAAAACAAACGTGACAAAGAACACTCCACTGCACTAAAACAATGCATCAGCATGGCTGTAGCTTTCCAGAAAATTAAAATGTTCACGCATCCTTCTGTCAGAGTGTCTCCTGCTCCAGAGAGCAGATCAAATATGACAGGCAGCAACAACAGCAAAAAATAAAAAAAAGAGAAAACAATATGGAGGCAGCATAAGGGAAACAGCATCTGCAAAATTTGGCTACATCCATCTCTCCTGAAATCGCTTCATAAAATACTACAGGGAGGACACAATTACACAACTGTCACCAAGATGAAATAATAATGAATGATGAACCAATGACAGAATTATTAAAGTTTAATTTATTTTACGGTGATACATCCTGTTTAAATTAGAGCCTGGATCGGAAACGTGCCATTATGGGTGGAAATCATTTCCCTGTGGTAAATAATTGAAATGACTTCCTGGCTGCCACTGAAGGTGAATGAAGACAGGTGGTGTGTGTGTGTGTGTGTGTATGCATGTGTATCTGTATGTGAGATGATCTTGCTCTGACTCTAATGTAGGATAATGTGCGTTATGTGTCTTTTCAAAAGATTTGAGTTAAGTGGAATTTAAATGCAACTTGCGTATATAAAGTGTGGCCCAAAAAACGGGGCCACTACTTAGGCAACAAACTTAGGTGCATGTTAACATGTTAATTCGATGCGATTAATTATATAAACAACAACAATAAACAATAAAAAATTATGCAATTAATCATGTCCCCAGACCGTGAAAAGGAATAGTCCTTCCATCTGACCAATTCAAGCTTGAAGTAGCACCTGTTTTCTCCAGGGGGCAGTAAGCAAAACTTCAGCTGCTTGGGCAATGCGGTTACACAGAGAACAAACCACACTCACCGACAGCAGACAAAATAAGATGAGAACATATTCTTTCGTTCTAAGCTTCAAACTATGTTTAACTTGACACAGTGGCCTAAAAACGGTACATTTATGACACAACGCAAGTGAGATGCTCCAAAAGCGCCCGACGCAGGTGTGCATAGACGCATCCTTAGAAAATCCCTTATAATAAATATGTCTCGGACTGATTGATGAATTCAATTGCAAAATGGATTGTGTGAACTGCAGGCCAATGATAGGCAGATGACATAAGAACAAAATATTGCATACTAAAGCCACTTTTTGAATTGTCTTACTGGTAACACTTTACAATAAGTTTCTATTCATTAGTAGTCAGTAGCAATTATGCTTGGTTTATTAAGAAAATCGGCCCCTTGTAGGCTAAACAAAAACTGTCATGTCTCGTCTTGCATAGGACACCAAGGAACGAGCCAAAAAAATAAATAAATAAATAAAAAAGTATGTGGATGACTCCCCTGGCCAGGGTTTCCACTTACCGTCTGCTTGGATTTGGAAATGTCATCCATTTGGACGTGGAGGTCTTCGATCTCCACTTCCATAGACTTTCTGGCTTTGACCGCAGTTGCACATGTAAACTCAGACTCCTCAAGCTGTGAAGCACACACACACGTAAATAAAATCTTTTACAAATAGTTTGTGAGGTTCACTCCTAACTACTGGACATCACGTATGATGTCTTAACAGCAAACCCCAGAGGAGCTGTGGAACAGAGATCAGACCTGATTTTTCAGCTGCGCGATCTCTCTCTTGCTTGGAGCGTTGTTCTTCAGGTGATCCAGCATGATCTGAGCATCAGCCAACAAGGCCTTGGTGCGCTTCAGGTCTTTCCGCAAACGCTTCTCAGTCTCCACATCTCTATGGCTCACCTGAAAACCACCAAAGACAGTGTCGCATTGTGTACTCTTTAAAATACCATTCACACTCAAATTAAATGACTACAGGCATAAATTACAATTGTGTGTGTGTGTGTGTGTTTGTGTGTGTGTGTGTGTTGTGGTTGAGTGCTGTACCTGCTCCTGAGCACTCATTAGCTTTGCTTCCAGATCTCTCCTCTCACGCAAGACCTTCTGCTTGTCTTCATACTCCTCCTCCAGCTGCACCTCCATTTGCTTGAGCTACACACACACACACACACACACACACACACACATCATAAAACACCATAAAAGAGGCCTTTGTGAAGTGGGTCTGCTCAGAAGAGTCAATCCAATTATATGCCATAATATCAGATATATAAACATAGCACCAAAATGTGTCTTTTAGATAGATCTGAGCACCATTAAGTGTCAATAAAGAGAGTCTGTAGTAAGAATGAGGGCAATTATGGGATGCACAGTACTTGATTGGTTGGTTAAGTGGAGAGGAAGGAAAAATGAGCCACACGTGAGAAAAATAAAATAGAAGCTCCATGAATTATACATCAAAACAAAACTCAATGAGTTTAGCTTATCTGCACAGCAAAGACATGGCACAAATGCAAAGCCACTATCTGCGAGCTGTGCTCAATGTTCTGAACAGCACAGAATGAGAATTTTTATTCAACACATGGTCGAATATGTCTTGTTTATTTGTCATATGAGTTTTGCATTAAAAAAAACGAACATCAGCGCATCAAATATTTTAAACGGAACACATTTGTACTTCAAAAAAGTTAAGCATTCTGAGGATGATTTAGAAGTGTTAGACAGTGATCTACTATTTATAAAAGAAAAGGTCATACGATCACTTTGCACATGTGATAATTTAGAACATATTGAATCATACAAAATACCCTGACACTATGACATGCCCTAAGGTTTCACAAATAAATTTTAAAAAAAAGAAAAGAAAAAAAAACACGACAAAACCAAATAAATCAAACAATACAAGAAAACAAGAAATAAAAAACAAAGCCAAATAAAACACAAAACAACATATAAATCTGGTGTATATATATATATATATATATATATATATATATATATATATATATATATATATATATATATATAAAATCAGTGTCCTTTTTTTTTTTTTACATATATTACAATAATTAATTACAAATCAATGTCAAATCAATATACTATATAAATGGTATGCTTAACATGTATGTGTAATTATAAGCAGCTCGTACACAGTAAAATAATAAAATATACTGTGACCAAAGAAAATAAAAAAAAATGCAATAATGAAAGAATGTGAATAGGCTAAAGATACAGAGTAACATACCAAAGGTCGAGGTGTCATACCTTCTTACTGCAGGACTGTCTGATCTCCTCCACCTCGTCATCTTTACTCTCGATCTCTTTCGAATGTGTCTGTCTCAGTCTCTCCATCTCCATCTCCAGACGCAGCTTGGCCTGCAGGTCACAACATCAGCGCTTAAGTGCATGCAAATCCCCACCTTCTGCACGTATCATGCAATGAAATATAGTGGAATACACATTCCGTGCATACAAATGTATATGCAAAATCGCCCTCTGGTGCAGGCCAATAAAATGCTTCATAATAATTATTATAATGTATGCAGACTGAGTATTGACAGTTTTTTCATACTGACACATACCGAATCTACATGCATTAGCATATTGTGGATGACAGGTGAAAATTGTATGCATGGATAATGGGCATTATTTCAAGAAATAATAAATTAAACATCAGCAAGATAAATACCATGTATACCTAATAATGAAACCATTATTCTCATGTGCACAGCTGGTCGAAGTGTGGTGTGTATCTGTGGGTTTACCAAGTTATAGTTTGGGGCAAAATCTTACCTAAAATTGAGCTAACTATGACAGACCCTTTGGAGATGTCTGGGGATGTTCTCAATTGTAAAAATTATTAATATATAAAATACATAAAAAATTATTTATATTTTAAAATGCAAAAAAACATTTTAGACATAGGGTTAGAGGTTTGGGTTAGTCTGTTGTAATTATAATTTGCTTTATTTAAATAAAATACAACTACAGAACTCTATTGTATGGCCTCATTGAGACAGCTAAGTGAACTAGGGTAGGGTTAGTATACAAGCAACAGAAGTCAATAGAAAGTTTACACCATGAAAGAAAAAAACAACAGTGTGTGTGTGTGATTACCTGCTCCAGCATCTGAATGGTGCCTGCCTGCTCATCAAGCTCTTCCTCCTGATCTTTGACCTTTGCCTCAAGGTCACGAATCTGCTTTTTAACCTTGGCCAGTGAGGCCTCGTCCTTTGACTCCTGTGAATTCAGATCCTGTAGCTCTGCCTCCATCTGCTCTAGCTTTAGATTGACAGCACATATCTCCAGATCCTTATCCTGAGAGAGCAGAGGAAAATTAATTTACAATAACACTGCCTGGGCCCAGCACACAGACACATGTATGTCAGTTTGGGAAAAGATTGTGAGAGATATCAAAACGAGGGATGATATAAGAGACGAGGCTTACCTCCAGTTGTTGTCGAAGGCTGAACACTTCGCCGGTCAGCATGTCTTTCTCTCTGCTCAGTTTATCCCGTTGACTCTTCTCTCTCTGCACCTCCTCCTGAGACTGGGTCTGCTCCGAGTCAAACCTGCATGCATTACACACCCATTCAACAACCTCAATCTCAGGAGAGAGGAAACTCAGATCTACTCAGGGTGTAAAACGGCAATGTTTGACTGTGATCAGATGGTCAACACATGTACGTAGTACTGTGTAGAGCAGTGTGAAACATACTAAATTTTAATTTCACCAGAAGCTCATCTCTAATCTTAAATCAAGAGAGGCAAAGATGCAAATAATACATAAATATCTGTTCATTTTTGCATTTTAGGACAGACTGCTTTCATACCAACTACGAAACAAACACGAACTGTACCCCAGACCACCTGTATAAACTAATTCATTGGTGGACAGACGAGTTCGGAAAACCAACTAATCTCTTCAACTCTGGAGCATTTTTTGGCTGCCGCCTGCAATTTTTCACATTCAAATTTATAAGCTCATCATTTACACATACTGTACACTAATTGCAAAAAATTATTCATAAATAATATTGTATGATTACAATCTAATGATGAATAGAATAAAAAAAAATTGTAAGCATGTATTTCTGGTTCTGATCACTCCAGCTCCCTTAATTTATTCCACTAGATGGCAGCTAGTACTAGAATTTACTATCACCTTCCATCACAAAATACTGGCAGTGCAGACAAGTAAAAAAGTGGTAAATTTTTTAGCTATTTGTGGCAAACAGTAGCAGTGATCGGTGCATAAGTGACATTTGTATTTGATCTCTTCCAGATATCATATTTAACTTTCTGATTCTTTTGAATATCTTTCAAACTGTGGTATTAATGCAACAAAATATCAAAACCACATGACCTCTAGGTGGCGCTGATTTTGTTATTATATGTACCTTAAATGCTGGAGTGATGTTATCTATGAAAAGTTCAGATTCTAATCATTCAAACGAAACCCCATATGCCTGACTTATGTATTCGGAGACTTGAACGTTTTAAGCGTAAACTTTTTTCGCAAAAAATGTTTCGCGCCCCCCTTTTGGATTTGCCAGCAGATCCACAGAGTTTAATAGGCCAAACAAAATTAACTCTGCAATCAACTGGATTTGGCTCTGAACCAAAAACTCTCATGTGAAAGCACCCCAAGATGACAAAGCACAGGACTAAAGTCATTTAAAACACTCCTTAAATTAAGAAAAAACGTTAACTAATTTTAACTAAAGGTTTAAGTATCTTAAAGGTTACATACTGGACACAGATCGTTTGCAAAAGTATAAAACACCATACCAAAGCATGAAAATATGACCTACCAGCTTTTTCTAAAATAGCCAAGCATAGCAGAGTTCCGTGAAATGGTAAAACTCATCTAAGCCTTACAGTATTGTATGTGACGTGCTTGTCAGGAGGGGTATTAGGGAAAAGCATTCTGATTGGGGCAACTTGTAAGTGGGCGACAATGTGACAGGAGGGTGAGCTGTGACGCTTTGGGGCAAATCAGCTCTTTCTTTTCTTTCCTTTCTTAGTTCTCTTTTTCCCCCTCCTTTCTCTGAGGCCTTGTTATGATCCCGTAAATGAGTCTTATGCAACTCATTGTGTTAATCCAAGCCCTACAGTGAGATGGAGTCTCCCTCCACCCCTCCCCTCAGCTAAATCTGCCCTCTGGTGCCTGAGCCGCTGGCCGATCATTACATTTAGAGTGGACTTTCACACATTGCGGCACAGTGACAGGCACTGCTTCCTGGTCTCCTCCTGTTTACTCAAGGGTCTAGAGAAGCTTGGCTGCAGCACCTTCATGCATTAACCACCACCTCTCCTCTACTCAATGGCCGCCACTTTGAGTAATGAAAATCAGTCGCACAGACTCTTTCACAGCTATCTCTTCCCTGGAAGAGGAGAAGGTTGATAGTTCAAGGATTTGCTGGTAATGGTTTAACTTTGAGATATTCCCATTGAAGCTGGCACAGCATGGATGCTGGTTACTAAGGCACCAGTGGGCTGGTTTTACACTGTGCCCTAACAAGTTCCGTTTATGTAAAATGCATCAATAAAAATTCACAAGATTGAGAGTAGAATTAGATCATTAACTCACATGTTATGCCATAATACGCATAACTAAGACTATAATAGAATATTAAGATGTTACAAAAAAATAGATATATGTATATTATTACAAGGGTATTTTTTTGCAGTCAAATGTGGAATTTCAGGGGCATTTTTTATATTTTTGGTAAAAAAACTGTACCCCATTTTACCCCATTTGCCCCATAAATACATATGGGAGCTGATGGCACAAATTTACCCAGGTTTGACGTAGTTCAAATCTCATTCCTGTTCCCTGTCCATTTGTACAATCCTATAAAAAGGCTCAATATCCCCCCAAAAACTAAATAATAAGACACCTATATTGTGTGAAGTGAAGTGAATAGTTTGTAATGAATAATCTAATTACAACCCACTCCAGCTGAAAATGTTAGAACACAAAAAGTAAAAGTTAACATTAACAGCCACAACAAGCTGTTGATTATCAGTTAGTGTTCTCTTCATTTCTTGGATAACTCACTTGCGTTGTTTCTTCTCCAGGTCATGGTTGCGGCTTTGCTGGCCCTCCAAGTGCAGTTTGGTGTCCTGCAGCTCTGCTGTCAGTCTCTGGCATTTCTTCTTTAGCTGCTGCGCCACACGCTGCACCTCCTCACTGTCCGCCTGCAGGTCTGTCAGCTACACACACACAAAGATACAGATACACAGATTCTCAGCCAGTCTGTACAGGTGGACACGTCCATCATAATGAGATCTACACACCAGTGTCTTGTCCTGTCTAAATGTGTGAGTTTCAGTCAGTACACATGTTTGAGACAGCACATGCTGTTGTGTTAGTCCTAATACTTATGGGTCATTGACAAATAAAGTTGTCCAAGATGTTAAAATTAGAAATCTAGAGTTTAAAACACTTGTGTCATGTTCTTAGAAATGTAGTCTTTGTATTAAATTTGTTTTCATATATTTTGAAAAACTTTGACAATCAGTAAAGAGATTGTGATCATAGACTCTGGTCATCAATTGAATGTTGCTCAGTCCAGCTTCTGACAATGACAATGATAAGCTTGTATTTGATAAAATACAAAACTAGCAGGAAGTTAGACCTCCAGGAGCATGACTGACCATTCCTGTTTGAAGGGTTTGAAGCACAGAAAGGTGGTTGAATTGTGTGTGAACAAAATGTGTGTATGTGTCCTGTGCTCTAAGGTGGAATTTTGCTTCGTTTGATAGGATAAACACAAAAGAATTGAAAAGGTGCCAGGTGATGTCAAAGTGGCCAGAGCTATTAGTGTTGCAGTGTGAAACAGTAATGTTATGTGCGTAAGTGTGTGTATTACCTTTCTCTCCAGCTGCCTCTTATTTTGCTGCTCCACCTCTAGTTTGTCATCAAACTCTTGTTGGAGTCTCTTCTTAGTGAACTCGATCTCTCTAATGGCTCGCTCATACTTGAGTCTCCATTCTCCACCTACAAAAACACACACACACACACACACACACACACACACACACACACACACGGTGATCATCACCCCTTAAATTTCTTGCTTCATACCCCTCAGATGAGAGAACCTGGGCAAGATTGTGTGTGGTCAATCCGAGAAGAGATCTGAGGTTAAAATTCTGGACATTTGGGTTTGACAATCATTTTGGGTTTTGATTTCCTTACAATCCTGCTGATTGTGGTAAACACCTACACAAAACCTAATTAAAACAATATTCCTGGTTCAATACAAGTAAAGCTCAATCTAAAGGATTCGTTGCATAATGTTGATTACCACAAAAATGCATTGGGGGGGGGGGGGGGGGGGGGGGTTGCAGTGAAGGACCTGTCAAGTGAATGACGCCAAGTTTGGAGGGTTTCAAGGCAGAAATGTGAACCATATTATAAAACCTTACACTTTAGTCGTTTTAGTGTTGTAAGGATTATAGCATTGGGTCATCATGGCAACATTAGGTCGTCATGGCAATCACGTTAACACCACTGAGATATAATGTATAACATATAATTTTCCTCATCAGCAAAATTCTTTATATTTTATATTTTTTTTTGAGGTGGAGAGATACTATATTTTGATGAAAGATTATAAAAACCAGAGATAAGACTTTTATTACAACCCATTTATTATGTTGTCAATTTTGATGTCAATGTTATCTTTAAGTCATTCATTCATACATTTTATATTTCATTAAGGCTGTATATTTCATCTCTGTCTTAACATGCCTTGACAGAGACTATAAAAAAACACCATGACACACACTCATAAATATATAAATATCTATGAAATACTGCTAAACATAGAAATTAGAGATTTCCTGATAGCATGCAAAGTGAAGCCAGGAGAATTAAAGTGCCAAAAAGTGGAATAAATTAAATCTTCATGGCTTAGCATTAAGCCTCTGAGTTCAACTGCATGACATTGAGGTGAGACTCACATATGCATGAAAATGAGACTGATTCACCAATGTTCTGACAGTATCAATTCTGAGAAAAGATCACGGTCAGACTCCTACAGAGAACATGATGACCATCAATAGGATGAGAAATGGGACGGACAGAGGAAGAAAAAATATTTAAAAAAATAAATAAGTAGAACAGGGAAGAGTGACAACAAATGAAGGAAAAGAGAAAGCAGCAATGTAGGGCTGTGCGATTATGACAAAAATCATAACTGTCGATTATTTCCCTTGCAATTAATTTTGAAGAATAGATTTTGGCTAAACATCCAAAACAAGCTGAGAACGGTGTTCCTGAATGACTTTATTTCTGTTTTTTACATCAGTACATCAAGATTAGCTATCTAAATGGTCAAATTTACATTGGCCCTCTCAGAAGCATAAAAACAAATCTATTAAATTCACAGAATAAATCATACGCAATGTTTCTGATTGGTTTAACTGATCAATCACAGCAAAAACATACGTTAAATAGAAAATTAAAAGGAAAATTTTGAGGCAACATGAGTAGACCTACATGGACTGCTATAATTGACATGTTTCACGATTAGTTACTTGTGGCAGCTGTAATTGTAATCTTAGGTAACACTTTATTTTACAGTACACATATTACATATATTGACTATAGTAATAACAGTCAATTCTGCAAAATTACAAGCAACAAACCCTAACCCAAACCCTTACCTTAACCCCAAACCTGGGGGGTACATGTTGTTAATTGCTAATAATCAGTAATTACTTGTGTAATTACACTGTAACTAAAATAAAGCGTAACCTAATCTTGATTATTTTTTTGAATAATTGTGCAGCCATAATCCAAAGGTTATGTAAAGGGCCGTTCACACAGAATGTGTTCTTGAATTAAAAACAGCTAGATGGGTCTCAATTGAATTAAACCGGTGTATTTATAGGCTCATTAACTCTCATACACTGATGCTACTGTAAACTCTCAAAAATGTAACCACATTACTGTATGAATTTCTTTCCAGCGTTTTTTTTTTTAATACAAAAACATGTTATAATCTAAACACAATGTGCACCTTTGTGCAATACAATATTTTCTTACACATTCTCTTTCTTTGTACAGTGAAAGTTTATCGTGCAAGACGCTGAAAAAAGAAAAAACTGAAACATTGCGGAACAGCCAAAGACACATGTATATTCTGAAGATCAGCAATTAAAAACCGTGCACATACGCATCCTGTCAGAACAGCCCCCAAGTGTGTGTAAAAGAGAGCAGTGATATAGAGGAAAGGGTATTCAGAAAAGTGGAAAATGAAAAAAGTTGCATTAAAAAGTGTGAGAGACAGAGAGAGAGAATGTGGGAAGTTTTCAGTGCCCCCCACCCCCCAAGCATGTAAACAGCTTAATGAGATGCAGCAGCTCTTGATTCTACAGATTATGTTCTCATTTGTCAAGAGAAGCCACACTGAGGACGTTCAGCACACCTCAAGCTTTCACAGCCCCTCAGTAGATAGTTAAAAAATCCTCCAGCTAACCCTTCAATTCCACCAAAATGATTCAGGAGAGGTCTGATAGTTTTCAGTCTTTGCTTTTAACTCTGTCATCATGAGGGCATACCTTCAATGAAACCCCATTATACATTTGATCATTTTAAACTCTACGGCTGAGGGCCAGTTGCACTAATGGAAAGAAGGCTGCATACAAATTCCCTTACTTTCATAGTGTTTTGAATTTGAGGAAAAACCTACTTTGAGACAGCTGATTCGGTAGATTTTGAGAGGTTTGAGTGATCTGACTGGGAAGTGATTTCACAAACTCACCTGTGTCATCATCATCCATTTCCCCATTGAGCTCTGATGCGCGTATGAGTCGTGCTTCCATTACTTCCATTTCCATAGACTCCATCTGCTTTTTCATAGTATCAAACTTGGTCTGAAACACACACACACACACACAGCACATCAGCTCTCATTTCTTTTGGGAAATACCAAGGCCATCTGCTCAGACGAGCAACCCTTTATACACATACACACACTAGGCATACAGATAAAAAATACCTGCACTCACTCTCTCACACACACACACAACTCTCTCTGCGTACACCCATACACTGCATCTGTCAGGCTCACACAGATATTTCATATGAGACAACACAATTTGTATACGCCTCACACTCTACTGCATGGACAATCGCACTGTCTGTGCATTTACGGAAAGAAATATCCATTTCAGGCATGAGGAGTTTCCTTACAGAAAACCATCAAGTGAAAACTCTGTTCCTGTTCGGAAGTGTGTGTGTGTGTGTGTATGTGTATGTGTGTGTGTGTGGTACCTGTAGATCCTTCATTTCTTTCTCTAGTCTCAGTCTCTCAGAGGTCTCAGACTCCAGCAGCTGGGAGGCAGACTCACCCGTGTTTCTCTCATCGGCGAGCTCTGACGACAATTCTGTGATCTGAAACATAAAAACAACATTCAGACGTGAAACGTGTGTCCACTAGATGTATGTTAACACCACACATGAGTACGAGTTCTCAAATACACACGTAACACTTCACGTCTTTATTATCGCTTACATATTTAGTGTCATTGTAGTTACTGTGTTTTGCCTTTGTAAGTTGGTATGGTATGAACATATTTACTAGGCAGGGATTGTATGTGTGTGTTTGTGTTAAGGGAGTGAGAGTGTGATACATAGAAATAACTTATTTTTATATTTGATGCCTTATCTTGGGTATTTTTGCTTGCTTTCAAAAAGTGTTTGCCATGATAAACTTTTATCATACCAATAAAATTTTCTTTGAATTGGATTTGAACTGAATTAAATTCAAACACTAACCTTGCTTTCCAGACGGTCACTATTGAGTCTTAACTCATTCCTCTCCTTCTCCACTTTCTCCAGCCTTAACTTGAGCTGCTGAATTTCCTCCTAAAACCAGACAGAGATACAGATATATTAAATAAATGAAACATAACTATACTAATACAATGTGAACTACTGAGACAGACGAGTAAGCTAAATTAAAAACATTAACAGAATAACAAGCGGATACAAAACCTGCAACTCTATATAACAGCAAACCTCCTTGCACATTCCTTAACTTTTATTTTGGCACCTTGAGAGAACGGAAGGCTACAGCCAATGGATTGTGCAGAAGAGATAGTGAATCAGTTTGTTTTTTAAAGAGAGGCTGTTTGGAGAAAGTGTCAGTACCCGTCTGACTCTCTCCGGAGCACGCCTGACTGCATGGTTACAAAGCACTCAGTGGGGATATGGCCCAGCAGATGAAACACACACGCGCACATACTCTGTGACATGCTAATGCACTCCCCTGCAGGGAGCAGAGTTGCTTTTGATCCAACCAGCTACATAGGTAATGTATGCATACACACAGCCCTGCCACTCTCTGCACACAAAAACACACACAACTCTCTACAAACACTCGGATTGAGTCAAAGTCGCAGAGAGAGTAATCAAAGAGACAGGAGCTTTTTGTGTGTGACTGAGAGCAGCATCTGTATTCGAGAGGGACCCCCGCAGGGCGGAGACCAAAAGGGGCATTAAAAGCCATACAGATGGGCTTTAAATTCAGCTGTCCTTCTGTCAAAAGGCAAATCCTGTACAGGACATGCTGATTTAAATCATTTGAAGTGGTCAGTGAGGATGGGCAACCGCAGAGACAGAGAGAAATACAGAGAGAGATGGATTAAGGTAGGGTTGGAGAGATACGATGCATGCTTGGACCAATATATCGGCCAGACTGATTAATCAGACAATATTTTGCATTTTAAGATTATCGGCATCAGCCGTTATCGGATGCTCACTTGGCTAATATACAGAAGTTCATGCCAATAAAGTTTATAAATAGACTGATAAGAGGCCAAACAGATTAGTCGGCCACTCACTGGATGTTTTTTAGTTTTTCACACCTTTCTCTATACACTCTAGAGACTGTTGCACTTCAAAATCCAGAGAGATCAGCAGTTACAAGAATACCAACCTGTCTGGCACTAACAATCATGTCACAGTCTAAATTACATTTTTCCCCATTCTGATGGTTGATGTAAACAGTAACTGAAGCTCCTGACCCATATCTGCATGATTTTATACATTACACTGCTGCCACACGATTGGCTGATTAGATAATCGCATGAATAAGTTGGTGTACAAGTGTACCAAATAAAGTGGCAAGTGAGTGGAAATACCAGCATTTTATTGGCCACCCTTTGGCCTCGTTTATAAAGATGTTCATAAAATTATCTTAAATGTGAACAAACGTCAATTTCTTAAATGCTTCTATGAACGATTTGTAAAATATCTGTATGCACTAACATGTTTCCTTCATGCATCCCACTTTATAAATATTCATCTTAAAAAAAAGCCCACATGAACGAGCACATGGACTCAGCAAGGTTTTCTAAAAAAGTGAGTGCAGCTGCTGGTTTCTGTCCAAATAATGCAGCCTATTCATTTTCATCATCAATAATGAATCCATTCAGAGTTTAAAACAAATCCACACAATTTTTCAACCAATGTCCATATTCTTTCTAAATATTAATTTCAAAATGAGATTTACATGCTTGTTTAAATAGACCCAAAAAATGGGTCTATTTAGCAATTGTGTTCTGTATGAACATGTTTTTTTCTTTTCCCGATGTACTCTTTGGTTCATTCTTGCCGTTGACTGCAGCATTTTAGTCATATCAGTCAAAAAAGCATACGCATGCTTGTTAGTGAACATTTTCACGTTAGTTTCTGCCTTTAAAAGTACCGATTTGTTCTTCACATTTGACATAGGATCAAATCCATGGAGTTTTTAATAAAATCTGATTGCATATACCTTTTATACGTAAATGAGGGCCCTGGTCTCTAGATTTTGTTATCTGTATCCAACATTGAGAAAACCATATTGCTCAACAATTACTTACGTCTTTGCCACGGATCTGCTCCTCTGTGAGCTGCACCTCGATGAGAGGTCGCACTGTGGTAAAGAGCTTCCACCACGGCCAACCCTTCACACCGCGGTTCTTCTTGATGTTTTTCTGAATACAGCGAATGGCCAGGTCCTGGATCTGAAAGGCAAATAGACATACTGTATGATGGAGGGTCTGCAAACTTATAACATTCTAGAAGAGTGCATGTTTGTATTTCAGACCGTGCCTGATTCCTATCTCTGTGCTAGTGTGGCAAAGCGTGACTAGCAGCGAGCTGAGAATCTGTAAAGCCTGTAAGTCTAGCAATTGTGGAGTACAGTAGCTCAACCAAGGCCAAGCATGGATGGACAATAACAGGCCTGTGTTTGGAGGCCGTGGGCCCCTTGGTCAAAGAGCTTCCCCTGGGGTAACTAGCTCTGAATGGGTCAGTTTCAGCTCCACAGGGAGATCTACAGTGCCTTTCACTATAAGCCCAAGAGTGGGAGTCTCTACACCATCATCAAACGGAAGTTATCAAATCGCTTTCATATTCACCCTCAGAAATACTGCCCTAGCTAGTAACACTGAAACTGAGAAAAACTTTTTTTAAAGTTTTTGATTGTCCAAACAAATATGTTGTAAATAGACATGTTAATTCACCTATTAGATATGCACAAGAAGTCATTTTTGTGGCAAAAACCACAACCAATAATTTTGATGCATGACCCCAACCCTGAAACAACTGCAAGAACCAGTTTTCCTTGAATTTGGTCTGGATTTTCTAGTTACTGCAAATTTTCAAAAGAGGAGAGCTCATGGAGTCATACCAATAATCTAGAAAATGCAGCTAGAAGCAGAAGCCCCAAGCCCCATGTGTGTAATTCAATTAAACTTCAATGCTACTTGGCAACTGATACATAAAGATTTGCATGCTGCAGGAAAAGGGACATTTTAAATAGGAGGATTATCTGGGAACCCAATTAGACAGGCCCAATTCAGCACATTAACAGGACAGAGTCTGTACCTGTTGGGTTTGAGTGATTTTGTCACACTGAAAGAGCTTTAGTGTTGCACAGAACAGAGGTGGCTTATGAAAGACATATGAACGGCCGCTCATTTGCCATGCTCTGACCAAAATAAATGCCATAAACAGTCATCTAAACAGCTTGTAAGGAGGACAAAATCAGGAAGAGCTTCCTAATTAAAATGTCATCTGGAGGAAATGGGGCCTGTGAGCCCTGGAGCCTGGCAGGTGGATCTAAGCATGTTGTATGAACGGATGTGACTCCAAGGTGCTACCAAACAAGGTTAGCCACAACCTTCTCCAACAGGTGTCTCTTATCCAGTCAGGTGTGTGGTGAAAATTTTAACACAGATCAGCAGGTGGAATTTATCTGCAAGTACGACCACACATTTATTACATGGCTCACAGACAAGGATATTGGATCGCATTCAAACAGACAAGTTTGTGAGGCACCTGCTCAGACTGGGAGCAAAAGCTTGTGTCTTGAGGCAACAAGTTAATTAGACACGCAACTGGCATTCAGCTAAATTTCCAGCTCCCTCTAGTGCCAATTCCACTGAATCTCAAAGAAACTTTGGGAGGAGCGGGTCGCTGGGCTTCAAAGGAGCAAATGTTGTTGTTCTCTATTCAGATGCTTCCCACAGAGAGAGAGAGAGAGAGAGAGAGAGAGAGAGAGAAAAAGAAAGAGAGATCTGGGGGGACCTAAGCTTTGAAAATACTCTCCTTAGGTAGTCCAAAACTGGAACAGACTTCAAGGTGTTGCGATCCACCTCAGTTATCAATCTGAGAGAGAAACAAGCAAATTGATTTTGCATTGTGGCAACTGTGGTTTGAGAGAGGACTCCAAGTCCCACATGCCTATCTCTACGGGAGCTTCTATAATGACTCAACTTTTTCGGTATTGGTAAATATATCCTGCATCCAACTTCACCAACACAAAAAAAGTATGGCATAGGACACAAACATGCTTCCACTTCCACTTCACTCATTTTTAGTACCAGAAGAGGATATGAGACTGAGATTCTGTTAAAGACTATTGTCATCACTTGGAAAGGGGCTCTCATTGTCTAGCATAGCCATACATTTAATTATTGGCATCAAGCTTGGTCCACCTTGAAGCTTATGCTGGCCAGTTCCTGGCTACGAAGGCTTGGTTCTCACAATTTTGGCCATGTTTTCAAGACAAATTTCAGAGATTGTGACATGTACACCAAGAGCTAAGTAACTTAGTAACTAAAAGAATCTTAGCCTTTGACGAAGCTCTGGCAGTGTTTTGAGTGGCATTCGTGCAGTGTGATGCTCCTACAACACAAAACCAAGTCAACGTGGTCAATTAGGATGATTCTAACTATAAACATAGCCGCAATCAGCGATTGTCGGGGGCCAAGCACATATGGCGAGATTACCAAAATAATCAAATTTGACAGAAAAGATCCAGCGAATGCTGTGGACACAGCTATTTTGATGTGACATCTCATTTTATTTGAGCACAGTTGAAAAATTAGGCTACCCCTAGCATCACAAATGAACAAAATTTGGCATGTTTCCTCAGAATGTTCACTTGTCCATGTGTACAAAGTTTTGTTAAGTTTGTAAATTGTGATCACAAGATACAGGCCAATTAGTCATCACATGCCACGACCCCAAACATATTTGTTAATATATTTGGAACGATTTGAAACATCGTAATTCTTTGAACAACTTTTTGTCAGGAGGTTATGTAGAGGATATATACCAAGTCTTCTCGTTGAAAAGGTTTGTTTTGGAAATGGAAATTCATGTGACCATATCATTTGGGGGCACTTATAGATTCAAAAAAGCTTTATAATCTATACGGTTTCGGCTATATTCTCAAAAATGCGAATTAGCTAATTATGGCGCCACCATGGGGCTGATTGTTACAAAATTGTATTTCTCGCTTTGTGTAGATGCCCTGCTTCTGTACAGTGCATTTCATGAGCATCTGCCATTCCCAATAAGAGTTATTAGGTGCTGAAATATGATTATGATATGATTGGCCACTGGCGGCCATATTTGTTGATTTGTCGAATACATTTTTTAAGAGCATTTGAACCAGAAGATGCAAGAAGATGCATATATATTTTGAACTTTGCCACTCAAACGGCTGCAAAGTTACAACAGTTTTTTAGTTGTAATGCCCCTAGAGGCATAATTGTACAAAACTTTTCATACATCTTCAAAATGTCCTCCTGACTTCTTATATCAAGTTTGGTTATGTTTTGATCTTGTGTTGAATCAATTATCAACTAATAAATTATTTAAATCACGTTAAACCGGAGGAACGGTTTCGCTATATATCTTACAACAATTTAACTTATTGAAATTCTTTTAACACATTTTTGTCAGGGGGGTCTGTAGATGATGTATACCAAATTCTATGCCAACTGGACAATGGAGTTCGAAAAAGTAGATTTAAAAAACTGGCATAGACTGAAATGAAATCGTAGATAGCCATTTTGTAAAGTCTAATAAATAATTTAGATTTTAGCCCTCATGGTTGCGAAGATATGAGCCAAAACATAAACGTTGTTATTACAGTGCCACCTAGAGTCTGATGGGTGTGCGTGTATGCACCCAAGTAGCGGTCGGGATTTGGGACCATCCTACCAAGTTTGGTGTCTCTAGGACTTAGTCTTTTTTGCCCATTCGCTTTTAGGCAGAAAAAAAAAGAAGAAGAAAATCCTAACGGATACAATAGGGTTCCAGCACCTTCGGTGCTTGGCCCGCTAATAATAGTGGAAAGCATGTAGAGTGAGATTGCATTAAGAATATCTGTACATTAAAAATTGATAAGTAATGATTTCTTACAGACATAACTCTGAAAGTTGAACAAATTTTAATATACAACTCTGCTCATGGAAATCCAGTTTACTTGCAACCAAGTACCTCAATTAAAACTAAACTGGCATACTTTTGTCAATAAGCTATTGATTAGTTACAGTAGATCTCAAAAGCTCAACCTAGCAACCCAACCATTGAAATCATTACTTTCTAGGTTAACTAGAGAAAGTGCATGGCATTTTTTTGTGTGCAATATGCATCAGACAGTCAGTGAAAGCATGACTGTGGGTGGTATGTGCCATCTGATGTGATATTCTACAGCAGACAGTACAAATCCCTAGTCTGATCTCTCAGTCCAAGTACAGAGCACAGGTTTCTGACAGATGCTTGACAAAGACTCGTTTTTCTATGAAAATGAATTCCTCTGGGGTGGACCACTTTGATTCAGAAGCATCCAGACAAGGCCCTTTGAGGGGACAATAATTGTACAGAAAGCTGAAAATACCAGTGTACCCAGACACAGTCCCAAGAACTCTGAGAAGTCAAACAAATCTAGAAGTAAACAAGACATCCTAAGAAACATTTACAGTGACGGCTATAAAGCAGTTCACCTACAAATCAGTGTAACAAAAGACCCCAGCCTTACAAGACACCGGTTAAACAAGAGAGGCAAAAGAACTTCACATAGTAAATAACAGTAGAAAACACAACACTCATAATGTCTAGATGATACACAAAATCATGATCAGCATAAAGCTCATTCAGACAGCAAAAACTACTCCTACTTACAACAAAACATCCAGAAACAGTCTTGACTAATGTCAGAAGCTCTGTGGTAAACTGAAAACAAAGTCTTTTTAAGGGAACCACTGTCGGCTTGTGTGCTACGCTACTCTGAAAGGGGAAGTGGATGTTGAGAAGCTGTAATGCTGAGGCAGATGACCACCGAGGGCCAACAGCACCGCAAGGAGTTAAGTCTGCAGTCAGAGCCACCTCCTCCTCCCTCCCTTGAGACAAACTATAGTGAGACAGGGGCCCACTCTTCTCAGGAGAGAGGGTTGCAGGAAACTGTGGGACCAACCCTCACATACAGAGCAACTAAGCCAATAAGGACAGCATTTCATTGTCGAATAGTCATTTGATTTCTTTTATTCCCTCATAAAAGCAATTAAAGGGGTCATGAAATGGAGAATCAAATTTTCCTTGATATTTAGACTAGGCTGTCGATTTAACGAGTTAATTCAGTGTGATTAATATTACAAAAATTAACGCGTTAAAAAAAAATTATGCAATTAATCGCAATGGCCCCGGACCGTAATAAGGAAGATTCCTGAGAAATGCAAGCTTGTAGTACCACCCGTTTACTCCAGACGGCAGTAAGTGAAATTTCAGCTGTATGAGCAACACAAAGTTTATACAGTGAATAAAACAACCCTTCAGCAGACAGCACAACACAAACATGCGTCAGGTTCTTGCGTTCAAAACACTTGGAGCGCAAATGCGAACTAAGGGATCTCAAGATGTGTTTAAAGATTGAGTATTAAACTATATTTAACTTGACACAGTGACCTAAACATTTTATGTTTATGACGCAAAACACACGTTAAACAAGCATGTCTGACACAGGTGTACATTGACGGGCCCTTAAACAAGCCCTCATAATAAATCTCAAACTGACTGACAAATTCACTTGTGAAATGGATTGCTGTGAACTGTGTGCCAATGATTGACTTATGATCAATAATATGGTAGTGAACAATACATTGTATTCTAAAGCTGCTTTTTGTATCATCTTATCAATGATTAACTCTTCTGCCACAAGAATGTAATGCATTTTAATTATGTGAATATATATATAATTTAATTATTTATTTATATAAATATTTAAACATACAATACATTTCAGAACTGAAATTTTGATGCAATTCGCTTTCATTTAGTTGCTGCCTCTTGTTGTTGAGTACAAATATGTCCTGGATGCGTTCTATCACCCATCTGCGCTATTTTTAATTGTTGGTGTATGTAAACATGAACTAGATGGACAACTTGGACCGTTTCGATGTGTTTCCGGTGATGTGCGCCTCAGTGCAGGATGATACTGTTTGTGTGTGCATCTTGTTTCATAGTGCTTTGGACTATACCAATCAGTCTCAAAATTAAATCTGCCTGCCTAATATTGTGTAGATCCCCCTTGTGCCGCCAAAACAGCGCCAGCCCACATCTCAGAACAGCATTCTGAGATGCTATTCTTCTCACTACAATTGTTCATCAAGTGAGTGTTTCTCGGAGTTACCGTAGACTTTGTCAGTTCGAACTAGTCTGACCATTCTCTGTTGACCTCTCTCATCAACAAGGCATTTCTGTCCACAGAAATTTTAATGTTGTGGCTGATCGTGGCTGATCGTGGGTGTTCAGCTCATTTCAGCGTGGATTGTTTGTGAAGCAGTCATAATACGATTCAAGCTTTGCAAAGGAACCGTTATTGAAGAATGGGGCAGGTAAAAACACTTGGACCAATCAAAAATGTAAGTAAACAGTTTCATTCATGAATATTTCAAATGTCATGACTGTTTGTTTGTTTATGGTGTGGAGTGTTTTAATCTAATTTTATTTTCATCTACGATTTTGGCTTCAAACGATTATGAAAGCAAGATAATCGAGATAAAGTGATTATTGTGCCGCATTCCATTTCACAATGAAACACCCCAGCATAATATCTTTAAAGCATCCTTTATTAAAGTTAAAATGATAAGGAAGCAGGTTATGAATATAAACTTAGAAACTGGCATTTCTCTGTGCAGACAGTGCTGTGTCTATGAGTTGCGTAAAGTGAACGAGGAAGAGATTAAATCTTCTCCCAGCTGATGCACACTCTGGCACAGGGACGCTAGTCACTTGGGCACGTTTGCTGCAGCTAGATTATAACGTGATGGCTCGTGACGTGGTGAATCACAATATATGTGTCACATTCACTGTGTGTATCTTACCATGAAAAAAAATCGGTGATATGCAGCTCTATTAAGAAGAGAATGTTATTGTTTTTTTGTGAGTTAAATATGGATCTAAGTGAATATAAAGTTGAGTGTCTTAGCCCATTATACACTGGAACAAAATACATTTTTGATTTGTCTTTTTTGGCTTGTTTTCCAAAATAATATCTAAAATGCCTTTAAAACAACGTACATTTACTCTAGGAGCTATGCTGCAGAAGAAAAAAAATGTATCTGAGAATGTTTAATACAATATTTAATCAGGGCTCAACATTAATGCTTGATAATAATGGGCGATATGGCCTAAAAAATTTATCACGATAATTTCAGGGATTTATTGCGATAACGATACAAATGACGATAAATTATTTTCTTCTGTAAAATATCAGATTATGTTAAAGTTGTGTTCCAGTGACTGCTGAAAAACATCACACAACAACAATTACACAATAATAATAATTCAAATCAATTACAACGCCTCCGTTGCCTCGCGTATCTTCAGACATTCGTCATACTCTGGTTTGTGTTTGTGTTTCAGATGGTGGAACAAATTGGACGTGTTTCCATTCTTTGTAACCACCGTTTTTCTGCAAACTTTGCATATTACGGTAGTTTGCTCCTCATCTGATTTTCTGTAACCAAACCAGTTCCAAATTGTGGAGGTAGCTCCTCGCTTAACAACAAGCTCCTCCTCCTCCTCAGCCTCACGTCCGCCTTCCGCCATGCTTGTTTTCACTCCGCACAGAGAATGTCCGCACGTGAACAGTGAATCGCGTGCGCGCGCACAAAACTACGTCATCAACTAGACATCGTTATTATCGTGAGGAGACACATTTTTATCGTGAGGAGAATTTTCAACAGTATATCGCAAACGATAAGATATCGCCCATCCCTAATGCTTGACAAGTGGATTTTTGAAGGGGCAAGTAAAAATTAGTTAAGTGTTATTATTTGATATTTTGGTATTGTGATTATGTATAGCCTTTATTGTACATGGTAGATCTTGATGCAATAACATTATGAATAAGTTTCTCATTCCATAGAAGTGTGAGCACCCCTGCTGTAAATTATGTTGATGGAGGTTTTTCTTTATTTGACTACCATACGTAATATTAAATAATTATTAATGATAATATCCCACTTCCCTACCCAGTGCAGTTTACATTTCAATCCATCCATCCATCCATCCATCCATCCATCCATCTTCAACCGCTTATCCGAAGTCGGGTCGCGAGGGAAGCAGTTCCAGCAGAGGGCCCCAAACTTCCCTATCCCGAGCCACATTAACCAGCTCTGACTGGGGGACCCCGAGGCGTTCCCAGGCCAGTGTGGAGATGTAATCTCTCCACCTAGTCCTGGGTCTTCCCCGAGGCCTCCTCCCAGCTGGACGTGCCTGAAACACCTCCCTATGGAGGCGCGCCCAGGGGGCATCCTTACCAGATGCCCAAACCACCTCAACTGACTCCTTTCCACGCAAAGGAGCAGCGGCTCTACTCCGAGTTCCTCACGAATGACTGAGCTCCTCACCCTATCTCTAAGGGAGAAGCCCGCCACCCTTCTGAGGAAGCCCATTTCGGCAGCTTGTACTCGCGACCTAGTTCTTTTGGTCATGACCCAACCTTCATGACATAGGTGAGGGTAGGAACAAAAATTGACCGGAGATTGAGAACTTTGCCTTCCGGCTCAGCTCTCTCTTCGTGACAACGGTGCGATAGAGCGAGTGCAATACCGCCCCCGCTGCCCCGATTCATTTACATTTCAAGTTCAAGAAAATTCACTGTTAAAAAGACAAGTTTAAAAAAAGAAATTCAATAAATGCATGATGTTTCCAAAGTCGATGAGTAATCATGATCTCAATATTGACCAAAATAATCGTGATTATAATTTCATCCCTAGTGTGTTAACAGTTGTGCTTGAGTTTAATATATTCTGATGCAATGTGTTGATCGTTGATGTGCGTTAAGTGTTAACCTTGCGGTTTAGTTTTATAATACTGAGGAGCTTGTTTATTCTCTTCTTATTGAGTTTGCTGAATTTCAGGGGCTGCACAATGTTAGCCAAACATAACAGTGGCTGTTCACATTTAAGTTTTAAACCAAAACAGAGCATTTCAGATAGTGGGCCAAAAACAGGGTGGAAAACTATCAAATATTACTAATATACTAATATATATAAAAAAATAAAAAATAGCACTTCATAACCCCTTTAAGTAAATAGTCTTGTACCTTTGTTTTTTTCCCCCACCCGATTTGTGTGTGTGTGTTATATATATATATATATATATATATATATATATATATATATATATATATATATATATATATATATATATATAAATTTTTATTTATTTATTTTTATTTTTTTTATTTGCTTCAAATCAAAGTTTTTTGTGATTCCTCAAGGGGCTGGTTGGTTTGGTTCATGGGTTAAAACAGAAAAAAACAGAACCTGGAAAAGTGGGCTTTATTGAAAGGAGAGGAGAGAGAGAGAGAGAGAGAGAGAGAGAGAGAGAGAGAGAGAGAGAGAGAGAGAGATCGACAGACAGAACTAAATAAAAGAGAATTAAACAGACAGTGGGGCAGGACATCGAGCCATATACAAGAGGCTTAAATCCAGAAGAGTGAGTGGCAAAACAGAAATTAATGGACAGAGAGGGGGCAGGCGAGAGACCAGGGTATGTAGTGGGGGAGGTGGGGGGGATCGATAGGCCTGTGATGGAGGGCAGTGGGTAGGCTTCTTTTCCCCCAGAGATGCGCTGATTGAATGTTATCTGTCAGCCAGAGGCCAAAGGATTTACTCAAGACACCAATGAAAGTCTGATGGACTCCAAGACAAACTTCACAACAAATGGACATGCATTCAGTGTGGAGAGCTCTCATTCTCAAGAGAGGGACCGCTGCTCAAATACAAAATATTTCCACTTTTGTGGGAAGAAAATATAAAGTGTCCATATATTGTTTTGATTTTATTTTCATATTATAATTGTAGTTAGAAATAATAGTGTAATTGTTCCATCTCACAGGATGTTTGTGACAACATCTGGTAACTCTTCCTGGCTTCTTGCTGTGTTTAATTTCTTCACCACTATGTGGTACAAAGCAGAATTCCAAAATAAGCATGTTTCCCCAAATTTATTTTCGTGTTATTTGTACAAATGACTGATCTTTTATTAGGTAAGGAGGACTTACCTTTCTCTTCTTGAAGGCCTGTCGGGCTAGGTAGCCCCTGCACGCAGCCTGAAACAGGGTGATGTTGCGTCTGGTCTGGATGTCTCTCTGCTCCTCCAGTTTAGCCAAAACACCTGCCCTGAAGAACACCTGCACACAGACCACTGCTATGAGATGCATGGAAATACAACAAACTGACTCTCAGAATACATTGCACAATGTTTGATGTGCTAAGTGACAATGCCTTTGAGACCAGCTGGGCTGAAAATTAGAAGTATTATAACAATGAAATTGTCTTGTGTTTGAGACTGTCCTGCATGTGTACAGTAGCCTCAGAGAATATACGTAGGCTAGTGATAGACTAACATATCGGCCAGGTAAATTATTTTCTGGCTTCCTCTAAAGCACTGCCTACGCTCTGTTTACTTATATTTTTTCACTCTGCGGTGGGGCTGTCAAACGGAGTTGAATTAACACTTCAAAATCCTCCCCACTATGCCATTTAATCAGAGAAGTTTGAGGGAAGCGGACCATCATTTTTTTCTGACTTGACATCTTTTGACATGATCTAATTGCATTTGCATTCTATTAGTTTTAAAAATGGATTAATCAAGATGAAGAGAATCCTAATTGAATCCGCACTAGATCCGTGGAATACCTGAGTGTCTACTAGTGAAAATGCATCTATTATGCATTTTCCAAATTTAATACAGTTTTTTTTTCCATTACAAATTATATTATCAGCATAACAATTTGGGTGAAGATGAATAGTAAAATTAAAGCTTGATCTCATGAACATTATGTGACCATGGCAAACTAAATTGCGTGCGTTATTACATGTTTTGCTGCCGTTTCCATGTGAAATGTCCAGCAGCGAGTGAAATGGTATCATAATCAGATGTAGTTTTGAAAGTAAATATTAGATGGAGTTTTTAACTTACCTCCCTAACCTAAAACTTTAACATAAACCTAAACGATAGTGACATGAAAAGCACATGTTCGGAAGCAAGTGCGTAATTTCTTGTCACATCTATGACACTTTCGTCTCACGTGTCAACTAGTGTGATCATCTGGGCTTGAGCCTCGGTCTTCTGTGTCCAAAGTCCAACACTATAATGTGAGCTACCATGCAAGTTTCAATCACATTGATCACATTTTCAAATGATGCGTTATATTAAAAGTGTTTTGATTTCATAGCATAGCAGTGTGTGAGAAATAGAGACAAAAATAAGTGTTAATAAAGTCATAATCATCCATTGTATTCTTGATTTGTGTGACAGTGAATAAAACACAGTTGTTGTAGCGCTTCTAGTGGTAATTTCATCGAGAAACTGTGGCAAAAAATAGAGAGCAGCACGTAAAAGTCTGTTTGCAAAAATGTAGGTATAGTAACGTACATTCTATGAGAATAGGTTAAAAATTAAGATCAACATTTCTGAGTATTCAGTAGGTCCCGCTCTTGCTTTGATGATAGCATCCAGACAAGCTGGCCTGGACACCACAAGTTTATGCAAAACCTGATGATTTCTGCGATCCTAGCATGATTTAAGACTGTCATCTTGTGGACATCAATGGAAGCAAGCAAACAACGGTTCTGACGTTTCATTTTTCTAAATCTTTAAATGTATTTCAAGGTTTAAATTAGGTTTT
This sequence comes from Moxostoma hubbsi, assembly GCA_032164185.1. NCBI lineage: Eukaryota > Metazoa > Chordata > Actinopteri > Cypriniformes > Catostomidae > Moxostoma > Moxostoma hubbsi. Next base: position 23,535,018 of record JAVLUX010000029.1, on the reverse strand, counting down.
AAATCCTAGAATTTTAATATGGACTCACTTTTGAATGACACATTTTAAATAAAGAGAAAATAGCTGAGAGTCAACTGCTGCAATTACTACTCTTCAGAGGGAATGGCAACAAATGCCTCTTCATTGAGGCTTTAACGGGAGCTGTTCTGCAACATAATCTTCCTTTTTAAATCAAAGGCAGCCAGAGCCTTTCAGAGGTGTAGAGTCTTCGTTATTGTTATTACAGGAGGCAATCTCTCCGAGCTTCGAGCATCCGTTTATGAAATAATTTCATATTTATATTATGTTTGACAGCGTTCAGACCTAGTGGCATTGGGCTACCAACCCTACGTTACAGCAAATAAAAATAAAAGACATTTGCCTGTATCACTACCCACAACCCTTTACGACCAAAATCTCTGCAAATTAGACTACCAGGGCTGAGCTACAGTACCTGGGCAGCTAACACAGACATACACAGACACACACTTATCTGCTTTCAGGCAGGTGTAATGTCAGAGAGGAACTTCTCTACCTCAGGAGAGTAGCAAGGGAAAATTAAGTTTCGTTTGTCAATGTCAGGAAAGATCTCCGGTTCTCTTGAGTCAAATATAACATTTAGATGCTAACAGACTAACACTTACATTATCCATGCCATAAAAGAGAATGTATAAAACACTATTTTAGAGAATAACATCATCCTAAGAGGGTCCTCCATAGTCTATAAAGCTGTTCAGTCTTGATGTCAATTTGCAGGCCAACTCCAAGTGCTAATTCGCCATGGGTAACATTTTGGAATTTTAAATGAGTTTTTAAGAATAGCAGTTTTTGGTTTATGAGTAAAATAAAGTCTGAGGTTAACATAGGTATGAAGACACTTTCACATTTTGTTCTACAACTTACACAGACATACACAGTCAAACATAAAGTCTGATACCATTTAAAAGCACACAATTGTTACTTACAATTTGCTAATTCCAGACTAAAGAATGAAAACTCACAAATGTAGTCCTCATTTAGCAAAAATAAAAAAAACATTGCACATTTGAGGTATGACTGTTTGTAATTTGTGTTGTAAACCACAATAAGTAATGTTATCTCATACAGACCTTTATCTCATAATCAAAATACCCATTACTCTAAAATAAAATTAAAAAAAATGTATCCATTGGGAATTCCAGAGGGAACTCATGGCTCAAAAAAATGCTAAATCTCTTTCTGGTTTTAGGACTACAAACTGAACAGATCTATTTGAACAGTGTCACAACCATGATAATATCATTCAAAAATGTCTCTGCTGCATGTGACCACTGGGGGCACATGCAGTGCTTATTAGCCACTTCGCCACATGAGAATCACCCAGCAGGCAATGGGGGTGCTTCAATGGGGCCTGTGATTGGCCAGTTTTCTCCTCATGAGTGCACTAAAGTTCAGCATGGTCAACTGAGTGGAAAGGTCCACTCATGAGGGTCAAAAGGAAGCATTTGCCATGGAGACCAAGAGAATACCAAAGAAAAGTGGAAAAAATGGTAATGGATGAGCAAGTCTGTGGAAGAGCCTGTGATTTAGATGGATGTATTGTACTAAGGTGACAACAGCACAATGACTGTTTTCAGTGGATTTATGAAGAAAGTTCACCACAAGTTTACACAAGTATCCTAGCAGAGTAACCACACGTGTAGTTTAAAACATTAATTATGGACATGTTCAACTAACGTTCGACAACCAGATAGTGTTCAAATTCATTGCTTTACAATTTGAAACCTAAAACGTTTTACTTGAAAGTGTGTTCTTACAAAATTACTTTTAACTAAATGCCACCTGGTTTTATATTTAGTTTTATAAGACATTGAATACGTATTTAAAAGGAATATTCCAGGTTAAGCTCAATCAACAGCATTTGTGGCATAATGTTGATTACCACAAAAATACATTTTGACTTCAAAATCTTCAAAAATAGCAAGAATCTGGGTTCCAGTGAGGCACTTATTTCCGTAAATGCTACTCAACGTTTTAACGGTATAGACACAAGATGTAAACAATGTGTGTTCACATGATTTTTGTGATAAAAACTTTACAGCTAAAATAATACATGAGTTTAACAGAAGAATTAATACAAGTGCTTTTGTAGAATTATAAGCTTCACATTTCTGCTTTTGAACCCTCCAAAAATTGGCCCCATTCACTTCCATTGTAAGTGCCTCACTGTAAATTAGATTTTTGCTTGATTTTAAAGAAAAGGAGATACAATTCAAAAATATATTTTTTTGTTATAATCAACATTATACCACAAATGCTGTCAATTGAGCTTAACTTGAATTTAACCCAGAATTTTCCTTTAAGGAGGTACATATTTTTATTTCTGGGGCCACTCCATATCTGACCAAACAGAATGTTACATAGCAATTCTATTTTCTATATAGAACTGATGTATTACCACATTTTTACACATACCTCTTCCTAAATCTCCATAAAGCACTAGCATTCTAAAATTATGGGCGTCAGCTAATCATTTGTGTATATCCTGGAAGCAGTCTTCCCCTTTGCTATTCATCTAATCAGCTATTTTTCAGAATGTCATTATTTTGGCTCTCCCAACAGGCTTTGTCTGAAAGCACAATATCTTGCTGTGCTGATTGGTGTTTGTGTGAGTTATCGGCGTGTGCCAAGCCAGAGTACACCAAACCAAGAAACACCGTACAAGCCAGAATCAATCTCTCCTTTGCAGAAGATGCACAAAAAGTAGCAGCATGAATTCTTCTTTAATCATACGTGGTATGGGGAGACTCAGAGCGCAATAGCGTAACCTTGCAGCCTGGCTCAAAGTCATGCCTGCTTATTCTGAAGAGAATAGGCAGAATAATGGTCTTTTTTGCTCCGACACACCAATAAGGTCTGCCAATAGTGGCAGCCACGTCCCATCTGCAGTTTAACATTCTGGGTAAAGCATCTGCCCAGAGCAGAGCATGCATCACAACGACAGAGAAGAGGACGAGTCCTTTTGGCCAAAGCCCACCCTGTCACACTTTCATCCAGATGTGAGCACAGTGGCAGAGCGGATTAAAGTCTGTCTGTGTCTGAGAGGTGTAGAAGAAGCAAACGTTTCGGCAATCTAAATGGAAATCATGCCATCTGTTTGGAACCGATCCTCATGACTCAGGCCGAATCTGTATGCCACAAACTGACACGATGCACTGATCCATAACTTAGAGGGACTGAAAATATGTGAATTATTTCTTTTAGACAACTTAAGCATGATGAAATATTTAAATAGAATCAGAGGGCCCAAGTAAATTTCTCAAGTAATGAGTATTTTCTTGGACTAATATCACTTGTAACATTATACATTTTAAAGTTTTTGGTTTAAAAGTGGTGTTTCACTTCTGTGCCTCTATTGACAAAACAGAATTTCAAAAATTATGACTGTTCAAAAAGCTTCCCCGAACACTCCCACTATTTTCAATGGTTGGACAAAAAGTTAATTCCCTAAACTAACACCATTGGTTGAGCTAATGTTGCCATGTCGGGCTGGTCGGGATGCTACAAATAAAAATATTTTTTCATAGCACCACAGAGCCACAGTGTTTACACAGTGTCTTGGGGGAAATCAACCTACCAATGCATATTAAGCTGGGATATGAGTCTAAAGTACTTTAACACTGAAGACATTTTGTACTTCTTCATTAAGAGTTACATGGTGTAATGTGAGGTATTACTTACTCTGCTCAGGCCCATGTGATAGCTGCTTTTTTCCAGCTCAAGAGACTCCAGAAGCTCTTCGACAGCCTGAAACAAACAGCCAGACACGTACATACACGCATGCGCGCGCACACACACACACAAACACACACACACACGTAAGACACACATGAAGACCTAGTATGCCATCCACCACAGTGAACAAAGAAACACCCAAGATTGGCTCCATGAGGGCAGTATGCTGACAGGAGTGCTCTCTTTCTTTCCAAAAGCAAACCTGACTTGGGAAAACTGGGTTACAAACAGTCTTAATGTCTGACCCCTCTCCTCCATTCGCCTAACCATGCTTTCTTCCTGACAGGATGGCAGGAAAATAACAACATCAACAAATCTCAGTGGACTGATGACTAATGGCTAGAGTTTAAGATAAAAGTAAAGAGGCAATGAGTGCTCTCTGTAGGGGCACAGGGTCAGCTGGTGAACAAGTTCAGCGGAGAGAGAGGAGCAAAAGGCCACGTCTCAGACTGAGCAGAGACAGATAGATCATAAGTCTAAGGTGGAATCCGCTGATGTTTGGTTACCAAAGCGAGACCTTGGAAAAACAGCTAAAACAAAATGTAAACAAAGAAAGGTTTCCTTAAATATTCTCATTTCGTTCAGCAATTAACATCTCTTTCTGAATATTGTAAAACTATTACCTATAGCATACATAGATTATAGACAGTATACATAGTGCCAGTCAGAAGTTTGGACACACCAACTCATTCATTACAATTTTCCACCTTATGATAAATAGTAGAGTCATCAAAACTGTGAAATAACACAAACATAAGTATGGAATTTACAATATGTAGTGAAAATAAAAATGTTTAAACAAATCAAAATTCAAAACTTTCTTATATTTTAGATTTTTTAAGTAGCCACCTTTTGCCAATAAAAGATTTGCACACTTTGGGCATTCTTTCAAACAACTGCAAGAGATATCCTCTTGGGATGCTTTCTAAACAGTATTGAAGGTGGTCCCACGCTGTATAGTCTGGGCAATTGATGACTCTGTTACACTTCCTCGTGCTTGACGCATGCGCAGAACACTGTACACACGCTCTCTGCATGTGCACGCAATCTGCTCGTGATTCAAGTTTAAGGAAGTGTAACTGAACTTCAAAATCAAGATTGCAAAGGAGACTGCAAATGTCAAAATATATAGTGAAAGTAGTTTCTCACCCAAAAAACGATCGTATCACTTCAGAAGACATGTATTAAACCACTTTAATCGTATGGATTTCCTTTATGCTGCTTTAACATCTTTTTTGGAGCTTGCAAATGTTGGACCACATTGACTTGCATTGTATGGACAAAAACACCACATACCTCCATCAAATTAACTTAATTTGTGTTCCGCAGAAGCAAGAAGGTCATACAGGTTTGAGACAGCATACGGGTGAGAAAATTATTAGAGAATGATAATTTTTGGATGAACTATTCCTTTAAGTATAACACTTTAAATCAAAAATCTTTTTGTATAATAAGAAACATACAGTCAGGTGTGTCTAAACTTTTGACTGGCACTGTACATATGGTCATATTAAGTTCACATTAAGACATTTGGGGTTTTCTTTATAATGAAACTTGAGTCTTTGTAGACTCAATAACAGAAGCATGGTCTTTGATAGGGCAGTATTCCGCTGATAGAGTCGTCACTCTGAACCCTAATTTAAGCCTTTATTGCCTTGTCACTTGAGCAGTGCTGAGATTAAGGGGAAAAAGATGCGTAGTACAGCCCATTAATCAACAGTACAGCTCTCTGCCCTCAGCACTGTCATAATCAATTACATGGAAGAACAGCTCGTGAAGGAGGAGCCAAGCAGAGCTCCCGGAGAAACAACACACTCACAAACACACACATAACACAACACTCACCCTTCTCTCATCAGTTACAATGTAGTTCCGCCCATGCTTCTTTGTCAGGTGGGGGGTCAGCACATCAAAGCGACGACGGAACTCAGAAAAGACCAAATTATCAGGATAACCTTAAGGAAGGGGAGAGCAAAACAATGTGAGATTTACAAGAGAGAGGCATATGGTTAACTAAGAGTTTCAGGGTACAGGTTCAGATCACAATGACGAGGGCATTGGTCAGTCACTTGTCTTAAGAACATTTTACTGAGTCAGGGCTTTGGGCTGAAATTTGCAAAGACATTTTCCTGCAATATTTTCCAAAAGATTACTCAACAAAATAAGACCATGAACATCTCTAAAACAATGACGTCAAGTGCACTATGGCAGTTTGTGTCCAAATAAGCCCTACAAAACCTGGAAAGGTCAACAAACTCTGGGAGAAAAACAAGATATTTCAAAAGTTTAAAAGTGCATGGCAAAGGTGAACTTTCAAATCTCTTCACAGATTTTTATATATTCCCCTAAAAATAAAGGTCACAGATCAATAGAGAGGGTCATTCACTGTCTTCAAGCTTGTGTTTTCTGTTTCTCTGACCTTGGCGGTAGATTCGAAGTGCGTCGAGCAGTTTGGAGCCACGGAGCTGTGCTCGGAGCAAGCACACGTCCAGCTGCATGAGGCCTGTATCACAGCTCTCTCCATGGGTCTCTGTTTTCACCTTCACATCCCCAGTCAGAACCTCTGCCTTAGGCACCAGGCAATGCACAAAGTGCACCCTGGAACGCCTCACTGTGTCTATAAGTGCATCCTTGAAGACAACAAAAAAAAACACCAACAAAGTTTACAAAGGATGGTAGGGGTGGGCAATATGACCAAAATCATACTTTATCGTACTTTATCACGATAACAATGTATATCACGATATAATATTTTTTTTAAATCAATTAAAATTGGTTAATATATTAAAAAGCCATATCGTACTGCCTTTTTTGGATAATCCAGTCAGTAACTTAAATACTTCCAAATATTTCCACTTATATAATTTTCTCTTTATTTGGAACTTGACAACAGTCAAAAAAAAATATTTAAAAAAAAAACTTGGTTTTAAATCATTCTTACCATAATGCTAAATTTCACATTATGCCACATTTCAGTCTGATATGTTGTTCACCAATATTATTATTAGAAAGTTTCCTCAAAAAACAAGATCTTCTCAAAGTAACGCAAAGAAAATAATGCATACATTTAAAAAAAATTCCAATGAAAATAAACAGCGCTCTCTGCTGTAAATGAAATTGTGAGATACATAAAATACAGATGAGTATGTCAGATGAGAACCATTTTAAATATTTATGAAATGTCCAATGCATGATGGATGACATTGAATTTGCTTAGGCAGCTGCTGAAAATGTTTTGTTCCCATCAAAACCCTGTCCATGTTTCTTACATTTTCTCACTCTCATGTGAAGCTCCACCCACTGGTAGATAAGACCACGTTGCACCCATGGATATTTACATATCGCGATATAGCAAAATCTCTATCAATTGACGCTTTACATAAATCACCAAAATAAATATTGTCATATTGCCCAGCCCTATAGGATGGTATTGTTTGGATTATGACATCTAAGATTTTCCAATATGAAGCCTTGTACTGACCACTTGCAGTTTAATCTGGATGCAGAGAGATTTCTTTTTGACAGCAGCCATGCCAGTGGTGAAGGTCTTCCTCATGCTTGTGGCCCTGCGTAGGGCCAGCTGCGAGCCGCCCTCAAGCCCAGCAATAGAGCCTGACAAAACTGTGGCCCCTCCTGAACGCCCCATAAACAAGCCGCTGATATTCTTCCTGTAGAGAGATGGGCCAGGATATACGAGTACATAAATGAAATACTATTGGAAAGTTTAGATGTACTGCAATATGACATGCTCTACTCCATCTAAAACTACATTAAACCACATTTTGCTAATTCTTTTTGAATAATTATGCATGGAGCTTTAATTCCATCAAATTAATTGAGATACTACAGGAAATATTTGAACAGTTAAAAATGAATTTGTCACACGCAGGGCTAGTGAAGTGAAGGTAAAAAGGTAATTTATAATAGTGAATAAGAGAATACAAATGGCAACCAATTAAAGGACCTATGGCAGATATTAGCTATTAATTTAATTGAGAGTCTTACTTCTGGGAGTCCTGCAACAAAATGGCCGCATTCTGGGAGGCGGGGTTTTGTTTGGCATGGCTCAGCCAGCCCCGAGCATCATACTCCACCCAGTCAGTTCCATGGCTGTGGCCCAACAGGAAGTGATGCGTCTTCTCACTCTTCAGTAGCAGGGCGGGACCTGAGGGACACATTGAACACATAAGGTTGCATGAAATTTACATGCATAAATGTGTACTTGTTATGGAGTGTGGGTGGTGATGTATAGGAGATGTAGCGAGTTATGACCATTGCTTTCTCCTTCAGCAGGGCTGTAATAACTGAACAGTCTCTCCAGCAGAGTTTCCTCTGATCCCCCAGGCTGTAAAGCTTCCTCCTCCATCAACCACAGCAGCCCCCTTGCCTCATCTGTCCTAGCCATGGTTCGTACCTGAACCACACAGATATAAAAACACATGCTTGAACATTTGGTTACACCCTAACCAAAGAACGGGTTCATATACATGGAAGCTAGAGGTCACAAATTAGTGATCCCGGACGAGCCCCCAATTTATGTTACAACTCTGATCTTGAATCAGGGTGTTATATATAAGCAGATGTTTCATGATTAATCCATGGAGTAAAGAAATAATTTCAACCTTATATAGTGAGATGCCCTTTCACACAACAAATTGACTATGCAACACAAGCCACTACAAGGCAAGCTAACATATTGATCAATGCTGTGCATTGTTTCATTTACTTTTCATTTCAGATTTTGATTATGACCTCAAACTCAAAATTATTCATTACATGAAAGCAATTACCATCCTTTATAGAATAAAAGAGAGAAAACAAAAACGAAGGGCAAAAAAGATTAGTCTTGGGTTCCTCATTAAAGAGTCAGTATTAAGTAAGAGCTCCAAGGCAGTCAGGCAGGCATTTTTAAACATTACACTCTGCCTGTCTACTTAAGCAATTAATACCAGTAATGGCTTCTCCCTTGTTCTGCATCACCACACTGACACTTTGCAGAATGCTGCTGAATAACTGTGGATGAGACCAGTGCAGTAAAAGAACTTAAAGCAATTACGGAGGCTTATGAATATGCTCACAGATTTGTATTTGAACATTACATTTTACATTGATCAGACTGTCTTCAGTTTGCCTTAGAATGGTTTCCATCAGAGGCCAATTATCTCTCCAGGGTTGTTTTAGGTTTGTTAATAAACATAACTCATATAACTTAATAAGCACTAAAGTGCTCATTTGACAATTTGGATAGACTATACATTATAAGTCTGTACAGGCAGTTGTGTTTGTATTTCTGCAACAAGTCACAAAACTGTATTTGGTGACACGGACCACTCCCTAGAGAAGCCGTTTCGACAACTGTACTGGCATTGCGGGTTTTTGTTCATTTGTACAGAGCAAGCTTTCCTGTATTTTGTGCTTGCACTGACACACATCCTGGAGAGTCCCTTTAAGACAAAAGTGATATGATGTCTAATGTACGTGCCGAAATAATTTTTTTTTTGTGTGTGTGTTATCCTTTCGTAAACAATTGCATTGTGTAGGGTACCACTAAGCTGGTTAATTTCGTCATCTGCATGGATGGCAAGTGGCCACCTGGTCTCGGGATCACTTCAGTTTGCAGCCATTGCAATGATCTTTCTTGCATTTTTATCTGTATACAAACTTTCTCTTTCTTTTTAAATAGTTAGCTCTCCCAGACAAATGATAACTCTTTTATTAACAAAGTGATTCTCTTTTATTAACTAAAATGCTGAATGCTGCCTGAGGAAGAGAGAAGGCACTCTCCACTCAATATCCACCTACACACATACAAGAAAAGGCCTCTCAGGTCTCATTAACATCTCACAAAGCCACGTTCTTGGTATGTTGCTTCTGCAACAACTGGCTATATAGGACAACATAACTTATATAGGACAACACAAAAACTTTGAGGCCAAATGACAAAGTATAGGACAAAAATGTCATCGTCTAGAACTTTCAAGCAGTCAAACTGTGAATTTTTCCCAATGTAATGGCAGACAAGTAAAAACATCAGTGATTCAAGACTGCTTTAACTGAAAAGCACACATTCTCCAGACAAGGTCCCTTTTGGGACAGGCTGGCAGGCTCTACAGAAAACTGAGGAGGTAAGAGGAGTTGGGTAGAAGGCAAGAGGAGGTGTGTAGGAAGATAGGGAGATGGGAAGGAAAGAGTTTCTTACCCATGCTTGAGCTGAGGCTTGGTCTATAGCTGCTACAGACAGTGATGTACTGGAATCTATGTCATCTAATGAAAGCTCTATGTTCTCCTAAATAGGAATAAAGGAGTATTAGTTGGCTACGATTGTGATCTGATTTCATGTTAAAGATTTGTAAGGTGTCCAATGCTAATAATCAGATTTGCAGATTTTCTATGACATTACAGCCCTGAGGCCAAAACATGTCCAAGAAAGAGGCTTAGAATCAAAATCGGTCAAAAACTAACAATGAAAATTGAGCCTTTTCTCCTTTTATAATCATTTAAAGTCCTGATTAAATGAAATCTAGGATTGTCTCATGTACCAAGCATGAATATTAATTCTGTTAAAAAGGCAAGCAAATTTGATTATGACAGCTCAGACAAACATGTTAACACTGCATAATAAACCATTTACAAATAGGTTGTAATGAAATCAAAATTGATTTAACTCAGCAAATCACAATGATTAAGATAATAATTTAAAGAGGAATAATTTGACAGGTTGATAGGTGTAATGGAACTGTTATTTGTCATTGGTTTAGGATTGCAGCACCTCTTTATAGCGCTCCATCTCCTGAACAAAAGTGCGTTCATGGAAAAGTGTTTGGAGCCGCTCCTGGGCGTAGTTGTGGCACAGTTCCTCAAAGGTGGCGCCACGGTCCCGCTTGGCTAATTTTGGGTTCTGGAATCCCGGTGTGTCCACAATAAGCAGAGAACAAAGGGAACGCTGACTCGACTTCAGAGCTCTAAATCAGCACAAACCACAGATAAATATTTAATGTTGGTTACATTTTGCAAACACTACTGCTTTTTGCCTTTCTTTCACAAATAAACCTGGGATGGAGACAATTGACTTAAGAGTTCCAAAGGTGTCCAAACACTATTTAGGGACACTGTATGTTTTAGTACATTAACGAAAAGTGATGTCCTGAGCATGGCAGGAAATAGGACTTGCCGGTTAACAAGTGAGATGACCAGAGTAAAGATCTCAGAGTAGAGCCCAGCAGCCATGGCCTCCAAACACTCCAAAGCTGTGATCTTTGGAGCTGCAGGAAAAAACATTGCAAATATTAATAATGTCAAAGCTAGCACATTTATGTGTTAGGGTTCTTACATTGTGAAATGTTTTTACCGGAGTTGTCCCCTGTCCCAACATCATCTGGTCCCTGGCGGAACGAGGTTGACCTCTGCAAGGTTCCTTTGGGCTGGTGTTTGAAGATAGAGGAGGAGAGCTCTTCTAGGGTGCAGCCCAAGAGGTAAGCCGCCTTCTGGGCCCACTCATGACGTGCAAATTGCTTTCGTCCAGCTGTAAGATGCACCAGGACAACATAAGCCCAAGGACATGTGAAACTGCATTGATAGCTGTGGGGCTCTAATGGCATAATCTGAGGGCTGTTTTACACAATTCTGCTTATGTTTTTTCTACCTCTCTAAAATCTTGGCAATGGGTCATTTCCACCAATCACTAAAACATAGTCTGGAAGGGTAACAGACATTTTAAGTGATCTACAGTAGTGGTTTTCAAATATGGTAATATTAAAAAATATTTAAATACTATGTTTGAGGAATTTTACTTGTGTATTTTCATACAATAAATAGACTAGGCACTGTGCTGGGTTGCCACTTGATGTCCAATGTAAAACCTGGGTCCTCAAGCAACCCCTGTTGAGAACCATTGCTTCAAAAGCACAGTTTTTAAACTCAGTTTCAGAACTTTGAAAAGATATTTATGATAGCTGAGAGTTTTTTTTGTTCAGACATTACAGAAAACGATTAGCCTTAAAAATCTTCTGAAGGATTGTCAGATATTTGCAGCAGATACTGCTCTGATTGACCTTAGAGCATACCATCAGAGTCCTACATACACAAGCTGAGTGATACACAAGCTGCAGTTAAGTCACTGTAACCAGAGAAGGTTGCAGAGTGGGAAAATAATGCAGGTCTCTGGTGGAATAGATGAGTGCCGAAAATAAACAAGAACTGAGAGCAAACAGGCTTTTATTTGTGTTTGCGTCTTAACAACAGAAAAGCACTGCAAAAATGAAAAGTCTACAACATGGAGAGACATCAGAAAGTCTGAGCTTTAAAAGAAAACAAAGTTTCAAACCTCCACCCACCCCACCCCCACCCCCCTCACCTGCACATATTAACAACAAAGTTTTATCTAAGCTTTAAGACTGTCTAAGACATGGATATAAACCTCTGAAAGAAAAGAAGCCCAACAGAGAAATGAGAGAAGAAAGAAAACAGACAATAAGAATGCAAATGTAAATGTCTGGCAATGACGATAACAGAATAATACCACAGACACACAAATGAGGTGTTTGCTTGTTGTGCTGATATATAATTTTTATGCTTTTTACCTTCATCAGCCTCTGCTTTGTAATGGAGCAGCATGCAACATGCAAGTAGAGAAGACAAGGTTAGAACATGAGGGAAATTATTCTGTATTGTAAAAACAGAGAACTAAGAAAGTTAGCATACACATTTAAATACGAACTCTTGAATGCACATACAATTATGATTGGCTCATTCATGCATCTTCTCATTTACATTAGTAACATGTTTTTAATTTAACTAGCTGTCAATTAGTAGTCAACCAATGAGTTTTTCCAATGTTAAAGATGACATCAAGAGAGCAGGGTGGTCAATAGCAGATATAATGTCATTTATTAGGACTGTTAATAGATTAAAATAATGAATATCAATTAATCTCATTTTTTGTACATTTTGAATATTCCAAAAAATGCCTCTAAACTAAATTAAACTAAATATACAGTATGTTTTAGGCACTTGTGAAAAATTTAGCATAGTTAGGATGTCTGCAAAAATAATGCCATACATAGTTTTCATTTATCAATTAGCATCATACAAAGTTCAGTAAACATAAAAAAGGCTCAATCAATATTTGATGAGCCTTCAATCCAATGACCCTTTACCTTCAAAACAGCACCAATTCTCCTAGGTACACCTGAACACATTTTTTATATTGGATGTTAGATGCTTCTTGGAGAACTCGCTACAGTCCTTCTATTCTATTTGCAAAATGATTTTTTTGTTTTTGTTTTTCATTTTAATGCATTTTGGTCCTATTTAAAGTAAAGACAGTAAAATAAAATGTAAAAAATGTTTTTACTGATGTCACCTGCAGTCCGTTGGGGCTACACATGTACATTATTGTACCATCAACAGTGTATTTCACTTGTTGAGATTTACTGATTATAAAATTATAAATCCAATAAAGACAGCAGATGACTTTTGTCCCAAGTGAATTCATTTAATAAAAGGTGCAGAACATGCATGTTGTTCTGGAGGAACTATTTTACATTCTTTTACTAACACTTGGCCTTTAATGAGTAGAATAACAACAGACTGTGTCTTGTGACTTGCCCAAAGTAAATACCCAGACAGAAAACAAAAAGGCAGAATAATACTGCCACCTGCTGTATGGATAAACAAGTACAACTGAGTAACAAGACATAGAGGTCTTAATAAATATTTAATATTGATGTCCTGACAGTGGACTCTGTTACAAAAATAAAAGTCTATTTGGTTAATATTTGTTAATTTTATGTGATGAAAGTACCTTCATCACCAAATCAAGACATTGAAGCAGGATACATCAGTATTTTACTATTTCCATTCAGAAAGTGAACAAACATGCACAGGAAGGACTGCTATACTGGCCACTTCGGAGTATGGATGCAATGCAGATACTGAGTAATCTGTAACTGCATTGACAATATACCAGCAACACAAACTTGTACACATCACACAGCATAAAGACAAACAGATGGCCACACATTCAAACCCCATCCCACGCACAATGAACCAGCATCCAGACAGTACAATTTGGAGTCTAGGGATTAAAGAGTTCATTAATACATCCATCTCTGACTGCAGGAGGCAACATCATATCACAGGCTGTGAATACTGTGCTATTCGTCCTCATTAAAGCACAAGAAACACTCACACATATCTTTAAACCCCTAACATCAAACTGTTTCCACTGCCTCTTTCTCCTCTGTTTGAGATCAGAACGCTGACAGATTCAGCCTTAATTAATAAAGTCAGTTTTTGTGCTTGTTAGGAGTTGAGTGTTTTATCTCATTAAGGCCTTTTTTGAAGCTCTCAAGCTCAGATGTGTAAACAGAACGCCTTCGTATGCTTCTCTGAGCTAAATCAGCATGAGGACACCAACACGGGGCATAAAGAAGGAGATGTAGTATCAAAGCAAGCTAATAACGTTTCTTAATATGCTTTACTAAGTATTTATATTCATATTGGTGGCTTTGGTTGACTTGTAAAAGGCAAACAAGATTCATGAGAACTACCATACACAAACCACACCCTTTGACTGCAAGTTTTGTTACCTTTCGTGGCCCCAGCAGCTCCGAGATGATATATGGCACCAAGAATGAGCCACAGAGCTTTCTGCTCATCAGAAGAGATGCCCAGCACCTTCATGGCTGCCTGCAATTTAGTGAACTGCTGCGATGACCTTTGCTTGTCCTCAGGCTACACACACACACACAAACAAATACACACACAGAATATAAATTCGGAATTGATCCGATCACTGATGTGATCATTTACAACGATACAACAATATGCCATCTACATGACAGCTGGCTGCTTTTCCAATAGTAAGCACATGTACGCACATACCCTGTTTCTAAATTGGTATTGACTAGGACTGTCGATTTAACACATTCATTTAGTGTGAATAATAGTATAAAAAAATATTTTTTTACAAAAAAAGTCATAATTAATCATGCACACTGTACATACATTCCATAATAAAAAAAAAACGAATTGTCCTCCTATACAAGCAATTCAAGCTTGAAGTACATCCGTTTTTGCAAACCACATCAATAGGTGGCAGCATGCCTCAACAAATCTCACAAGCAGCGCAGCCACAGATTGAGAACTGCTCACGGTGGAAGCACAAAAGGGTTGTGAAACACAAGAATACAGGAATCTTGAGACGTCATTTTCAAAGTTTCCACTACTTGTAACTTGACAAAGCATCCTAACAATGCAGCGGTTTTTGTGCTGAATACCAGTGAGATGCACCAAATGAGTCCATCTGAGCATGTACAGTACTTGTATTTATTTATAGATTTATTTTTAGAGCCATGTCAGCAACAAGGCCATCTACATGCTGAGAACAGATTAAATATCAAAAAACATAAAAAATTAAATAAGGAATTATAGATTTGTTATGTTAGACAGATATTTAATATTTTTAGGTGATACATTAAAAAAAAATATCTGTTAAGTTTCTTTCTGAATAAAACCTTTGTCTAATAGTATTAAAAACAGTGCAATCCAATAAAATGTGTTTAATAGTCAGTATAGTCTAACAGAAAAGACATGACGGAGGTTCTTCACCTTTTAATAAAAACCTATGTGTCAGTCTTGAATGACCTATTTGACACCTAGTATATACAACTTGATCATGTCTATTTTTAAAGTTAAATAAAAGATTATTGCTTATACTAGGATTTACTTCATAAAGCTTATTGTTTTTACAATCGTCCCATTCCATCTGCCACCTGTTAGAGATATAGGAGTTTATAAATGGTTTTAGGTCTGAGGGTGGAATACTACACTCTGGATTTCTAGAGAGAGGGCTGCGATGTCTGCTTTCTCATTGCCTGAGAGTCCAATATGACCTGGGATCCAGAAGAAAAACATACTGAAGTTTTCTTTCAGAAAAGATGTCGACTTTAGATAAAATACTCAAAATAATGTGGTGGTCTACAGTACATGTGAGGTTGACCATTAAAAATAGCGCAGATGAAACGCAAGTTGTACTGAGATCTGGACACATTGACGAGCGCAAAGTAAAACAGATTGCGGTCAAATGTAGGCTTATTCAATGGTATGAGGAAATATATATATATATATATATATATATATATATATATATATATATATATATATATATATATATATATATATATATATATATATACACACATGTATATTTATATGTATATATATATATGTATATGTATATTTATATGTATATATATATGTATATATATATATATATATATATATATATATATATATATATATATATATATATATATATATATATATATAAAAATGGAATACATTTAACAGGATTTACATATTTAAAATACAAAGTATAAGTAACTGTATTCCACTACATTTACAATTTAAATCATTGGTATTTAGAATACAGTTACATTCAAAAAGTTACTGAAAAAATTACTGAAGAGATTACTTTACATTTTATTGTCATTTGTTTCATTTAATATTTAATCCTTTCAGATGGAAAACATTTATAGATATAAATGATGTGATCCAAAGTGCATTTGAACAGCGGTGAAACACTTTCTTATGATGCGTTACATTCATACGAGCAGACAGAGAAGTACGTCTGAAGTAAGTTTGGAGGAGAAGAAATAGAAATAAACCTTGTGTAAATTGTCAGCTTTATGCTAAGCCAACATGCTATTTCTAGCCATTTTACATGCACATGTTACCAGACACGATCATATTTTTTTATCAAGACAATTCACGTTGAATCATAATTTCTTTTTTCTAGTAAGACCTTTGATATTAGGGCAAAAATCGTATTCTTGATCATTTTTGAATTGTTTTCCTGTAAAAATATTAAAAAATTCTTAAACAAGATACATTTGATTTATCTTATTTTAGAAACAGCGCTGCATAAGATATTTAGGTTTTCAGAGAATGTATTTTTAACGTGTGTATTCTCTATCTTACTGTACTGGCGAGTTTTTATAGTCAAAACAAGTGAAAAAAATCTAACAGTGCTGAAGAAGTAATCCAAAGTATGTAGAATACATTACTGACCTTGAGTAATCTAATGGAATACGTTACAAATATATATATATAAAATAGGCATGTCATGTAATTAATTTGATTAAAATTTTGAATAAAATATGAATTGATTGATGGCCCTAGTTTAGACTGTTGTGAACTTTCAGTAGTGTTGACAACTGAAATTTCAGTATTATGACAACGCTAATTTGCCTAGTTTCTAGGCATGTCATCTACTTTTCGAGCATCCAATAAAGAGTTTTGTGACAGTTACTACATTTTTCCCATTTTGACCTTGGGCAAAACTTACCTTAGTTTGAGGTACAATCCCAAAAGCACTGTTTTCTGCAAAGTGGTTTAAATGCAGCTCCGTTCTGCAGGAACATTGAAATTAAGTCAAGCTATAAAACCATACAGTTATTTATAAAGGCCTTTAATAATGCAAGCTCACAATTGCAAGCTTATTGAGAGCAGAGAAGTGTATGGAACTACAGTTGATGGGAAAATTGCATTCACCTGAGAGTGCTGTCTGCTCCAGCCATCATGAAGTAAAAGACATTGAAAGTGGACTCAGCCTCTGGTCGTTTCACCACCCTCAGCTTCTCTAGCAGCATGGTCTACAAAAAACACACAAAAAAATAAAGAGATCACTGAGTGAGTTTACATCCACAAAAATATACTGCAATTACATTAATATGTAAATCCACAAACCTGGATGGAGGCAGAGGCCACCTGACCAGTTTGGTCAAAATCAAGGGAGACAATCTGGGAGAACCGACTAGCATTGGTGTTCATGGAAGTGGTGCTGTTTCCGAAGGCCTCAAGGATTGTGTAAACCGCTTGCCATTTCTCAGCTGGAGGACACAGACACATTAATATTTAATTCTCTACAAGTTAAACAGGCTCATTCTCTGAGTGCAATATAAGAAAGGGTCCAGGCCCAGCATTCAAAGGTGAACATATGCAGATAACATAATGGTCTCATTAATGGTATAGTTGATGAGCACTGTAGTCTTCATTAGGTCATTATGGGCTAAGCATAGGCTGAGCAGGCTTTGATGATGGCTAATTATCAGAGTGCTTCGGTGGGCATCATTAGCAGAGCCCTCATCTATCACCCTCTTACCAGCTCTCCCTCTCCACACTATTTGAGCCAATTTCCACTGACCGCACAACACCTTTTCATTCACCTTTTACCACAGGCTTTTCATGCATTTCAAACACATGGCAAGATAATATACAGCTAAAATGAGGAATTTTATAATGGCTAATATTAGGATTTTGTAAAATAAGACTGATTAGACTAATATTGGAAGCAGATGCTATCAGGGCAGTCAATTTGTATGTTATATCCAAACCACCAGAGGTAATTAATATCGAACAGCTTAGACTTGGGTGTCATAGCAGCAAAATGTAGCATTTAATCAAGTGATTTTAAAGGGGTCATATGTCATGAGGAATAAAATTTTCCTTGATATTTTGACATAAGAGGACATTCTATTATAAAAACACTGTAAAGTTCAGAAATCAACAATTCATCCCCAATGCAATAAAAGCATTTATTGGAACCAAGCTGCAAAAATGCCTCATTCTCTACTTTGGCTACATACCTATGTCACTTGGGGGTTCATTTATACATGAACGCCTCTGCAGCAACAACATCAATGCCTACTTTAAACCATCGCAACCTTGGCCACACCCACTAGTGGTTCAGTTCGTAAACAGAGAGAGCAGAACAGACAGGCCTGGTGTGGCCTACTACCTATTCCTGAACACCAAAGGGGACCCATCTGGACTATTTTGAATTCTTTTTGATATAAACATGCACTAGACAGACATCTTTGTCCATTTTCATGCATCTCGTGCCACTTTTAAAAGGTGCAGTGTCAAGTTACAATACTGAAAATGAGACCTCATTCGGTTTCATCTGTCCATCATACATTTTACACCAGCTCAATCAAACAATAACTATGTTCTGTGTAAGTTGTGTAATTCATGAAGCACTAAGCTACATTTTCTTAAATGTCAACAGAAATGTATGCAGTTATAATAAAGTATTAGAACATACGTGACAGTTATGGGCACTTCATATCAAATCATATAATGGATAGGCTATAAATGGGAAAATCATCCACATTGACTTTTACAATGATGATTTTTTTTTTTTTTAAATGTTCTGGAGCTTGTTCTCTCTCTTCTGACTGAGTTTTAAATATGGCTGTATTCAAGGGGCTGCACAATTTTAGCCAATGAAAACAGTGGGCGTTTACATTTAAGTTTAAGTTTAAAGGAGGCGCTTAGGCCAAAACCAAGCCTTTCTGGCAAAGGGCCAGAGACAGGGTAGAAAATTATAATATTTTGCTAAATTATTACTATTTTGGTGTTAAAAAAAAAACAAAAAAAAAACACAACCTTTCACCAGTGGACCTCAGGCAAGATAATAAAATAAAAAAAAAAGGAGTACGTCATTACCCCTTTAAAGGTACATACCAGTAAAGATTTTGCCAGTGCTACCGGCGATTGAGACCAGGTAGTGGACTAAATGCTGGCAGTTTGTGGTCTTGCCGCTCCCACTCTTTCCAAGCAGTACGATGGATTGGTCCTGCCGTGTGGTCAGAAGATTTCGGTAGGCCGACTGAGCCACTGCATAGATATGAGGTGCAGTGTCCTCCCGCCGACAACCTTTAAACATATGCATAACCTGAAACAACATAGAGAAAGAGGGGACCAGTTTCATTAAAGTATTGCACTTGAAAAAGATAACATATTTGTCAAAAAAGGATCTTGTGACAGTGTCTGAAATATTAAAATTCTCTGTGCCTCTTTAGCAAGGAAGTGTCTCTGGACATGTTTAAAGCTGAAAAGCTTTATGAAAAACATTATTGCTTGACGTATAACAGTGTAACATATATAACTAAATGTATAACAAACTATAAATTATATGCACAACAGAAGAGACAGTACTGAAAACCTTAAAGCAATTATAAATCCAGAACCATTGTTTTTTCATTGAAGGAAAAGTCAATAAAGCTGTTAATTTGAAAAGAAGCTTGGTGTAAACTTTATTTTCCCAGAAAACGTGCAATAACATATTTATGACTATACAAAACACTCATTACTGCACATAATCAACCTGATTCATAGTGCCAAATCACTTATTTAGGACCTATGACCAAAAGAAATACTCTTCTGAACTTTAATTACATTTTAAGGGAAGTACTTCATCTTGCATTAAATCCAATAAAGCTCATTAGCAGCATTAAGTTGCATGAATAAAAAAGCATTAATTTCCAAGAGTGTTTAACTTATGAAGGGACAATGTATATCAGCAAAATTTTTATTTTGTTTGGAGTACACCAGCATATAAATGGCTTATTAGCAAATAGGCATAAACTATAAGCTACAAAACTAAATTACTTATTTAATTACTTAAACTTTTTTAATTTCATGGGGTATTTAAATATGGCATTGAGATGTTATAAAATATCATTTTAATAATTCTCTGCAGATAGTGTGAACTCCCAGGTAAGTGGTGAACTGGCCTCTCACCTTCTCAGAGTACATGGATGGGGCACTGATAGGGTTGATGATAACCATATTGGGCCCTGCGTGTGTATGGATGAGGTTTCCTCCATAGCGCTGGCGCAGTGAGTGCATGACGCTAGACTCATTCAGGTAGAGCAAAGTTGCCAAGTCCTCACAGCGGTCAAATGATGGTGGGTTTGCCTGAGGAGAGGGGTTGAAAAGATTAAAGGTCATACAATAAAAGAAGGCAGGAGTGATTAAGACTGGTGATGAATGTTAAAAGAGTAAAATCCTGATAAATAAAGTTTAAATTGATGTGCCGCAGTCATAATAGCCTCGACACTTCATGCCAAGTTTTTAATGTAATTCAAAACATGACGCCCTCAACTCTGGATCCAGCTTTGCAATTCCATAATTGAACAGATGGTTAAAAACTTGATTTGAGGTCAACCTTGACATTATGGAAATCATCAGCTCGGAACTACCCTTCACTGGGTGTCATATGAATTAAATTACTGTGCCAGGCATGGACTGAACAGACAATATCTCCAAGCATTTGTCTCATCAATTGCTAAGAGTGCAAACTATGAAAAAGGCAGCAATGACCTGAAAAACTATTCTAGTACTGTGTGACACTGAGGGCAGGAATTGTATATGTGTCCGGGTCCTGTTTTATAAACTGGGTTAAATCCCACTGGTTTCAATATGATCCATCCCCGCTGAAAAGACCAGCACATACATGCATGAATGAATATGAAACCTCTGGTCTATACATACAGTACAAGCAATGACCCAATCTCCTCCCCATTTTTACAGGGAAAAAATGAGAAAGAAAAAAAACACACACACTTGAATTCAACAGGACCAACCTTCTCAATGTCATCTTCATCCACATCCAGTACTGTTCCATCATGCTCCAGTTTGATTTTCACTTTCCCCTCTGGTAGACTGCCTGCCTCTGTTTTCAGCACAGTGGCTGTGAGGAAACCAGAGAACATTGTAAATGTTTTAACTGCTGTATAAATGCAGACATCATTCTGTATATCAGACTTAAAGAGGTAACCTTATAACAAGCTGCTAATATTCTAATGTCATTAAATTGAGGAACAATGTAATAGTAATGCATCCTGCATGATTTAAGTTAACCCTTTAAGCTCTGAGGGTGTTTTTAAAGATTTCCTGTTTCAATGGCATACCCAAAATTAAAGGCTTGTAACTCGACAAAAAAATAAATAAAAAAAATAAAAAATAAAAAAAAAACAAGTGTATTTTAAAGAAAACTTTTACAAAAAATTTATGATATAGATTATAATTAATTCTGAGACTTTCAGCCTAGGAAATATCTGAAAAATCATACACAAAAAAACCTTTAATTTATATTTTAAACTAAAAAAAAAATTCTCTCTAAATTGACATTCATCAGGGTGTAAATAAGGAACTTTTTGTGAAGTTATAAGCAAAAGCACAGCATATAAGCAACACCTGTTTACATGTAACATATATGCCAAAGACATACTTAGCTATTACTTGTTATATAAAGCTTATAATTTTATAAAAGCACTTGCATTAGGGGAGTCGATTGAAGCCATGCGTGTGTCGGACGTGTGAACAGCAAGCTCTGTGCACTTTGCTAGTTTTTTATTATTTTTATGTCCTAAACCAGTGAGAATCGATACACTCGGTTTCATAACAGTTCTATAAAGACAATATGTCAAAGAATTCAAAATCCTCGGGATCTGGAGACATTACGTGCTCAGGCTGATTCCCCTGACAGGGCCGCAGACCAGGGACTCAGTTTGGATGGTGCGGCATCAGAAATTCAACGTCAACTATCAAACATGTCTGTGATACTGACGAAGGTCATAGCGGACTTGGAGGATCTTGCTGTAATACATCAATCAATTACGGCAATGGATGCTAAATTCTTTTGAAAGTTGGTTATAAGATTGACAGACATCGAGAAACGGATTGATTATCTGGAGTCATCAGAGAGGAAATTAGCTGCTAATCCGCTAGCGACCAAGGCAGATTTGCAGTGCATCTGGGAAAATTTGGAAGACCTTGAGAATTGTAATCGGTGAAACATCATCCATAATGTTGGAATTCCTGAGAACAAGGAAGGCCGAGATATTGTGAAATTCCTAGATGAGCTCTTCCCGTGTCTACTTGTTTTTTAACAGGCCACAATCTGGAAATCGAGTGAGCTCACAGAGTCCCGGCTCGGAGATCTGCTGAGGGAGACGGGCACCGATCAAGTCTGGTCAAATTTCTAAGATCATCTGATAAAGATGTCGTGTTACGCAAGGCGAGAAGTAAAGGAAAGCTTTCTTGGAAGAAACACATTTTCTTGTTCCCAGACTTTGGGAAATCGACAAGAGAGAAACGCAATCGATTCAAGGAATGCAAGAAACTCTTATATCAATGGAAGATCGCTTTTGCACTGATGTTTCCAGCCAAATTGAGAATAGATACCAAGGATGGCCGCAAGTATTTACATGCCCACAACAAGCGAAGTCTTTCATGAAGTCACTGGAATGATAAGTTACTCATGTTGCTCCCGAGTGAGCTTGACTCGTTGAACATTCACTTGACTGTCTGAGGAAGCTGGGTGCCTTTTTTTTTCCCTTCTTCTTGTGATGGTTCCACCTAGTGGCTGGAGTTTGTTTTGTGAAATATGTTTTTGCAGGACATTGGAAGGATTAGGTCATCTGCTGCACTTATGAACAGCCGGCTTACTGAACATTCATTTGACTGCCGAAGGAAACGGTACAATCCGACTTGAGCAATCCCATGGCAAAGTTGTTGCACTGGGTCTCGTATGCATACATGGACTTTTTAAGTTTAGAGTGTTGGATGCCGGTTGGTGCTGTTTAATTAACACGTTTATATTTTTTGTGTAATTTCGTAGTTTGATTGTTGCAATAATGTTGGAATGTGGTCTTTATAATCTTGTTTTTGACACACAATCTATTTTGTCTAATATGTCAAAATGTAAAATGTTAATAGGAGTGAATTATCTCATGGAATATGAGTGAATTATCTCACATGGAATGTAAATGGGTTGGGCATAAAAAGAAGGAAAGTTATTTCTGTTCTTAAACATAAGAAATATGATATAGTGTTTCTTCAAGAAACACACCTTTTCCCCCACAGGAAGCTGAAACATTTGGGAAGATATGGGGTGGACATGTTTAGTGCTGGCTCAAGTAAGAGCAGGGGAGTCATTACATTAAGCATTTACAATTCAAATGTCTCAAACAGATAAAAGATAAATTAGGAAGAGTCATTATTGCTTTAGCAGAAATTCAAAGGCAAAGTCTTATTTTGTCTAATATTCAAGCACCTAACGTTGATGATCAGGGCTTTTTTTATAGATCTTGAAGGGATGTTTCAAGCAGCTGGCACCCCTCATGATATAATATTGGGAGGAGACTTTAGTGTGTAAAGTGTGTAAGCCCCCAAGAGCAACAATGACGCTTCACAGGATGTGTACAAATCTTGGTCTTACAGATATTTAAGGACTTTTGAACCCATTTGGTAAGGACTATAAATTTTTACTTTAATTCATCCCTTTTGCAAAATCTTGAATTCCAACAAATGTTAAAGGCTGAAATCAATATGTATATGGAAACCAACAGGTCCTCAGTATCCTCTGTGGGTATGGCTTGGGAGGAACTTAAGGTGATTCTTTAGGGTCAGATCATACAGTATTCCTCATCCATCAAAAAGTCCAAAGCACAAGAACTTGTGGAGTTGGAAGAGAATATTAAAAGTGCCAATGCAGAGCTGAAGTGCTGAATGTCATCGGAGGGCCTCAGAAAATTGACCCGATTGAAATACAAATACAATACTATTTTGTTGCGTAAGGTTAATTTTTGGCTATTCAGGGCTAGATAGTCATATTTTGAGTCGGGGGGCAAAGCAAGGAAGCTTTTGGCTAGTTATATAAAACAGAGTCTTTTTCTACCATTCCCTCAGTGAAATCTGCTGCTGGTGGTGAAATATTTAACTCGGCCATTGATATTAATATTGCTTTTAAAGAATTCGATCTTGATCTCTATATTTCCACGTCTTCGTCTACTGATGAAAACATTAGAAACTTTGTGGAACCATTAGAACTTCCTAAACTAACGACTGAGCAAAAAAATGTATCTTGATTACGAGATAACCTTGGCAGCGTAATTAAGGCCTTACCAACAGGCAAGTCTCTGGGGCCAGATGGCTTTGTCACTGAATTTTTTTTATTTTATGCTTCAGAATTGGCTACACTATTGCTAAAATTTATATGGAATCATTAAAGAATGGAAAGCCTCCGCCATTCATGACACATCAGTCTGCTCATTAAAAAAAAGTTACTGTAAAAGTTACGTTCCAATTTCCCTGATCCAGCTAGACGTTAAAATATTGTCAAAAATTCTGTCAAACCAATTGAGCATAATTATGTCATCTCTTATACATATAAATTAGTTGGGGTTTATTCTGGGCCACAGCTCTTCTTCTTTCTCGTCCTCGTTTATTGTTATTATATAACTACATTTTCTATTTTCATTTTACTATAAGGTGCATGTATGTGATTCTGAGGGGTGACTGAGGCCAGGAGTGCAGTAACAGTGATTTCTCATTTAGCCCGGCTTCTGGAGAATATGCATTTACTGTATCTTGTATTTATTCAAAAACATATGTATCTGTTATAACTATTCTAAAATAAATCAACTATTCTATAACCATTTGATTCTATTTTATTCGATCATTATTAATTGTATGAGAGAGAGAGAGAGAGAGAGAGAGAGAGAGAGAGAGAGAGAGAGAGATTCTTTAATGTGATATTATACTGTTTCTTTTGGTCTTGTGCATGCTTTGTGTTTTCTCCTACTCTCTGTCCTAATGTTCCACAGATGATGAGGCCTGACATTCCAGCAAGTCTTGGGGAGAAGGCCTCTATTCCAGAGAAGATAGCACCGATACATTGAATGTCTAGATAATTTATGTCTCTGAATTATTTATGGTTATTGTGCCTTCTCAAACGTGACTTTGCCAGTCAAAAATAACTTGCAAGGATTTTAATTGTTTGTCTCAACCAAGGATGGGACCTCAATTCATTTTGTGGCTAACAATTATTGTTTGCATGAAGACGGAAGCAGTCCAGTGGAATATGTTCAAATGTTTGAAGTAGTTGACCTACCAGAATGCTAGAAATTGTGTTATGATGACACCTTTAAAGTAATTTGCACATGACTATAATTGCTTTGGAAAGTTTGCAAAATTAACTTCAACTTCCTGCCTTTCTAACTGTTCTAATCGAATTGAGATGCTTATTGAACCTGCAGAGTACAATCAGAGCAAACTCTTTCATTTGATTACTGCAAAACCTGACTGAGTTTTATCCCTCAATATACATATTGAGGACCCAGCTTTTACACCCTACACAGCCATCTCACTTGATGCTGAAAAGGCATTTAATATGGTAGAATGGGATTATCTTTTTATGATTTTGGAAATATACGGTTTCAGGAATACTTTTATTGGATGGATTCAATTACTTTAGACACCCGGTAGCGGTGGTATAAACAAATTGACTAATTTCAGATTATTTTACTCTGGATAGGGACATCCGGTAGGGTTTCCCCATTATTGTTCTGTCTTGCCCTGGAACCATTAGCAGCCACGATAAGAAGGAAAGATGATTTTCCAGGGGTGGTAGCGGGAGGTGTGGCGCACAAGCTTTTTCTTTACACAGACGATATTTTATTATTTGTCTCTGACCCCATTAGATCTATGCCTTGCCTCCACAGAATTATGTGATATTCTATGATTTGGAAGGTTAATGTTATTAAAATTAATTGCATTCCAAAATGTAACTACCTACTACAATTTCTCCCTGTAGATGTCCTTCTCATTTATTTCAAGCAATTTGATAGCATAGCGAAGTCCTTCATTTGGAATGGTAAGTGTCCCATATTGCATTCCAATAAATTACATAAACCGACTGACAAAGGTGAGCTAGGACGAATCAAGATTTTGTTTTATTATTATGCATTCGGTCTCAGAATTTTGTCTAATTGGTCTCTTCCACTTGAGAGACCCTCCCTAATTTTTGTTTTGAACAGGGAGTTCTGAAAATCTCAAATTTTATTTAGCCCCAGACTCTGTATTTTAGGTGATGTGGCGGTCATTGATATGGAGAATAAGTACATAAAAAACGTGATACTAACTATCATTATGATTGCCAGACAGATAAAATCATGTTTACACACATATCCTGTCTTGTGGCAATACTTTTGAAACAGTGAGTATTAGGGATGTGCTGTCTGATACCACAGTCATGTATTAGCACTCGTAAAAATGCTCAAGTACCAAAAACCAATACCATCTGACGTACGAGTGTCATTGTCTAAACATTTAGCACACTTAAAATCACGTTATGCCTTACTGAGATTATTTAAAAGCAAATGCTGCAATTTAATTATATAAATATAAAGTTTGCATGAGTGGCACGTTGCAAATGTGAGCACTTATGAATGTGTGGAGACAGTGTGGTGCCGATATCAGCTGCAAGTAACTTTTAAAGCTCACCATGGCTCATACAGGAGAAACACCCATTATGAGCATCAAGTGCTCTGTTTGTAGCAGATGACCATGAACAGAGCACAAATTCATGTTGTAGCGGGAGGCACAAACAGAGTACATACTTATTTAATTAAAGAGTAGCCTTTTGTGTTTTAATAATCACTTTGAGTCATGTAGCCAATGCCTATTCCGGAGTGGGAAGCTCCGACATCATGTAAGCTCCTTGGTTATGACACAGAAACAAAAGTTTATGTAAAAGTATATAAAAGTATGACAAATGTATTATTCACTGTTATACTTCTAGTACTACTAATAATAAAAAAATAAATCAATAGTAATTGTATTATATTTAAACAATATCTTACATCTGTGATTCTCTGTAATGCAGGACTTTATTTGATCAAATATAACTCCCAATGTATTTTAGATTGTGCTGTGAGGTTCTGAATAAAAGCCAGTGTTTCCCCTTTATGCATTCATCTGCGGTGCACCGACCCTGCTAAATTATGAGTGCCACTGCTGAGATTTCACATGGTTCATTAATATTCTTTACACAACGTATCTCTTGCTAGGCCCAGTCAGCTGTGCGGTTTTTACACTGCACGCAGTTGAATGGGGCTGGTTCTATGAAATGAAAGGGAGCCCACCACACGCACTGCAAAACACAGTGATGTCACTGTATAGCAGTACAACGTGAGCGTGTCCTGCAATTGAGAGAAGCAGGATACCCGCAGGGTCTGAATATCAGCATGGGATTGCGGGTATTGCATACAAATGTAATAATTTCCACAGGTTCCACATTCAGAATGCAGAGAATTACCGCACACTTTTATTCACTTTAAAGGGGACAAATTATGCAAAATTCACTTTTATATAGTGTTTATACAGAAATGTCGTAGTGTGTGTACACAACCACCCTACAATGATAAAAATCCCACTCCTCCTCTTATATTTCTATTAATCAAAAAAAGTTTTGTTTTAGAAGGAAATGTGCCCCAAAACATACAAAAATGTACACCATACACCAGACTGCTTTGTGAATGAGTGTCAATAAAAAGCAGGATGTTTGCAAATCGCCTTTCTGAATATGCTTGTTAGCTGATTCCACGCCTAATGTAGCTCAAGTTACCATTGTCTCTTATTGTATTCATGGAGACCAGCGCTATGTCGGGGGCAGAGAGCAACAGCTCATTTGCATTTAAAGAGACACACGAAAACAGTGTGTTTTTGATTCCACCCAAAAAGAGGCATTTACAACATGGTATAATAAATTATCCGTGGGGTATTTTGAGCTGAAACTTCAAAGAAACATTCTGGGGACACCAGAGACTTGTATTACATCTTGTAAAAAGGGAATACTAGGTCTCCTTTAACATGTAGCTGCAAATTGGTAAACCAGTCTATACAGATAGAACAAATCAATAATCTTGTGTTTGTATCCAACTGTAATTTCAGAATCTCACAAGTAAATCAGCTCTTCCGCATCCCTCTCTCCCTCCCTCAACGTTTGTTGAGTTTAGTGTGTAAGAGCATGCAGAAAGTAAGACAAGTAAGTTTGTCGCATATTTACTGAACTTAAGATTCTGTGTTGTACTGTGTCTCTGTAAGCGAGCGATGCAATAAAACTAATGCTCGTGTTTATAATCAACAAAGCTGTCAACATTTCAAGCGCTCAACGTCGGAGCGATCTAGTTTTCCCACCTTTCATATAACTCCCTCATATCATATTACAGAACCTTTGATAAGAAAGGCAAACACAGCACATATACTTTGTGTAAACTGCTACCAGAACTACTCTGGATGAAGAGAATCTACTGCAGGGAGAAGAGAAACAATTAAACACCCATTACAGCTGTCATCTCCATTTATCTGGAGCTCCATCTGACCTGTACAGGTATTGTCAATGCCCTGAGAATCAGTAAATTTTAAATAGTATGTAAAAATATGTAGAAAAAATAATAATCTAAAATGTATAACATATATATATATATATATAAATATCCTTTTCGATTTTTAAGCAAGGTTCTCTCTCAGGACTTTATCTGTTAACATTTTCAATGCATTTTGTCAACAATAAACGGCCGTTGTAATGTAACTTGTGAGTATTGACTTGTGCTCTTAAAGTGATAGAAAAAACATAGAAAAATGACATTCTGCCTTTTGTGTTCCACAGAAGAGAGAAATTCATACAGGTTGGGGATGAGTAATGAGTGTAAAGACAGAAATTACATTTTTGGGTGAGCTGCCCTTTAACTACCTGTTATAGTCTTTGTTAAAAGGTATCTGTCAAGACCAACAACATAAATGTTTGTCAGCCCATGATTGCATCACATCTTGCTGAGAAATAAGTATCCGAATCAGAGGACCATAATTAGGCTATTTACTTAAAAATCATTCTATTTGAATAAAACTAGAAGAATTGTAACCCTCCATGAGTTTTAGGTAAGGTTGTTGTAAATGTTCATATGTTTAGTACATTTTACCCCCAGAGCCCTTCAAATGCCCCAGTAAATACACACAGAACAAGGCGAAAATTAATAACCTATCCATAATGATTCAAAGTTTGTTTTATGCTATTTCTCCACCAACGTGTATAAAGGGTGGAAAAACATGTTTTCAAAATCTTCTATTGAAATGTATAAAATTTCTCTGCTTCTGAATTTACTTAACATTATTGTCAACTCCATACTCTGTTTCAGTTGGGAATATATCAAACTACAGATGCCAATTGCAAATTTAATGCCGATTCATGTTGTCTTTAACATGAATCAGTGGCCTTTCAGTGATACAATTTCATAATGGTTGGCTTTTGTACTCACCCAGAGAGAATCCATCCTTGTGGACCAGCCACACTTTCTCTGAACCGTACCATGCTTGCTCTGCAGCTATCTGCTCCTCTGTCTTCACCTGTAGAGAAAAACACCAGTCAAAAACACACTTATTGGCTTAGTAGATGTCCCTGGATCAAAAACATCACATGCTTCAAACTCACTCCATGCAATGGTCCACACTCATAGGAAGGATGTATTGGAGAAGGACTGCTGTCAATTGATGGGTTGTTTACACTGAACTGGTACTTTAACCCTGATCTGAGACCTATAATTTATCTACCAGATTACATATAACGGCTAAAACAGGTCACAGATCAGCCCAAAAAAGCATTGTTTACCACCATCTATAGTGAGAAATGAGCTTAAAGGGATAGCTCACCCAATAATTAAATTCTGTCATCATTTACTTACCCTGTCGTTCTTCCAAACCCATCTGAATTACTTTCTACTGTAGAACACTAAAGGAAATATTAGGCATTATATTTGCCTCAGGTGGCAATAACTTTAATTGCATCTTTTTTCCATTCAATTTCAAGAGAATAATCGCACAACATCTCCTTTTGAGGTACACGCAAGAAAGTAAGTAATTTGGGTCTGGAACAACTTGGAAATTAAATGATGATATACTTTTCCTTTTTGGGTGTACTATTCCTTTAAAACAGTGTAGGCTGTCATGCAAGACAGGGAGAGTTTAACTGCAGGTGTAGATGAAGTAGACTCAGGCTTCAGGTGATGGACAGGGTCAGATTACACACTAGATGTTCTGGTTGTCAGGGCATGTCTGACTCTTCTGCACTCATGCCTGACCTTAACACATTCACACCAGTCTCAACATGAACTCTACTGTTGTAATAGGCTGACAGCGAGAGATAGTCTATCAGTGGATGGGATGGGGTTGTGTTCCAGATCGTATGTTTCTCTCCTAACAGAGATTTGTGTTAAGATGTTATGATCATTGGTAAATCCACTCCATAGGAACAGTGATACTTGAGAAGGATGGGTAGGAAACACTACAGCACAACAAAGAGGATTAAACCACTGTCAGTATAGTACAATAAAGTTATAAACAAACCAATATTTTTTGGTGTTAAAGCCTTAAAGGCTAGTTCAAACCACCCCAACAAACTTCAACATCAAATTTCAATGGTTTCTACAAGTTGCTTAGTGTTGTCAATGAAATGGGATGGGTGTGAGAACACAGCACTCCACAACACATGGTCACGAAGGGTCAAGGTATTATGCAGGTGAACTACACACACACAGCAGAAAGCAGACCTTAGGAAGGGCGGCAGCGGCATGGTCTGCCTTTAGGATGGCCACAGGATCCTCCTCCACCTGTCCCTGTGAGACAGCAGGTCAGCATGAGGAGGCAAGAGCACTGTTAGACACCAAGACACTTTATAATGAAGATCTTTCAAACACACATTAGTCAATGTAATAGCCTGCCTCAGCTCCACACGTAAAGCATCCTGTGAACAAAAGGGTTGCTGATCATAAAATATATTAATGTAAGGCACTATGGTTAACCTTTGGAAGAAAACGGTATGAAATTAACATTCAGTTACTAGATTTTACTGTAGTGAATGACCGATATATCAGCAAGGATGATTTATCTTTCTGCTGTGTTGGATAGTAACGGACTACATGTAATCTGGATTACAAAATCCAGAATTACTAGGAAAAAGTACTTGTAATTAGATTATTTTAATAATTGTTGTTTGATTTCTTGTTTACGAAAATTTGATTAAAGACGTGCAAATTGGTGCGAACACTAAAAATTTGATTTTTATCAAAACTTGCAGGGTGAAAAGGGATTTTCTTAGTGAATTTTGAGTAAATGTTGTGTACAATATTTTTTTGTGTACAATATTAACTGCATTTGGTAAATTTTGTGTGCATCACATTTGCACACATTATATTGTATTATGTGTGTATTTGACATTATATCAACCATCGGGCACATCGTCTATATTGGCAAACCACAAGTTTACAGCAGCATTACTTTTCATTATTAACATTATGCATTAGCATCAGGATGCGAACAATAACAACACAGATTACACAGAGATATGACTACAGTAGGAAAGTCCCTATGTTGGTCAAATGAGTTAATGCACGAATGAGAGAGCCTGACACATGTGGCAACAGGTGATTAGCATGAATCAAAGTCACAAATCAAAAGCACCCACTGCCATACACTCACAAAATATGTAGGCTAGCAAAAGTTCCTGAGGGCAAGTTCAGGTCAGACTAATTCATTCCCATACTGAATGTTTCATGCAGATAGAGTTTGCCCTCAGTCAACATGCACTGACTGCCATAACAACAATGCTATGTTTACATGCACTAATTTTCATCAATCCAAATAAATTCAATCCGATTGCAGATTCCGAAAGTGCCGTTTATATGTCCCCTAAAATTTGCAATCTGATACAAATATTTATTTACATGTATTCCGAACAAAAGTTCTGCGCAAGCGACAAGCGTCACGTTCTGAATAAGTGGAGAAAGGCTGAGAAAGTGAGAATGGCACCAAAGTTCATAATTGGTGCTTTGTTGAGATATTTAAAATAAAATATGCCAGAAAAGTTCTTCTTCTTAGGTTACTCACTCTACTTGCCAAACGAAGAATTAGAAGCAGCATCTAATACCCTGTCCAACTTTACCGTGTATTTTCCTCATGCATCTTAAACGCAGGCAACTCTGGATGGGAGTACGAAGTAAAGACAGGTGGGTGAGTGTTGTCCTTAACAGGAGTTTACAGATGTTGAATGGAAACAAAATAATAGGGACTTTAAGCAACATCTTCGGATGGGATGCTACACAAAAATCACTAAGCAATTATGATGGCAGAAACAAAGCATTTAATCATTCAAGAAAAAATATGTAGGCTATTTAAAACAGCAAGAGAATTGATGCTTGTACTGTTAAATAACTGTCAGAAGAAGAGTTTTACTCTTGTACGATATAAATAGCCTACGTCTAAAACCTAGATATTCTTATTATTAATAGTCTACTGATATTTTTTTTATTTTACATTTTAGTTTTTTTAAAGCCTATAACCGTGTGTAATTTACAATAAGTTTTGAGGAGTATGTTTAGGGTATTTACTGTGTTCACTTTGCATCATCTCTTGAAAAACATATTCTAACATTTACTTTCCTAACCTGTCATGTGCAATTGTATGTCACTTTGGCAAAGAAGAAACACTTTACAAATGATGATTTCGATGTCAGGAAGTGAGTGACGTCACATACACGCAATGGTACACAGAACACCGTAACCATACCTGCTGCTTTAAGTCCCTATTAAGAATGACGCAATGTTATTTTTTTCTTTATGTGATGTCATGAAAGAACATATGCGCCCTGCAGAATATTAAGTGTGAGCCTGCATACCATTAATGCATTTTGTCGGGCCTTGGTAGCTCAGTGAGTAAAGACGCTAACTACTACACCTGGAATTTGCGAATTTGAATCCAGGGTGTGCTGAGTGACTCCAGCCAGGTCTCCTAAGCAACCAAATTGGCCCGGTTGCTAGTGAGGTTAGAGTCACATAGGGTAACCTCCTCATGGTCGCTATAATGTGGTTCGCTCTCAGTGGGGCACGTGGTTAGTTGTGCGTGGATGCTGCAGTGGATGGCGTGAAGCCTCCACATGAGCTAGTTCTCCGCGGTAACACGCTCAACAAGCTACGTGATAAGATGCGCAGGTTGATGTGGAGGCAACTGAGATTCTTCCTCCACCACCCGGATTGAGGCGAATCACTACGCCACAACGAGGACTTAGAATGCATTGGGAATTGGGCATTCCAAATTGACGAGAAAAGGGGGAGAAAATCGGAAAAATAAATAAATAAAAATAATACATTTAGTCATTGCTTTGTAGGTTCCCGTGAAGAGTATCATCTATAACCACGCATATGCACCCCATTTCTGATTAAATTAGGTCTACACCACCCTCTTCATTCGGATCCAGCTCAATCTGATCATTTTTGTGTTTACATTAAGGCTTTTCAATCCGATTGAGCTATCAGTCGGATTTTAAATGGATTATTGGTTGCATGTAAACGTGGCCACTGACTAGGCAAGCCAAAAAAAAAAAAAGCAGGCAATCCTCACATCAGATTTAAGGTGTAAACAAATACACTAAACTAACAAACAAATACATTTGTAATTGAAAAGTTTCTAGAAAATCAATCTGAACTGATGCTCTACTACAACACGACATCTAGGTTTGGCAAAAACAAAAAGACAACAAGCACAAAAGCACAGAGTCAAGTATGAGTGAGGGGTTGGGTTAGTTAGAGGAACTGAGGGCTTACACTCCAGCAGGCCACACGAGAGCACACTCCGGCCAGGCCAAAGATGGGTGCAGAGGGGCCCTGTACCTGAGACGATGAAGAGGCACTGGCAACAGGTTCCAGCTACACCAGTCAGCCAAACAATAACAGCCACAGAGACAGCAGTGAATGAGAGAAAAAGGAAAAGATGAGACACATATCCACAGATGAAAGGACAGCAGCAGGCACATGGAGATGGGAATGGACATGCCTAAATTGAGAACCTGTTAGCTAAATACTAAAGTTTTCCTGTAACAGAACACAAAACTGTACTTCAAGTTGTGGAAAAAATGAAAAATTGCTCACTACTGTTTAGAACAGAGCTATAACTCTCTTCTAAAGAGACTGAGTTCATAAACATTAAATGAGTGTACACTATGCAGCCACTCTGCTCACATTAATGTCCTTAAAATCCCTTTTGTCATAACAATAATTAAAATATTTCCTAATGAGTTCTCCAACAGCATAAGTGCAGTCAGGCTTTAAAATGCTGCATTTACAGCTCTACAGCCAGTACAGTGGGAGCTGTGTAAGACAATGGATAAAAGCACATTTTAGCTCAAGAAAGAGAGTTAGTCAGATGAAAATGAAGAGGAAGCAGTAATGAAGAACAAGAGGACAGAGGAAGAGGAAAAGTAATAGACAGGCATTACAGATGCAGCGAAAATCCTCTCCAGCCGTCTCTGTGCCTCTTCAGTGGGACTCAGTGGTGGACTCTCCTAAAGGTCAGACCACCAAGAGGAGGTGAGTCTATCTCAGACTATGATCAAGGCTTTTAGGGGTGGGCAGTATGACCGAAAGTACGAGTAATTTTACATCCCAGTTATAGTACAGTATGTCACAATATTGTAATTTTTGCTGATAATTCAACCCCACAATGTTTTATACATTACATAATCATGTAGTAATGTCTATTCTTCAAAACAGTACTACATTATAAGGGTGGGTAAAAATATTGATTTTCTGATTGATGCTTAAATCCCAAGATCAATCTTTTACTCTATGAGCAACCATCCACTACAATGAGAGGAAACCATTCGCGTTTGCGACCAAATTTTGCGCTATGTGAGTAAATTTTATATATTTGGCAACTGGCTGCAAAAAAATGAAAACATGAATTTGTTTTTATGTAAAAGTCAAAATGTGACAAAAAAAATTATGAAAAACTATGAAAATATAATTAGTCGAATCGAAATTATAAGCTTGCGAATCGAATCTGGATATCTGTATTCAATACCCAGCCCTAATAAATTGTCTTTTTTAAATGGTACATTTTTGAACAGTTGCACACATGTGATTGTGACCACACATCAGTTGAAGTAAATGCACCAAACTGTGACATTGCTCCGTAACCATGAAAAAAATGATAGTTTTTTTGTTTGGTGACTTTTTTTTTCATGGATTTACCGCTGTATAAATGCTACACCGGCGCATGGTACAAACATCATACTGCCCAGCCCTAATGGCTTTGATATTGATAATACATTTTTAAGCAGCAAAAACAATTTATTTACAGGATAAATTGTAAAAGCATTACACAGAACATGGTTGACAGCAATGTGACGAGTGTGAATATTAGCCATGCTGCACACCCTTTCTGCAGAGCTGAGCAGGCAAGTTAACTAACTGCTGCAGGGGGTGAACTCACTAAAATACTCCTACACACACCTTTTTGGCCATAGTTGGCACAGTGGGTTTAGAAATGCTCCCAGTAGAAGGTCTCCCTGCTGAGGCTGGTGGCATACGTATGGCTGCCTTCACCTTCAAATATCATGTTTAAACCACACACAGGTATTCACAAAGGTCACTGAAGTGACTGAAGTAATAACCATGCATCAAATCAGTGATCAGTGCACCAAAGAAATGTCTTTTAGTATAAAACATCATGCATAGAACACTCCAAGTGAAGCATCCAGATGCAGAGTAATACAAAAGGTATGCAATGTAATTCAAACAGCCATTACAAAGCCAAGATCAGCACCTTAAAGCTGAATTTCCAATGGGCCAAAGAGGCCTAAAGAGGCTCCTTAGGGAGGCAACTTAGAGAAAGCCAGTGAGAAGCTCAGGAGAAGGGTGCGGTCACACAACCAAAGCCTCAAAACTCATGAGCTATAACACTTCCTGAAAGTTAAATATCACCTGTATACAATCTACTGTATATGAAAATAAAGTTTAGAGGAAAAAAATGGTGCCATGTTAGTGGAAATTATGCTGTGCTGATACTTGTTTACAAAAATTCTACTCAGTGGAATAATTGTATGGCTAGTGACATACGGCTTACAGATTTGCACACTCCTCACACGGTTAAGTGAAGTACAGCAAACCATGCAGTTGAGTAATCAACATGATCTATACCTCTGTTTTTTTCATAGCCGTTTGTTTAGGGGTGGGTATGAACCCTGACGGAGGGGCAAATGGGTCTGTCTTGGGGCCCAGGGGGCTAATGGTGTTGGATTTAGTAGAAGCAGAGGTAGCAGCTGCTTTAGGGATGGTAGGTGTAGAACTGGGTGTAACAGGAACCGTTTTGGGATCTGGAATAGGAGCTGAAGATGATGAAATCGTGGGAACTTTTGGAACAAATCCAGCAGAAGTCATGGAAGAAGGTTTTGGAGCAGGAATAAAACCTGGTGGTGGGGAAAGTGTAGATGGTTTTGACATGGGGACAAATCCTGTTGGGGAAGAGATTGGGTAGGGTTTGGAGTCAGGGATTGACCCTGTAGGTGGCGAAAGAGGAGGCTTGGAAGGAGTTGAGGTAGTTGCGGATGTTAAAGTCTGTTCCTCGTGTTTTGGTGGTTGCCTAGCCTCTACTTTCGGCACAGTTTTATACTTTGCTGGTCCAGAATGTTCCTTCTCTTGCATTTTCTCCATCAAATTCTCTACAGTTTTTGCATCCTCTTTTTCATCTTTGCGGATGCGTGGACGAGGATCCCTGGTCCTGCCCCGGTTCATCAAACTGGCCAGTCCAGAAGAGAGATCATCTTTTTCCTCTTTCTTAATTGCATCATGTCTGAAAGAAAACACTGGCATCTTTACAACCTTAGGTACAGATGCTGGTTCAGGTTTGGATGGTTCTAAAGCTAGTTTAGGAGGGTAATGGGACATGGCTGCAGGAGATGTTGCCGTGTCTTCTTCTACAGGCAGTACCCTCCTCACTACTCTGCGCACCACCTTCACCACCTTCTTCCGGGTTCCACCCTGCAAGTCCTCAGTGAGCTCTGGCTGGCTTGCACTAACAGCAGTCTGGGAATTGCCATTGAGAGTACAACTGATTTGGCTATCTCCATTCAGAATGGGTTCAGGACTCAGTGGAGCTTGAGGAGGCTCAGGGCTTTTGAAACGCTCTGGCATCTTGGGAATTTCAGAGTACCTTTTGGCTGCCATCTTGTTTCTGTTGGGTGATGGGCTCTTGACCCGCTCCCTGAGCTGAGGTTGGGATGGAACATCTGCAGGATTGTCCCGAACAGGCTGTGGGCTCTTGGCACGGAGCAGGCCTCTACCAGGCTCCAGGCTTGGCACTGACTGGGATCGGCTACTCAGGCTACCATCGCTGTCAGACTACTCACCCGGCAGATATTGCAGAAGTAGAAGTGTCAGTGAGGAAAGGTAAAAAGACATACCATCATTGAAAACACAAACATATTGCTAAATGGGTGTACATCTAATATGCATTAACACTTAGATAGTGATAGTGTTGAGAAAAACATTTCTACCAGAACAAGATGTTGTGTTGATTGCTAGCTAGCCTACATATTCCTGACTTATTTGGTGTACTTTGACTGGGACCATTTGTTGCATTCAAATAGTTGGAGAAAACGGATCTCAAAACACTTTTGGGAAATTATGCTTCTTCAGTCTTACCAAAAGGTAACACTATAATAATATATCTAACACAATAAACAAGGTGAAAGGTTTTTCCTTCATTTACATAATATCTAGCAGCTCTGTAAAAAAAGAGAATTGTGATGAGGTTGTGAACTATTGCATAAATAAATACTTACACTAAGAATCATTTAATGTGACTTATTGCACTTAAAATTACTACACAGAGCGCCTCTTCAAACATGCATACACAAACTCAGACTGAAAGTGAACCACTTTTCTGAGACTTGTCTTGCCCCCCTACCAAGTCGTCTCTTGACTCCCACACACATATGCAGCAGACTCCATTATTGTATTAACAGAAATACACACAGTATACATGCCAGTAAGTCATTGCACATAGCTCACTGCCACCCACACTATTTTTAAACCATTTAAACTCACTGAAACTTCCAGAAAGAAATGCTTTCATCTGTCTCAGCTGTCTATTAAAATATAATGTAATTTATGGATTCAGACTGCTGTTAAAAAGGCCCAATCTAACACTTCAAATCAAGCTGAGATGAGGAGAAAATGATTCCATTATGATGGTGTGTCATAGCTCCAATTAAGAATTCTTTCTAGGTGTAGGATTAATACTTATTTTCACTAATCTAATTTCAAACACCTCAGTACAATCCATGTATTTTTTAATATTTAGTAAGTTTGTTTATGCAGTCTCTTTATTAAACCACAGACCTTTTGTTCAAACAGAGCACATGGTGTGCAACAGCTGCATGCCAATAAACAAAACAACAAAGAATCAAACTGTCTCCATCTTCACAGATTTAGAGGCAAATTACTATGCAGCAGGTGTGACAGTGGATGAGTCAATGGTCAATTTGTACTGAATAAAAGATGTTATTGTAAATATACTGGGAACAGGCGTAT
This sequence comes from Moxostoma hubbsi, assembly GCA_032164185.1. Taxonomy (NCBI): domain Eukaryota; kingdom Metazoa; phylum Chordata; class Actinopteri; order Cypriniformes; family Catostomidae; genus Moxostoma; species Moxostoma hubbsi. The sequence goes on along the minus strand of JAVLUX010000029.1, from coordinate 23,496,214 downwards.
TCTCTATTAGCCTAACCTTTCTTACAGTATTGTTAACACCCACCGAAATGGGCTTCCTGTGACAACAATTATGCATCCTGTGTCAGAACACAGGGACATGGAGCCAAATACACTACTCTAACCACGGAACTAGTAGTAGTGGACCGATATGTGTTTTTAATACTGACACCGAGAACTAGAGCACAATGGCTGATAATATGCCAAAATGTATAATACAATAAATTATTTGCAGATTATTTATGCACAAAATTGCTGAATTTAAACACTTATTCATACACAATATTTACTCAAAAATATATTATATTCAAAACAGTAAAAGATCGAAACTGTTATCAGCTGATGCCAATAATCTCAACATTGCCAAAGTCAGCTGATTAATCAACCTGGCTGAAATATCGGTCAATCACTACTAATAAGATACATGTAGCTTTGTTTGTGGAGACAAACAATCTGTTTTCCCATCTGCAAATTTTTTTTTTTTTTTTACAACTATCACTTTAAAAGAGTTGAAATAATTAATTTGTTAGTGTGCAGAATAGATGGGGACTTACATTGTCTTTTGAACTCTTAGGGATTGGCTTGTTCTCTTCTTTAATCTATAGGGGTTCATGTAAAAAGCTCATTATCATTTGCTTTGGGAGTAATGAAAATGAGTTAATGCTGAGGTTATTTTGCAGCTGACACATCCAATACATTAATACATTCATGCATGACCATTATAGGCTTAATAAACATTTCAAAGTCCAGATTAGACAGAAAAGTTCAACTAAAATTGGAAGCCTAAAAAGACACTAATGTACAGTGCTTGCAATTTATCATAAAGACATATTTTAAGCAATATCATCAGTTAACAATCCCCCATGACTTTGAAGCACACCGGTCATTTTCACAAAGTGATTTGCGTTTTCCATCTGCCACAGTACACACACACACTTTCGCAAACACACATGCACCGAAAAGACGCTGTTAGCAGCAGTGTGCTCATAAACCGTGCACTTGGCACCCAAGTGCATTGCCACAAATAGATATAAAAGTGAGAGCATTGGTGCATTGCATGCTCAACAATCAGCTGATATCACATAGTGCAGAAAGATGAGAATGAAACACCACTTTCCTTTTGCTCCCAGAAAGAAAAGCGTGATGAGAATGCCATGCTGGCAACGCTGCTGTCATGGGCTGGGCCGGGTAAGGGTTTGAGGGCGGAGACTGAGAGAGATGAGGGAGGGAGTGTAGGGTGAAAAGATGAGTGACAAATGGAGAGACCAGCAGACAAGAGGCTGGCACAATGGATGCTGGTCTTCACAGTTAAGTTATGAGGTCACAAACTTCAGGTAAGCAAGACCCACAATGCTGGAAAGAGGAGCAGGTTCTTGGCTCTGTTGGACAGAAGGAAGTAATTAAATACACTGGGATTGGCTCAAATCACAATACACAAAATCACCTGGAAGAAAAGAAGCACATGCTTACGAAAAGACTCCATGACAGACCTATGGGTATTCGAAAATTGGGCTTATTGACCTCTACCTAATGGAAAGCCTTGAACTTTTAAAATGAAATCTATTATGAAATATAAATATAAACATACAAACATTAGGGCTGTCGATTTAAAGCGTTAATTTAGTGCAATTAACTCAATGAAACATAATGCATTAAAAAAGCTGATGCAATTAATCATGCCCCTGATCTGCACCTAAATTTCATGATAAGAAATGTTCCTAACACTGGAGCAATACAAGCTTGATGTACCACCTTGATGTGGCAGTAGGGGGCAGTCTGCTCCAGCTGTAAAGGCAACATGCCTCATAAAACCATTGAGAGCAACAGGCAGCACAGCCTTCCAAAGACATGCTTTACCCTAAAGACAGCTGAACAGAGCACAAAAGAATGCATGTATCTCGAGATGGGTTTTTCAACTTTTCAATCTTTAATTTCTTTCAATGAAAAATGTACACAAACATTTTAATTCCACCACAGCTCTCATTCGCACATCCACATATTCAGATATGGCACATCGCAAAGGAGACTTGAGAACTACGGCAGAGGGGATATTGTTTTTTTGTGAGAAAATTTGCAAATGTCTGAAGTAATCTTGAAAAAGATTATAGTGAAAAGTCATCTGGACTGCTTTTATGGTGCCTTTTTGTCAATGTATGATTACATTGTATGGAAAAAAGAAGCTTGTTGATTCTCCAAAACCTTTCCTTTAGTGTTCCAAACAAAAAGAACAACACATATACATATATATATATTAGTCCATTAAATAATTTTTATTTTTGGGTAAACTATACCTTTAATATAAGACAACTGCCAGAGAGCTTTTTTTTGTAAACACAAAAAGCAGTCTCACCTCATGCTCAAGTCACCACAGCTCCATGGATTACTCCATGATCACAAATTGCTGTCACACAGACCTCTCTTCTTACCCCATATGCAGATCCCAAACCCTGCTCTCCCCTAAAACCCCTTACTCCACCACAGACTCGTCACCAGGCCTTTCACTCATCAGACACACCGTAGCTATAAAAAGGTGCCAGTGGTGTTCTTATCTGTTAACAGAACACTGCGATACTGACAGCACAGTCCTTTTTTAAGAGCTGCCACATGGGCACGATGAAACTGTTCACATTAAAACTAAACTTGCACCAGCTGCGCAAAACAGTACTCAACACAAATCCAAAAGCAAACAAACTCAACAGGGATTGATAATGGAGAAAAACAAAAGGATCACACAAATTTAAATTAATGGTTCACCCAAAAATGAAAATACTGCCATAATTTATTCATCCAGTAAGGCTGTCACTTATTACTATTATTACTTTTGGCTGATGATTAATTGTCAAAGAAATAATTGCGATTATGATGAGTAATTACCTCTTTGAGAGCTCTCACAATTAATTGTCTAAAAAAATTGCCATATTTCTTAAGGTTAAAAAAGTCTTATATAACTTATTTAACTTCAAATATATAAAACAAATAATAAAATGGGGATATATGATTCCTTTATAAGGATTTAAAACGTATGAATGACGTGAAAAATAATGTTTTAAATGTTATAAATACTAAAAATATGTCTCTCTTTTTGGTTAACTTTAATCCTGGTCCATTTTACAGTTGCACTGTTGTTTTTGGGACCAAGCCAACCTGAATAGCAATATAATATTACATTATATGGAATAGTAAAATATTTCTGTCCTAAATTCTTAAATTTTTACTTAAGTGTCTCTGATTAAAGCCACAAGCCCTTATTTCTCATGAAGGAAGATCTTTGGGATTCCATTTCTTCATTTTACCATCTCCATAGAAAGAGTAAGTGGGCTTTGGATGTCACTGTTTATCATTAACACAGTGTGACCATTTATTCATACGAACAATGAACAGGATTCAGGAACATTTGCCATTACGTGATCGGCAAATGAAAGCGAAACCGGAGCTTAGAGGCAGACCGATATATCAGTTTTACCAATTAATCGGTGCTGATAGTTGCTTTTTGGAACTATCGGTTATCGGCAAAAATCTGTCGATAGTTGCGGATATTTTTTTTTAAATGATTTTGTCATTTCAAAATAAGAGTTCCCAGTGTGTTTCGGGCTTGTTTAAACTTAAGTCCCGCGTTATGTACCAAACCTTAATAATTTCTGGTTATTTCTGAGATTTTGGTTGAACAAAAACTGCATCTGGAATTTTATTCTTTTTGGACACTTTTCTTTGCCCGCCATAATAAAGAAAGCAGCGTCAATATTTTTTCAAAGTTTTTTTGTTCAAGAAATAGTTTGTCTTTTGACGAAAATGTCCATTAAAATTAGTCAATATTTCATCATCTCATTTTCATGTGTTTTGACCTATAAATTTAGTCAATGAAAATAAAATCTTTTAGTTGATGACGATCATTTATCAAACACATAACTATACATGGCCTACTGTCCTTGAGCTTTTACAATAATAATGAATAGACTGAAGAATTAGCTACCTTTTAGACTACCTACTGTACTCTGAATTCTTCATGATTTAGAGACTTATTCATTTTAAGTGAAAGGATATTACATTGCATAGCATGTTTCTTAATGAAACAGTGTATTCACAACACAAATTAAGCATATTCTCACAAGCGTGTCATTTAGTTCAAGTTCACCATTTCATTCGCTTCACTGTGCAGATGTAAGTTGTTATATTACATATAATGCATGTTGTGGATATAGGCTCCTATAGTGATTAAAATCATGTATAAAAAGGATGCGTTTGAATGAGGCATTTACCCCGTTTTAAAGTGGTTCATTTGCCTGTGTTCAACTCACGTGGCTCAAGCGGAGATATCCCAAATGATTAATGGGTTAGATGAATCTATATCTAATATCATCTTCTGTATACAGATTCTATAGATGTTTTTTCTCCTTTCCATATCTTGCACTGTTAATATCTTGCAGTATAATTTTTATCTTGTCATATTTTCATCAATAGTATGCTTTAATTAAATATTTTAATTAATCACCATGCACCTTTTTGTCTCGATTTCGTTAAAACGTCAAAAAAACCCATCATCAATGAATGTTTTCGTGAATGATTTCGTTGACAAGATTAACACTGAAAGACGCTTATTTTTTTTTTTTACATTTTATAAATCAAAACTATTGGCCGATTAATCGGTTATCGGCTGACCTCTACTGGAGTTCTTTATTTTCACAATCAAAGTTTAAGATAAAAGTTTATACCTCATTTATATTTATGCAGGAGATTGGCGACAGCCTTTGCAGATGGTGCACGATCAGAGCGATTGAGAAGCGGTTAATCTTCACGTGCAATTCATGGGCTGTCCTGGCTGACGTCTGCGGTGTAGATCAGTGAAACACTTGGAGTTCAACAGAATGAGATGCACGAACGCACAAAATAAATACACAAAACTCCCTTATTTGGACATTAAAATGTTTGGAATTTGAAGCACAATAATCAGTTCTCAAATAAGTGCAGTTAAATCAAATAACCACAATCAGACGATTAATTAATAATTGCAACAGTCCTACCCGTTTGACTCTCTTTCTTACGCGGAATACAAAAGGAAAATGTAGTCAGCATTCTGTTCCATCTCTTCAATACAATGTCAGTGGATAGTGCTTAAGTAGGGCTTGACCGATTATCGGCTTGGCTGATAATCAGATCCGATATTTATAATTTTCTTAAGATAACAATTACGATAATTGTCTAATCTGATTGCTGATGAATTTCAAAATGTGCTCTGTTGGCTCTGATGCCACTGCCTCTCTCTGAAAGGTTACTGGTTTCAGTCTGGTTCAATGCCCACCCATAGTTTTATCGGATTGGTTATATGTCACAATGGCCAATCAACACTGCACTCCATATTCGTTGGGTTCGTATTCATGAGGTGGAAAATTGGAAAGCAACAAGAGAAAGACGCATCATTGAGAGGACAAGCGGTTTTCAAAAGTAAGAATGAAGATCCTGAAGTAGCAATAAACATCACAATACTCTATGCCAGTGGTCTCCAATTAGCACACTGCGGTTCAGGTCCGGACCCTGGATTTGTTCCATCTGGACCTCAAGACATCAATGCCCCAATGTACCATTTCTACACTTTAGGTTAGCAGCGTGACAAAACAATGGAGATGTGTACACCTTAAGTACTCCAGGGCATAGATAGCACTGATCTTGCTTCATTAATGAGCTTTCGCGCTCCGAAAACATTGCCTCTCTCCACTGACTGCGACATGAGGCGCCTCATAGTATAGCTGCAGACGAGGTTATTTTAACGACAGTAGACTGTAGGAGAAATACAGTGAGCAGCATTATAGATGGAAAAATGGCATAATTCGCTAAAATGCACTGCAAATCTGTGTTTGATATCACTTAGCTGTACTTGGTACAGCTAAGCACGGTTTGTGGCAGGACAATTTATCGTGTTTCTGGAGTGCCTTTAGACTAGAAACAATTTTTTCTGTGTAAATTTAGCTTTCTTAATCAACATATTTTGATCCCATTGATAATAAACAGATTTTAGTTTACATTTTGTGAAAAATAATCAGAGATAACATCATCTCTGGGCATGGATGGCAAGAAAGACAACCAAAACTTTGAAATGATGAGTTCTCTGCTTATGATGAAAAATAAATAAGGAGTGATAAATAAATGCTAATACAACAGCCCCTTTATACTTAACTATAGCAAACAGCATTTATAATCTACACTACAAGATGTACATTGTTTGTTTGTTTTTAGTAGATTTGAATACTAAAGGAAAATATGAAAATGGTTCATTAAAACTTTTACATGCAAATTCTCTCAGGGGTTACCCCTGAACCCCATACAGTATCGTTCCTATGTATATGTAGAAGATACCCCATATTCCAATACTTTGGTTGTCCTCACAATGTCCTCATTCTTGCACAGTTCTTAAGAGACTTTTTGACTGTTGATTTCAAATGTCAATTTTTACTGCAAAAGGTATCGGCCCCAAATATCAGTTATCGGACTCTATATTACTAATAATCGTTATCGATATTAGCCCTGAAAAAACTTACTGGTCAACCCCTACTTTGAAGCTTAAAGATGCAACCAAAAGTATAATAAAAGTAGCCCATGCAGCTCGTGCAACATATGAAAAGTCTTACAAAAGGTAAGAACCAAGAACCAACTTGAAATTAATGTAATTTTTCAGTTTAAAAAAACTTGACGTCCATTGCGTGTTCATGAGAGCTATAAGAGATGTTCGTACACAGTGGCTTGCATGTTCACGCAAGAAATTGCGTTGTTTAGAGATAAAACAACGAACCACAAAACACAAAACTAACAGACCGGTAACAAATGCAACTGGATCTACATTACTGGTATGTGGCATTAACACAGTGTTAATATGTTAAGACACTTTATGTTGATAAATAACAATGTTAAGCCCAGACATAGAAGACATTAATTAAAGTTGGCTTATCACCTAAGGCAATAAAGTAGCACAGGGGATGGAATTAATACCATGGTCAATTTAGGCAGTTATGGAGATTAATTCAACCAGCATTAAATTCATTTCCTGAGTGAACAGAATTACAGTTCAGCTGAGAAATGAAGATCTACTGAGCTGGATACACAGAAACAGTAAAAATCCTAGCCACCAACAGCAATTTAATTGGAAGGAGAGAAGTTGTAGTGCTTATTTTACTTCAACAAGAGTTTTAAAGAGAAACTAAAGACTAAAGATACAAATACACAGCTGAACATTTCTTTAAACCCATACCATATAACCCCTCAGCAGACAGACCGCGAAACATCTGATCCAACATGACTGCATACACAAAATAAACCACTGACTTCATCTATCAAACACTTGACAGTGGCTAAATAGAAGTTCAAATGTATTTGAAAATAACCACAAAGGTCCAAAGATAAGGCCCATTGGTAACATTCATCTCGGCTAAAATAAAACCATCAAATTATTAGACGTAACGGACTACCTTTTTCCACAAAAGCAAATCAACTCAAACAAAAGCCTCTTTGAGCATGATGGTTTCATGGCTGGCAACTACAGTGTCCCACTCCCAGTCTCAACATGCCATGTTATAAAGCACAATCCAAACAAACCTTTCCCCACAACACACTACAATAAAGAACACCCTTAATTTCCATTTCATCCACCCTATGCTATTTTGTCTGTGTGAAATTGCAAAGCTAACTGGATCCAGCAGAATCACTGGCTGGCCCAGTCATTGCTGCCAGCATGCCATCACACTCAAGCCTAAAAATAGGCAACTGTGCAGGCCAGATCCCAGACTACAGCAGTACTCTGAACCCACAGACTCCTCCATAGGTCTGTCGGTCTCTACCAGGCCTCTAGATCGGCCATCCACGACTTTTCCAAAAGTAATGGCCATCACCTTACCTGAGATCCTCAGCAGTTGCTCCAAACAGAGTGTGTTGCTCCCTTAACAAAGTCAGAGCTGAGTAGAGTCTGCCGAAAGCAGCAAGACCCGTGTATGCTTGTTCGAGACAGAGAAATGGCCCTGAGAACCACAGGACCCACGTCACACTTACCGGCAGCCCCAGTTCGAAGAGGTGCAAAGTGATAGGCCAGGAAGCGCCTGCGAGAGGAGGAGGGAGACAGCTGTCGTGGTAGAGGGTAAAAATAAAGCTCCAAGTACCACCACTGATGCCAAACAGTCCTGCTTTCTCCCCACCCCCAAGAATGTAGGCCAGGAGATGGACAGCTTCTCTGGTCTATTTCAGCACAGTTGCTTCTCCAGCTCAGCTGCTCTAGAGCAAACGTTGGTCCAGCACAGAGGTGTGAGAGGGTGTCTGTGGGTTTCTAAGAACGCCCCAACAACAATCTGCAGAGCTCAAGCCGTGCTGAGCCTCTCAAAATCTGCACGAGGGTGTGGAAACGTTTACCGTTGGAGGATATGGAGCCAGCATCAAGGGCGTTGAGCGTTAGGTTGCCGCTTTTTCTCCTCGTGAGATACAGAATGGTCATATAGGTTGGAGAGGGGAAACAGAGGAGAAAAACAGATTGCTGAGAGAGGAGGCTGAGGAAATGACGCAAGGCCTTGGCACTTCCTACACAGAGTGATTTCAGAAGTGCAGAGCGTGGTGGAAATAAAAGCTGCCGTGGCTCTCATCTAATGATTTATTAGTACAAGAACTGGCCAAAAAAAAATGAATACCATAAAGTTAAAGGAACAGTTCACACAAAAATTCTGTCATTCTTAAATCACCCTCATGTCATCCAAAAACAATCATATTACTTCTTTTGTGTTCCAAAGAATAAATAAACTTATTTATAGCAGAATGCCCCAAGCAGCACTTTTCAGTAAATGGTGACCATGGCGGCAAAGCAAGATTTTCAGTGAATGATGACTAAAATTTCAGTTTGTTCCTCACACAATGCTTTCATATGGATTCAGAAGACGTGGAATATAATGCACAATTTGTATGTACTCATTTTTTAATAATTTAATGGTGTTCTTTTTGTCCTTGGAATAAAACGGTTGGAATAAAAAAAGCAGACTCATTTAATGACATCAAAGTGCTCATGTTTTGCGTAATAGGCATCAATCATTTCGACATATATTATGATGTTGGCACTCGTTTATATTTAAGCGAGCAAGAGAAAACATTTTTACTTTTAAGCGGCTCTTCAGCGTGAAACTGTTCTAACGGTGCAGTTTACAGGATGTGTTGCCCGATGTCAAATTTCAACATAAATGAAGTATATAAGATATTAAAATGAATAAATGTCTATTTTTCCGGCCTGTTGTATTAGCATTTATTTATCACTCCTTATTTATTTTAGATACAGTTCTTATTTATTGTTATTTACACAGGGCAAATATACTAATTATTATACGCATCGTATTTTAATGGGGATATAATTTATTACAGCTGAGAGTTACACGAGCAGACAAGGTTTGAACATTAACTGTAAATAGATCAAATTGAAGTTCACGGCTTTTTAACACTGTGTTAAAATTTGAAGGCTTTTTAAAGTTAAAGGTCATATTATGCGACTACGCATTACGGCGAGCTTACAACCTACTAGTTAAGTCTTACCTTAAGAACAGGTGGTGCAACCAAATTAAGCACTGACTTTAGTTACAAACTAACTAGTAGTTACTAAGCCCTTAGTGTGAACTTTACCTCCTAACTTACGTGACACCTTATGCACAACTGGTGCAACCCTACCCTGAACTTTTCCTTAGGTGTTCCATGGAAGACAGAAAGTCACATCGGTTTTGAACGACATGAGGATGAGTAAACATATACAGAATTTTCATTCTGGCTGAACTGTTCCTATAAGGCCTTCAGCCTAGAGAATTTCTATAGGGTCTGTGCCAAAGCGGATCAAACTTCAATGGCATTTATTTTTCTGTCATGACAAATATGTATGTGCATTTGTCAAAGTAGTATAAGAAAATAAAGTAAAAGAAATTCTGTTCAAAGTGTTTCTCACTAAAGCAACAGGAAACTGAAGTGCACAGCTGAGCTCAGACTGTTCTGCTCAGTCCAATGGTCTTAGCCAAGAATTAGAGCCAGAATTAATCATTTCCTCTTTGGAAGGAGAAGGCAGTACCTTTTCATGGCTGAAGCAACCCCATAATCAGCCACTAGAGGGCGGAACTTCCTGTTGCAACTCTTCTGGAATTTTCCCATTCCCTCTGTCAAGCACAAGAGTGCGCTGTTGCCTTTCTTAAAAGTGGCCTGAAGTCATTAGTGGGCAACACACCCTGACAGGGAGGCTGCCTGTTTTCACCTCTATTGCTTGTGTAATTTTTACTTCCACTGGAGATTATGGTGCAGATAAGAGCCTGCTAATTCAAGTGTGATCCAGCCTTGTGCGCAGAAACCACTCTGCAGGAGATGGAGAACAGATAGCACAAGCTATGCAGATGGTGCTAGCAGAGGCCTGTGGCGGTTTTGGGGTGTGGCGCGAGGAGTCTATGCTACGGCATGTCCCGAAGAGAACACGGCATAGCCGCACATGTGGGTGTGTGTTTGAGAGGATTTAAAGACCACAGGGGCAGCGTGCAGTGCTGTGTGTGAGAACACAATGAGGGGGAGGATGCACAGACTGAAGCAGAGCTGACACTGCAGGCCGATCAGGGGGAACAGAGAGTGAGAAAGAGACAGAGAGAGAAATGGCGTTTGGATTGGTGAGGAATGTTAGCTATGAGGCTGTCAGCCTGGGATAATGAGAAGAGTATGCAACATAGATGAGCCAGGAACAAACGAGAACTCTCAGCCATCCAAAGGCTGCCTCACATCTGGCCACACACACACACACGGTCAGCAACAACAGGACAATGACCTGTCAATTTGCACTCTGATCCTAGTACAGCTCTAGCCCTTGATTGTGTTCTGCAGTCTGTCTAAACCAGCGAATCCATAGAACAATATTATCCAAAATATGACAAGAGGTTTTCTTTCGTAATATGATATAAAGTACTAAAATACATTTCAGTTTAAAATGATCTCTAATATTAATATGCATCCATATAAAGTATCTATCTATCTATCTATCTATCTATCGTTATTTACTCATAATAAATGTAATAGTTATTGATCTTTATTCATCATAATCATTTATATTGTAATGCACTGTAGGAAGATTGCAAATGGAATTTTTCATATCAGGCTTGTTTCCATAACACTGTTAACACTGAAATGAACCCTGACACTTGACTGGAATGTGACAGGGAATCTCTTATGATTTCCGCAATGCAAAAAATGCAGTCAAAATCTTGGAATCCAAACAATAAAAATGGAATTCTGACATGTGGAATGTAGATTTTGTTGCATTACTGTGCTGATCATTTTTTTCATTCATAGATTTTTATGCTAATTAAATTTAATTGTAAGAATACTGCATATTAGAGGAAACACAAAGGGGAACAATATTATCATGTAATGTGTGGGTAAAATGAACCCTTATATCTGCATAGTTGTTTTATAATTAAAAATGACTTTTTTGAATAAAGGTAATTTTTCATACGTGTGCTCTCAACTGTCTGAATAAATAGTTAATTGTGTTATCTACTAAGCTTCAAAGCAATGCACTGTATATCAAATTAAATTTAAATGAAAAAAATATATATTTTAATAAAAACAATACAATATTAAACTAATGTCACTGTATAAATTCAATATTTTTAATGAATAGATTTTTCAAATCCATGTTCAAAAGACTGTAAGAGACTTTGTCATATGACTTTGTCATAAGAAAGTATTAACTGTCTTTAAAAGTTAATTAATGTCTGTAAGGCACAAACTTTCCCCAACCTCTATAAACTGCCACTCAGTTTATAGAGAAACAGAGCAGAGCCAGATAAAACATCAAAGCCAAAACAAGCTCTGGAGTTCAGGGCACTCCAATGAAACATTCTTAAGAAAATTCTTCTGAACTACCATTTTCTTATGAATTTCTAACTTTTTGCATAAAAAAAAAAAAAAATAATTAGTTCTTAACTTTTTTCTTAAGATTGATGTAAAAAGGATAGTTCACAAAAACAAAAAAAAATGTAAATTCTCTCATCATTTACTATCCCTCATGCCATCCCAGATGTGTACGACTTTCTTTCTTCTGCAGAACACAGAGATTTTTAGAAAAACATTTCAGCTCTGTAGGTCCTCACAATGCAAGTGAATGGTGACCAGACCTTTGAAAGTACAAAAAGGACATACAAGGTAGCATAAGTCTCAATTTAAAAAATATGTATCTTCAGAAGAGATTTGATAGGTGTAGGTAAGAAAAAGATCAATATTTAAGTCCCATTTTACTATAGATTCTCCTCCCTGCACAGTAGGTGGCAATAGGCACGAAAATGGAAATCACCAAAAACAAAGAAGAATGTGGAAATGATAGTGAAAGTGAAGATTTATTGTAAAAAAAGGACTTCATTATTTATCTGTTTCTCACCTATCATATCGCTTCTGAAGATATGAAGATTTAAACACTTATGGATTCATTTTTATTCTGCCTTTATGTGCTTTTTGGACCTTCAAGTTCTGCCCAACCTTCACTTGGCTACACTACAGAACTATTTTTCTAAAAATCTTTATTTGTGTTCAGCAAAAGAAAGAAAGAAAGTGGGATGCCATTAGGGTGAGTGAATGATGAGAGAATTTTTATTTTTGGGTGAAAATCCATTTAAGAAAAAAGTTGTTGTAAATGACATCTTGAGGCTAGAATAACATCTCACTTGTTTTAAACTCCAAAAAGGTAAGAGGTTTATGAATACATTTACTGGGTTTATATATATATATATATATATATATATATATATATATATATATATATATATATATATATATATATATATATATATATATATATATATATATATATATATATAGTGAGGTGCTTGCTACTTAAAAAAAGGTGAATTGATTGTTAATTTTATCTTTATGATTTACCAGTGTTGAAGTATTGAATTTGTTGTCTTAGACAAGGCAACCTCATGAGCAGGCTAGAATAAACAGATAATGTCAGACATTTTAATCTTAAGAACATATTTGAGAACTTCTTAAAGCATTTTCAAGAACTTTGCTTAGAATTTCAGAATTTATAATATAGAACTTTGTTTTTTCTTAAGAATGTTTTTGTGAAATCGGCCCCTGGACTCAGTCCACTCATGGAGTTGAAAAAGACACACCTATCATAATTGAATTGTAAAAAACTATGAAAAGCTTTTAAAGCCCATGCTTAAAAATGTAAATGCCTCAGAAATGCGTAATGATTTTCTAAATTGAAGCAAACGGTCACTGAACAGACTTAAAACAATTTAATACAATCAAGCAATTAGACCTGCGTCTCCAATTCTGCTGGAGTCACACAGACAAACACGAATCAAACTGAAGAAGTGTCAATAAAAAGGCTTTCTATGTTTAGGACTGAGAGTGTTGTTCAGAAGACATTGGGAGCAATTATATTTTATTATCTTTTAGAACGTCCAGAAAAATTACAGTAGTAAAACCCACAACCAAAGTGGCCCACACCCGTCCACACGGCTGTACACAAATCGCCACCCCACCCAAACAAATCCTCTAATTCATAAATGCAAGTCGTCTTCCTGTCTCCAGAAACAGCTAGATAAATGCATTAATCCCAGACCACAGGCATAAACAATCTCCTACAGAGCAACAGAAATCCCCACCTACTCAAGACAACAAATGTTGTTTAATTGTGGTTCAACTTGAGATAATGTGAGATCCTAAATTAGTGACGTGACGGCCAGTCCAGCAGGTGTGACTGCATGGAGTCATGCAAGAGCTGCTTATGGACAGAAATAACTCACTAAACCTAGATCAGTAAAAATCTTGCACAGGCAAACACACAGCACACCACAGTGATGGGATACTGAGAGGAAAGAAAAGTAGAAGAGAGAGATTTAACAAAAAATGTATAATAATAATAATAATAATAATAATAATAATAATAATAATAATGCATGGAGGAAGTCCCTGCTGCAGCAGTAGTCCATGAAGAGAAAATAAACAATGCTCAAAGCTTAGGATGAATGTCAGAGCAGCTGGACTGATATAACAAAGGGATAAGAGCATCTGATAAACCAGCGATGAGATGAAAATGCACACAAACAGAATAGGACAGACAATGGTCAGATAGTCATCCAATAACCATGGTTTACTTTATCTGGATTTTTTTCTAGATTTATTTAAAAGGTGGTGCTTTAATCGATAGACAGTTTGCCTGGTAAAACCCTCTCAGAAAAGTTGCATCTTTAAATTCGTTGCATCTACTATAGATCAGAGCAGGCCTGGTTGCGTTTAATAAATATTGTGTCAGGTTAAATCTTTAAAAAAATTAATCTCGAGACCCTTGGATTCTGTTTCATTCCATTGTTTTAATAGCCCCTTTCACACAGTCTTTTCCAGAAAATTTACTGCAATTTTCAGGTAAGAGGTCATGTGTGCAAATGACCCTTGTGGTGGTGGGGGCGTGGTTGTGCGCCGGCTTGTGAACGGAGAGGTGAGATCAGGTAAGGTTCATCACCTGGCAATGATTGTCACTAACAGCTATTTGTCACTGCAGTGAGAGCGGAGACAGGTTTTAAGAGTGATCCGGACTGCAGTGATGGGAGAGAGGGCTACCACATGCCCACAGAGACTAGAGTGTTTCAAAGAAGAAGTGAAATTTTCTGTTAGAAAATAAAATACCTTTGTGTTGGAACTCAACGACTTCTGCTTCCTTCTTGCCCCAACCACGAACCTTGTGAAGAGGACACTTTTGAAAATACTGGTAAATTTTGCTCTGGCAATTTCACTTAATGATAAGTTCATATCTTATAAATGTCCATATTGCTGGTTTGTGGGAACACAGCCATAAGATTACCGGTTTTCGGTTGTAAGAGTTTAGGACGTGGCGATGTAAGAAAATTCTGATGGAGATGACAAATTTACTCCACTCCGTATCACCGGTGAATTGGAAGTAACAAAAATGTCAACAAATTGGTCAGCTAGTGCAACTAGAGTGCTTCTCTTCATCGGAGCGGATGAAGACATTTGCAGACAGCGCAAAGGAACAGCAAGTAAACTCTTGCTGAACAGTAAGTTTACTATAAACGGTAAAATCACCAGCTTTCTTCGGGAACATGCAGACCTCTTTGTAGCAATATACGTAAGTGTTACGGTGCTATTCAGCCGAAGCATATCCACCTTTGGATGCTAGCGACAGCATTTGGTTTTCTGATTTATTTGAAGTTGTCACATACCATGTCGTTGAGTCTTGAGCAACTGCATAAATTACAAATGACTCTTAACATAAACCTTTGCCAAAAAAAATTTAAAACATCACCAATATTACAGACGATATACGTTCAGATAAAAACTAAAACCTCACCGTGTTTTCAAACAAGATGCCTGCATTGCTGGCGCAGTCGTGTAGATGTCATTTCCGGGAAAAGACATCACAGAGTTTAATGGCATTTGGGGCTGATGTGAACGGTACTAGCAAAAACTTAGGTTCAACTTAGGTTAGTTGAACTCAAACCAGTATAATTATGCAGGTCTAAAATAGGACAGATTAGTCGACTAGTCGTACAGGTAACCACTGAAATAATCGATTTTGAAAATATGTAGCTATGCACATCCCTAAAACAGAACACGCGGCCCCCAAACATAAAGCATGGTCATCCATATCTTTGCACTGCAAAATTCCACAGGCGAAAAACATAGCCTCCTGGTGGCGAAGAATTTCCTCTTGCGGATTTCGAGTGGAGTTCAATTTTGGTGAACTTTGCAGTGAACGTTTGCCTCGTTGACAAATAGGAAGTTGCATTTGCCCCAACCATCTTCGTCCATGGAATTTCGCTGTGCAAATATATGAGTGACCACGCCTTTACAGACACAATGCTAATATTGGTCTCATTCTCCCCGGTCATTACTCCTCATTACGTAATTCTCCTAAAAGGAAGTGACCTCATGACTGGTAAGCAAGATAATACACACACCTCTCTTCTCCTCCTGTCCCAGCAACAGCAACCTGAAACCTGACCACATATGGGAGAAACACAATGCAGCTGGCATTAACCTGGTTAAATAAAGGTAAATAATAAATAAATAATAATAATTAACACAATACAGCTGACACAGATTTCTACAACAACATCAGAGTTAATTCAGATTTGTTCAAAAGCACAACAGCTTAAACGGTCTCATTGTCCTCCTAACACAGGTAGTCAGCCTTTCCCTACCCTTGGAGTACTGCATAAAGAGCTGTGGCCTAAACCAAAAAATTTGTTGTCCATTTTTGCACTGGCACCATTCACTTCCATTGCAAGTGCCATATAACCACATTTTTTTGCCATTTTTATTTTTATCAACATTAAGCTAAAAATGCTGTTGATTGAGTTTAACTTGTATTGAACCCGGAACATACCTTTACCAACATGCATCACAGTCCTCGTGATTTTAACAAAAGATAGATATTACAATCAAGGCTGCCGATAAGGGGAACAACTGGACCTTTTGTCCTGGGCCCAGGATTGATGGGGGCCAGACAGAAACGGTTTTAATCACAGCGCAAACCATGCAATTGCCACCGACCCGTTAGGAAAGCTTTGCGAAAATAACTTCAGTGACATGTTGTTCTGGGTACATACGCAAAAACGCTCATGTTAGAAGCCATGGGTTCGGTGTGTTTTTCAAGTAGGACTTTGGGTTCAGGTTTGTAATTTAAAGTTTTGCCTTCTGAACTCGTTTCGCCTTCACAGATACATGCGAATGGATGAGTTAGGGGCAGTTCACACTGAACGCGTGTCTGCTCTGTTTTTATCTTATTTTTTTTCCTGTAAATGAAATAAATTTTCCTGTATTGAAGAGCACATCTTAAAGTGTTCAGCGGGAGACACAGATATAAACATGGAGACAGCGTAAGTGATTTATGATAATGTGTTGATTGTTGTATGAGTGTTAATGTACTGGCAGAACTGGGTTAGATTTACATTTACATTTATTCATTTACACCTCACTGAGCCAGTCATGCATTGGCTGTGCTCAAGGGCACATCTTGGCTGGCACGTCTGGGTCACGGTTACAGACAGACCCCTTCTTCTCCTCCTCCTCCTCCTCCTCAACAAAATTTGACTCAAGATCTTGAATGCCTTAATATACACTCGTTTAAGGCAGATGTAATGCCATCCATCTTTAAAAGCTATCACCATCTATTAATTAAAGCAATTAATCACTTCCCATTCATCTGATGTTGCTATCATATTGCCATTTTATAAACAAAGATAAGAGGAGACAGTTAATGATATAACAGAATAAAACAGAACAGTAATCCAGCCACAATGTGACCTCTGCATGTAAAGGGCGTGTTAAAGCCAGTGTGACTCCAATATGACTAACAACATCACTGTTGTGTGTCTATGCCTCTAAGGAGCCCCAATGATGAGTGCCAGACTCTTTTCCTGTGAACTGTTCTCCTACAGAAGTCTTTGTAAAGTGGGGATTAAGTGATGAAGAGCAGACCTTTGCAGAGTTGGCTGGACAGCAGCTGACGAGAAGAGCTGTGTATAAGACATTTTAGAAACCACCATAAAGGTCAGAGAGCCAAGAATATTCTGCCAAGACAAGATTCATGGCTCCACCCTGACCGACTTCATGATTGCGGTTTGACATTAAAACCAAATTTAATATAACCAAGACATGTTGATATTTTGGTGCTTGACTGAAGCTTTTGGATCCAAGCTTGGATGGCATTCTGGAGATCTATTTGATGACCATAATTGTTAGATAGAAATGCAAAAAATTACTAAATATAAACAGTTCATTGAGATGGAAGGAAATTCACAGATTTCCTTGAGTAGGCTACTTCACTATAATAATCAGATTGCTCATCTCTTCATTGTTTGATGGCGGTTTAACAATGTGTTAGAAGGAAAGCATGAAAGCTTTAGCAACAGTAACTAAGGGTGGCAGGGCTTGGCAGAGGGTCAGTTTCACACCATGAAAGATGCACTTTTATTACTAACAAGTTATTCCTCATTTTGAATTCTTTATCATTAGGTATGCACCAATATGACGTTTGTGTGCAGATACAATATCCGATTATATAGAACAACATTCAAACCAATACCAATAGTTTGGAGGTTCTGCTTTTTATGCTACCTTGTTTCAAATCACTGATAATAAATGTGACCATAACTTCATTCTCTATGTCTTTACATGTTTCAAAGTAACTGGTCTCAGTTATAAACACTGAAACAAACACATAATTGACTCTAACATTTATATTATTAGCTCACATGAACTGAATTCTTAATGAAGCTTGTCCATTTTTAGATGAAGCAGCCTCTGATTTAGCTTCAACAAACTCATTATTTTGCATCTGGCAAAGTCAAGGTTTAAATTGAGTATTCAGATTAGTTAAGTTAATGGTAGCTCCACATTGTGAAATTCCAGCAGTGCGAAGCTTCCAAATTACACACAAGAAACATTTTCTTTTCACATTTTGATACGCAACAATTTTTCGGCTAATTGTCCGATGTGTTTTTACGCCGCCTTTTGATTGACAGGAAATAATTTAACCTGATCATCAGCTGTTTTAAAACAATCGGGCCGGCCAATGTCCGATAGTGCACATAATTGCTTTTATTGGGCGATACATTGGTGCATCGCTTCTCATCATGATTTAAATGCCAATTCTCTATCATGCCCCAATTTGCACATTGTAATAGAAACTAAAATGTATATACAGTAATTGACAAATTTCTAATGATGTCGTTTCAACCTGTATATAACCTACTCCTCCTAATCAAACTACTGTAGATGGACGTCTAAAACACTGCCTCCAAACTTGCTGAGTTGCAGCACTAGAAATGTCCAGGCCTGCTTTGTAGCCACAATCAGCATTTGTTTAGGGGCCAGGCTAAATCTGTCTGTCTGTGCTAATCTTCATGGAATGCAGGGGAAATATGGCTGCATTTATACAACTTAGGGAATTTAAATGTCCTTTCACCCCTGCGCTGGATCAAAGGTCAGGGATAAAATATGTAATGACCATGAGCGCATCAGGGACCAGTCAAAAGTGATGTAGAGCGTGGGTGGGTTCTGCCTGTAATGAGTCCACTGTATCAGGTATTGAACTATTTCTATTATATAATCAACTTTGTACCAACAGTTTCACACAAGGAATGCCAACACATGTGAATTCCAGTTCAAAGACCACTCTTTCAATACAGAATAAATTGTGTCTTGATGTGTATAGATATCATTGTTGAAAGAGCATATTCACTCCAAAGGGCAACTATTGGCATTGTTTGTGGAGCAGCTTTTGCTCTGAATGTGCCCACAGATGAATAAAGAGCATTTGAAATGTTTTGGCTATATTTAAAATGCCAGGCTGCTGAGCTGGCAATGATACCAAGATGACAACACTGTTTTCTGTGGCCAGGGTCAGTTCCGCTCTGAATCTAAACCACACAATCTGCCCAGTGCCTCGTGCCTGGAGTTTACTACATTCTGGGACCGCTCTGCTGCACATAGCTGTGGTTACAGTAATAGAGTGAGGCATTGCAGAGCTCTACATTAGAGGTCTATCTGTCAGACACACATACACACACACAAACTAACACAAAATGATACCTGCTAAATCTAAACATTGGCACCAATTTATTATGTTCTGTCTATTTGTAGGGAAGACAGATAACAAGAATGTTATTTATAAAAGAAGGGAACTGTTGCACTGAAATGTTATCATCTTCTTAAAGCTGATATAATTAATGTGCACGATTAATTTAAAATGTACATTTTTCTTTAACCCAATTAATACGTTTACCAATTTTCACATTAGCTTCTAACATTTTATTCAGCTACGGGCAAGTTCTGAATACTGGTTGGAATAGGGCAGAACCTTTGCGATGTGTCCGAGGTCATTACACTGATGCACACACAACAAAAACACACAACAGTGATACTGTGTAAATGTGATGGAGAAAAGACCTCTTAACTATACCTCTTTATGTACAAACATTCAGATGGTACCTGTGAAAAGCTGCATTCACATGATTCAATGGAGCGAGCGGAGACAACACTGTGATTCCGTCTTACCGGACAATTCGGATTAAGCAAAATTTATGTGCCAGAGCAAAACAAGACATTCTGTGCAGTGCTTGGAATCATGTGAATGCAACCTTCTGATTGCTTTAGCAAAGTGAATAGCCATGATTAATACTGTGGAGGATCAGAGTTTAAAAGATTTAATGCCCACTGCAATGAATATGCAACCTATGGGGACCAGTTCTTTCAATTAGTCAACCTCCCACTTACACTTTAGGAAACGCTTAATTTTAATTCAAATGGTGCTATTTTAGTTCATTTCTTTCTTTATATTGTGGAACACTTTGTTTGGAAAATTTTAATAAAACATTACTGTTACATATTCTTTTCTTAGAAGGAACTAAATGCATTTAGACAGACAGACAGATAGACAGAGAATTGAATTTAAGCACTTTCAAAATCTCCGATTAATCACGATTAACTATGCCTCATGCAATGAATCACGATTAAATATTTTAATTGACATGAACAGAATTTCCATTACTCCCCAACAACACATTATTCAGTATTGAATACATATATAAAGGGGTCCAAAAGTCTGAGACAAAACATTTCAGTATTTGGTGTGTACCCCATTTGCTTTAATGACAGCATGTACTCGAGCTGGCATGGACTCCAAGTTATCGCAGCACGATTTGAGAAAGTTCAAAAAAGCATTCTTGTATGCTTCAATGGAAACAAGGAAATCTGTCCTTTTGTACAAAGGAATTAACATGGTCAATGTTACAAATTTGCTTACTGATTAGTGACCAAGAAATAGTGCATAATCTTCAACATTTCTCATTAGATTTATTTCATAATGTTTCTCCTGTCTTCTGTTTGCAAAATCCTAAAACTTTATTTCCAAGTTTAAATGAGTTTCTAATCTCTGATTATCAACTTGCTCACAGACTTTTGGTTCCCTGCTGTATATACAACCTGCAGCTATTTGTCTGCACACATTGTTGTAATACAGAATGTTTGTATGTACCCAAATCAGTTTGAGATCAAAAGTAGCTAGAAAAAAATAAAACCTTTTAAATATTAAGTATTTTTATTCATTAAAAAAAAAAATCTCCACAACCCATTGTCAAAATGCGAATGTGGCATTTAACCTGTTGCTTGCGTAAGCAGCATCAAATAAGTGACTCTAATAAGTTTCTCTGTCTTTACACTTCGGCTGTATTGTGTTCTTTGATTAAGTGGTCTGTTGCTGCCAGTTGAATGTTTGGATTTCCTGTGCATTATTGTGCTGGAAGCTTTAGAGGAAATTAAATACATGGTGACAACACGCACGCACACACAAGCGTGTGCACACGCACACACAAACAGTGTAGCCCTTTAGCCCAGGATCAACCTTCACTGTAAGGACTTTTTGCAACAGAGGCAAATACATGCGCACATACACATCGACTAAACCACATTCATACTGAACAAAGCCACAATTACCACCATAATTGCATTTTGCCACCATGCAGTTACCACAGTCTACTAGTTGCTATGAAAAGTCTCTAATGAAAAGGATGCCTTTATCTGACGGCTGGAACACTATCATGCAGCTAACACAAGACTCTATTAAAGAGAAGGACCCATGCGTCATTCGTTTCAACAGTATCTCCAGGCATGACAGAAGCTCTTCGCTTTAATCCATCAGTAACATGACACACGGCCTTCTTTTTCACTCAGTGACAGCCTTTTGTCCACATGTAACTGACTCATTTAGCCACCATCTGGAATTTAGGGCTGATTGTTTCATGCCAGCGTCTGCTCCTAGGCTGAAACGTTGGCAGTATTACTGGTCACTATGGACTACTGACATCCTATGAAAATATCTGAAAAGCCTAACAGAAGCCACCCACCATCAGTTTTAAATCAGCCTTGATCCTTACGAAGATATTACAATTTTGACACTGAACAACAAAAATATATTTACACTTTTATATTTACTAAAATTAAGCCACCACTAAGGTGTTCCGAGTGCAGTGTTTTTTTTAGCACATTGCAATTTGGTTGCTAGGGTGTTCATGGTGGTTGTGCACACAAGGCAAAAGAGCCCACCTTGAAGTCTCTATGATCTAGATCTATCTTTCAAATGCAAGTCTATAGGATTTTGGAGACTATTGCACCTCTGCCAAACAACCCACGCAATTTACGTATCTTTAAAGGCCCTAGCACATACTGTGGAGAACAAGTTACATGCATTTGAGCATTTATTACTCAGGGTTAGGGGTTTGCCAAAATCAACCTACAAATGCCTTCCTACTAACAGTATAGTGTCCAACTTACAGAAAGTAACGTCACATACTTCACTTTTACATAAAGACAGGATACAGCAGTGAACAAATAAGATAAAAATCTATTGAATCTAACTTTACAATTGATCCCACTGATGGATCTGCAATGGATGAAATGCATGGCGCTCATTAATAGATTAGCCTGACTTGCTATACAAAGCCTTATGGTGGCCGTCATATCCAGCTATATAGAGTAAACATCAAATACAAGCATGATCCCTTGAAACCACAGTGGAAGCCGCAGTTGCCAAACAAACACAGAGGAATTGTATTTACTTTCC
The DNA here is from genome assembly GCA_032164185.1 of Moxostoma hubbsi. Classification (NCBI taxonomy): domain Eukaryota; kingdom Metazoa; phylum Chordata; class Actinopteri; order Cypriniformes; family Catostomidae; genus Moxostoma; species Moxostoma hubbsi. The sequence continues at coordinate 23,473,596 of JAVLUX010000029.1, read as the reverse complement.
ATGAGTGAGAAAGTGAAACCGTGTACTCCATATTCCCCTATTTGAAGTTACCCTCAGGTGACCTATGGGGACTTTTGGGAGTTGTGCTTTGTGACCATTCCAGGTTACATTACAGTGGCATGCCAAGGTCATAAACAGGAAAGACACCTGCCGGTTTCTCAATCCTAGATGACAAGTATTTCTGCCAGAATGGTAGAACTTCCTGCCCAGGTTGAGTTACAACAGAGCTGGTCACAGCATGATAAATTACTACTACTTGTATAATTAAAGTATTTAAGTGTCGTAAACTATTTTCTGCTTTGTGCTGAATATTCCGATTGATACATTTTGGAATGTTCCTCAAACAAAGCTACAGTATGACATCAGAAGACTTGGATTGTAGTGCTTTTTTTTGTCTCCTTTCGTCTTCCATGGAAATAAGCATGAGGGTGAGAAAATAATAATTACACAATTTTTATTTTGGGGTGATCAATTGCTGTTGAGGAGTAAGAAAAGGAAAACGGCAAAAAAACTACAACTGGAGAAACTGTAATGAATTATCATTTAAACTGAAATGGTTATTATAATTCAATCAGATTATTCCATCAAAAACAGCTTTTACAACAATTGTCGGACTGGCACACCAACATGTAAACATAATTTTTTGTCTGTTGTTAGTCTGGGCAGGTAACAAACAACACAGGGACTGAGCGTTTGTGTTTTGGCTGTCCCTTTCATAATAGTGTTGTGTCCTGTGTCAGTAGTGCAACAGAGCTGATCTCGGTACACAAAAGCCCTTCAATAAAAGATGACGTGTTGGATTTGGATCAGGCTCATCGGGCTAAAACCATCAGTATCAGAGCCAATACCAATCCAGCTGTATCCCTAGTCATATTGGAGCTTGACAGTAATGATCATAACAAATGTTTTTTTGAAAAACTGGAAAATGTTCTTTATTAATGCCATAATGACCAAGAGAACAATCACTTCACTTCTGAGAATGTGGACTTCAATCCCCCAAAAATTCTAAATAAACAATGCTTTTTCTCCATGTGAGTGTTTCTGTTACAAGATTTTAAAGTAACTGTTTCTGTTCACATTTTTGCCCAAGAATTTCTGCCTTTTTTCTGCTTTCACGAAAGCCAAAAATAGCATTTTAATTTTCCATCCATGAATCAGCTCTATTGCTCTACTCCACAGCTGGTGTGTCACTCTGGTGGTGGTTGAGGAGAGTCCCCTGTTCACTATGTAAATCGCTTTGAATGTAGTGTCAGAAAAGCACTATATAAGTGTAATGTTCATTCATTCATTCATTGATTCATTCATTTTCAACCGAAAATATTCTGCAGCTGAAATTTCAGTGCATGCCTAGTTACATAATGTACCCTTATCCTCGAAAACCATAAAAAGAAAATACGACCCAGACTACACTTGCAACTAGGACAAACATGTGCTGACCACAATGTGTTTTATGTTGTGAATTATTGGATTCCAAGAGCATGAAACAATTGAAATTCAAGGGACATTTAATATCCAATAATAAGCCAATTAAAAATGGCAATGTTTGGTCTTTAGGACAATTGTATATACACTTTTGTATGATTTTGATTGTGTTAGGTCGCCACTTGGTATCCAATGTAAAACCTGGTCTAGATGCTGAGTTCAGTACAGCACAGCACGAAGAAAAAAAATCTTCTGCCAATTTTCATATTATAGAAGGGATGTACAGAAGGAAATCTGTATCCAATAATCTTGCAAGCTCTGTTTACAATCAGCTGAAGTTTCTTTTTGAATGTTTGTGCTACTGTACAGACAGTTATGGATGGCTGTCAAGTTACTCTCAATGACTGCCATAAAGCTGGACCAGAATCTGCAGTTAAACTTCACAGCAGCCAAAGGTTCGTTTTTGTTAGAATCTTTTGATCATCTAAGTTATGTAGACCGATTTTATGCTGGGGGACACAGCCCTGAGGATCTCAAGTACTAATGGTCAGGAAGTGAATTGTTCATTCACTCCGACAGTCTGTCAAGTAATGGCAGTTTTAACATCAATTACTTGAATGGTAAGGGGTGGGGGGACAAGAGACAGCTGGGCAGAGAGCCAGATAACAAGACCAAAAAAAACCCTGCAAAAGTTTGTCAGGAAGATCAAAGTCAATGACTTTTTTACATGGATACCAGAAAGTGGATTATTGTTAGAAAGCGGCTTATTGCGAGAAAGTGGCGTTCCCGTTTACATGCTGTAACAATTCACGGATGGCAAAGGAGGAAGCTGGAACTAGCTTGACACAACACGTAGACATTTATTGAGCATACACTTTTCAGTTTCACACAATAAGTCTTTTCAGCCATAACATTCAATGCTTAAGCTGCATTTCATCAGACATGTTCAGCATAACGTCACACACAAAGACATCGCTCAAGCGCACTCCCCAAAATCCTACAAGAATGCTGCTTGTGTGTTTACATGGCCACATAAGCCGTGTTCTCTGGGATGAAACTGGATGTGTTAAACTGCTTTCCTTTAATCCATTTCTGCTTTCTGCAAACATCCTGGAATAAACCGTTTTCATAAGTGCATGTAAACTGTTGTAAAATGTTTTCCAGTTTTAATGTGTAGTATTCTCTCTACCAATACTGTATTTTGCAAGGAAGACTTTTGGTGTATTGTGTATTGCTAAAGTTCCTAGAACTACATGAGTGCTTTATTTTTGTTTCACAAAAATTAAAACACAACATGATGTTATCTGAACAATCATGTATGGAGTTGCATGCATAACAGAAGGTATTCCAAATTTGTCCACGTTTTCAACATTCTGGGTTAAAATATTGGTTTTTGTCTTTACACTGGAATAAGCAGCAGCACGGAGTGGATGGAGTCAAATTGTGCATTCCACTTGTTGCACATTATTCAGTTCCTCAAGAAATACATTAGACTTCCACTGGGATGGAATTTGCTCCCAACCAGCCTTAAACTTCAACAAGAGGAAATTGTCTTGCAATGTATAGTGGCAGCATCTTGCTGCATAGTTTCTTTGTCAGACATGAAGAGGTCTCACACTGAAGTGGTCGAGTTGGGCCTGTACTGTCATAATAAACATGTGAGCAGAATTTAACACTTAACTTCACAGCTCAAGATACACCATGAATTCAATATATGTATATTCTAGTGTATTCCTAAGTCCCTTAAGCAGACAAATGTAGTTTTGTCTTCCAGAAAATAACCCAATATATTGATGACTTTTGTTACTTTACACAAAATTTCCAATCAAACACACTAGAATGATAATGCCCTCCCCCGTAGTGGTTCATAGCTATGATGTAACTAAAACCTATTGGCCATTAAAAAAAAAAAAGGTCCCACCCAAAATTCCTGTTTCAATAGGGAACACGCCAACACAGGAAATAGAACTGCACTATTTAAGCCAGTTAATTGGGTCTTTAATCGGTGTCTAATATTTTAATCTATGCTGCAGGATTTCCCAACACAATCACTTTCATGGTCAGTGGAACATCTGGCAGATAATCCAAATAAAGCTGGTTTCTGTATTAAACCACTTAATGGCATCTTATCTTTGAGATTAGGCTGTCCTCGTTTACAGATTGTGTCATTTTCCAACTGTAATGATAAAAACCTCTTAGTTACTGGGGTAGGCTGGTGGAGAATGGTGTGAGAGAGATGGCAAGACACTCACATAACCCCCTCCCTTGAGTGGACGCTCTGACAAAAGGCCTTTTTCAGGCTTCTCCCCAGTCCTGTGATCAGCGGCAAGGGAGTGATGTAGTAAAACTTTCATAATAAGCAATTTGATCAGACTGGACTCAGCCCAGGACATCACCAACATTCAGCATGTTTAATTTTAACCAACATGGCCAAGTGTATGAGTCTTGGAATTACATCCAGGGAGAAACAATAAACCATGAGCCATCAGGAATCACTGGTATTTCAACACAGACCACAACCACGCTTGACTGCGTGGAAAAGAATAAGCCCGGGGCAATGAGCATTCCTTTCCCTCCTCAAATTGCTTCTATTTTCAGGGAGTTATAAATTACAATTTATAGGACAGAGCATCAGCTAACAATCCATTAGGCTTTTTACAACAAATTAAGTCATGACTCCATGGGGTTTGCTTTGAATCCTCTATATTGGATTGCTAAATAAACATTCTGTCCTTTCTGTCATTAATGATGAATTTGTGGCCAAATGAAAATGCATGTATGGCGTGCTGCTGCAGAAATCCCCATGAGCTTTTTGAGATATACTATATTGCAATGAGAAATCCTTTCCCATACCTTTGTATTATGCTAAGAACAGTATGATCCAGCAGTCTCAACTAAATCTAGCCTGCAGCTGATATATGAGAGAAGCTGTGGGATGAAAAGTAGAAGGAAAAAGAGGGGAATTCTCCTTGTAGAGATGTACAGAGAGGCCTTTCTCTGGGTTGGGGAGGTAGCCAATCAGAATAGTTTGACCAAGGCCCTCTGCTGAGTGGGCCGACCATGCAGCACATGCAAAATGTTAATGTGTGTAGGCTTTCAATGGAGCTCTCTGTCGCTTTCCTCTTGGGCATGACGAAAAAGTACCTTTATGGGAATTCAGTTCACTCAGAGGCAATTTTGATAACTCAAATTAATTACACAGGTAATATACTTACATGTGCAGCTCCTATCCTAAACGTTATTTATCAAGATTATCTTTCAATTACCTATTTTAAAAAGTAATAACATCTTATGAGCATTTTATTATTCATTTAGCTTCTTTTGCTCAAATCATGCAAAAATAATGTAATTTTTTTTCAGGCTGCTCCAGTTAATGCACATGAAAGTTCTCTAGTAAACAAACTATCAAAAACACAATTGGCTCTTTTAACTGAAAGGTGGGAAATCCATTCCAACCACCGCCGTATTAAGCATTACAATTTCTCCTATCAAATTTTCTACAAATGGTCCATCTTTCCGCCAACTACTGACTCCAGTAGCAGAGAGACTAAAGGGAAGCTTTAGGATGGAGGGACTGGAGAAAGAGTTGAGCAGGGACAGCAGACCACTAAGAGACCACTTTCTCATGACACTGATGAAAGGTCCATCCTGACAGGAAGTATCACAACTCTAATGAGCACTGAGGCATGGTTGCACTGCTCCTCACTTCTACCCCATTCTGCTCTTTCCCTTTCCTCAGGAGACTTCCTGTTTAATTGTGACTTCAGCGAGTGAAAATCCAGGTGTCACGGACAGCCGAGAGCAATCGTTCACATGTATTCACTGACGATACACAAGGAAAAAGCGGGTACCAATACCCAAAACTGAAGTAACTTTAGTGGAAATACATACAAATCTGTCCAGATACTGTATATACTGTATATTATCAAAAAAAAGAAAAAATTATTGAGATAAAATTTTGGTCACATGGTTGAGGTAAATGTAATTTATTTTTATTTTTTTACATGAGTTTTTCTGGTTGCCATGTCACTAGTGTACAGCACCATGTCAACCTCACATGGCCTCAGCACTAAATTCTGGTATGGACTAAAGCATTGAGATCAATTATGCTGTTGTCACCCCACTTCTTTCAATCTGCTTTAGACCCCACCTCAGATCTGTTTTCTCCAGAGACCAAGTCAGGAAGTGCAGTGTTTGTTCCACAGCAAATTCCAAAAATACCAAGAATGAAACTTTAGGGAGGAAACTTCTTCTAGCCTGTCACAGAAACAGTACTGAAAGCAGTTCACTGCACAATTTATTAATGGCCCCCTTCACAAAACATTGAAGAAAAGCTCTCAATGCATAACATTAACATTCATACTTTTAAAAGTATGTCTAGTCAGTTTTTTCTACATAGTGTATATCTAATACTTCTCAGAAAGACACACTTGCTTGTGATGTTGGGGGAACTGCCTACAAGTCTGTATAAATCAATCAGAATATCTCTAATCTATAGAAAACAATGGTACATACACCAGAGCTTGAATTAATAACAATGCACTATAGTAGATGTCTATGGAAAACATCAGGAAAAGCATGTTTAAGCTTATATATTCACTATTGAGACTATGCCATTTTAAAATAATGGGATAATAGGACTACTGTAAACCATGTCAAGGCAGCAATACATCAGCTTATTCACATAAAAGGAATGACAAAGTTAAGCATTCATAAGCTTGTCTCAGGTGACATGGCAGATGTGGTGCATAGAAATTGGCTCTTTTACCAATTCCAGTGCTAGGGCTTCCTGAGCACACTCAATTACTTCCCTCATCCCATCACACTACTGCCTGGCACACCCAGCAGTGTGACACACAGCACCATGCCCTAAAGGTCAGTGGTAAAATTAATACAGGATCTAATGGGCTGCGGAGGACAATGTCAGCTGGCCCGATAGACCAAACCAAAAAGGCAGAACATGCTAAAATGTTCTTTTTTAAAGGGATAGTTCACAAAAATAAAAGTTAAAATTTTGTCATCATTTACTCAACTACATGTTCCAAATCCATATGACTTACTTTAAAATGGCTTAGTCTCAATAGTGAATATATAAGCTCTTGTATTATTTGAGCTGTAAAGTTGTTTCACTTGTCATTTTAGGGGTTTTGGGTTTGTTGGCATTACATTGTTATGCCAACAAAGTTATAAAATTGGCTATAAATTTACACAGAACATTTTAGTAAGCAATTTTATCACACTAAAATCAAGTTAACATGTATATTGTTTATGCCTTGTGGCTATGCTTTTGATAAAGTGAGTACTTTAACGTGTACATATTGGCCCCATTCTCTTCCATTGCAAGTGCCTCACTGAAGGGGGATACAAAATGTATTTTTGTTGTAATCAATATTATGCCACAAAATCTGTTGAGCTTAACTTGTATTGAACCCGGAATATTCCTTTAAATATCATTTACAATAACTACATTTCTTTTTTACTTTTAAGTGGCAAATCACACCGTTTTGCACTACAGATTTTCTACTTGACTTTGCTACTCAGAGAGGAGAAAAGCACTGCATTTGTCTCACTGTTAAATGCAGTTAAAAGAGCATGTGAGCATTCCTTTGAGTGGGAATTCATAACCACTTCTTGAAGAAACAACTGCACTAATTAATACAAAAAAGTATTATTTGATGGACAACAAAAAATGCAGGATTTGCATGGTTTTGAAGAAGAAACATTCTGAACTGCTAGAAAAAAAGTACGTTCTGAGATCATAAATACAGAAAAGGTTGAGATAAAATGAGAGCCAATCAAATCAAGATTGCTTCCTGAACATAGCAAATGGTCTTGTGGAGTAAAATAATACTGCAAGTGCCAAGAGTAACAACTACAGCGCCTATGCATTCTGAGGAAGGGTCTCAATCATGAAGCATATGTGTGTTTCAGCATAAAATATTTGTTATAAAACAGATTGTTCTAGATGTAAAATCTGTTTGGACAAACCACAGTTGAAGCATTTGTAAAATAGCCAATATACATGCACCTGTGTCCACACATGTTGAAATCTATATTAAAGCTGATGTGTGCAATTTCTGCACCACCAAAATATTTAAATATTTTTAACAAAAAAGACAGATAGTCCCGACATAAACTCATGCCATTGGCATTTAGGCATTTTACCAAAACCTTTTAACCATTGTAAAATTACTGTAACACATCTTTCATGCCTTATTGCTCTAGAAGGCCCCACTGAGTGCATTCTCAGTGGAGTTGACGCCCTCATAGGAACTAACAATGATTGATTTTTGCCATTGATTTTTCCTACAGCAGATTCATTTAAAAACAACAACCAGGGCACATACAGTAGATGTACATCCTGTATGGTTTGCCTCTCAAAACTGTTTACGACATTAAACTGATACATTTTCACAATAAATAAAATTACAAAAAAAAAAAAATATATCACACCGAAAGGTGGACCACAATATCTGGAAGTTAAAATGAGTTCTTGTATCCCAGCTTGAAATGCAGACAACTAGAAATTATTTGTATGTTGGTGTAACACTGTGGCATTATACAAGCATTCCTGTTTGTTTAAGCAGCTGGACACAAAAGTGTCCAATGTTGTGAGTTTTGGTCAGCAATATCTGTTTGTTCAAACAACAGAAGATGGGAGAATTTTCTGGCATCAGGGATTATTGTCAAAACTCGGTTAGTGACAATAGAGGCGCAGAAATTAAGTCTTCTTAATGGTGTTCACACAATAAAGTGTAGTAATCTCATCCATGGAGTGCTAACCATCATTATTGGTCAGGTGCCACACTCTTAGAAAAAAGGTTATTTGGGGTTCTATATAGAACACTAGAGTTGCATAAATTATTTTATTGAAAGTTTTGTTTATAAATAGTTTTGAAAACTAGACTACATTACTTTTGCATTTCACAATGAAGAAAAATTAACTTTTCAAATCTATTTCTTCAATTTGGGTTTGATTAGAAAAGAATAAATAACAGATGATCAGATCCAAATTCCTTTTTCTTTTAGAGGACAGGTTTATCATAAACAGCAAACAACTGCATCAGCATAGCACAAAGTCTGTTTAGCTGAAATCTTGAGGGTGACGGTACCCTGGCAAGTAAGAACTATAAATTAGTTTGTTGATTAATATTGTTGCATTTATTTATTTTGACCTAACTCCTTGTCATTTATGACTTACACGTTTATTTCAGCAAGAACAAAGAATAAATGTCAACCAAACTCGTCCGGGCCTAACTCTAATCACTAAAATCTCTGATGTGGATTGACTAGTAGCCCTGATGACCGGTTATAATAAAATTTTCTTTGCATCTAGAAAACATGGGAAAAACAAAACAAGTTTCCAGGAGCACATCACAGCATTGAATTGCCAACTGCACTGATATAAAGAGATTAATAAAGCTCTATTCAAGAGTGTGAATATGTCAAATGTCCAAAGTCAAAGAGAAGTGATGGAAATGTTTCAATTTCTCAACTTGTGAGTATTTGGTGTTTGTAGTTTTATTGTCATGTACAAAAATATAATTATGATTTATTTATTTTTAATGAAGATGCCATATTAATTTAAAATGGGTTTTAGCAAAGACCTTCAACTCTGAGCACTTCTGAAGTTCCAACATCAGAGACACGACAAGTGAAAGTCAAAGGGGACATTTGACTTCAAAACAATGACATGATGTCATAAAAGGTTTTTCTATTATTTTGCATTGCATAAAGGTTTTTTTTATACTACATAATGGTTTCTGTTTGCAGTGGCTCTGGAGTGCATCATTACTAGTTTGACCATCTTCATACAGATAAAACACAACACTACTATTCATGTAAGTTTTTAGAGAAATACCAATTTTTGTTTTTAATTAATTACTCTGCATACTGACAGCACATCCATCCTCAACCTGATTGCTCATATGGTGTCCAGCCCCCTCAGAGAGTGCAGAGTCGGCATCAAACTGATGACATGGAGATTGTTTATCAAAAAGACCTCACTCAGTTTGTCAGACCAGTGGCAACAAAATGATTCTGTATCTGCCCGAGTGCTAAAATTATTTAACAGCTTTTCATAGGTCATTTGTTTTATACATTTTTACCTCACTTATGGTTATACATTTAACTTAAAGTAAATGTCAAATGATTTAATGCTTATTTTTATATAAATAACATTACTAATTAACTTAGCTTTTTATTACAAACCTGTGGATTTATTAAGTCAATTCTCATAACTATTGCGTTATGAATTGTGTTAATTATTGCTTATGTTGTTATAAATGCAAACTATTAAAAATGCTTTCCTTAATATGTAAATGCATTTTGGGAACCCCTTAAAGGTTCTATATAGAACCCTTCCACCTGGCTCAAAGAACTTTTTAGGATGCTTTTGATAGGACCCTTAAAAAGGGTTCTATATAGAACCTTTTAGGGGTTCCAAATATGAAGCAAGCAACAGAACCCTTTTAGGGTTCTATATGGAACCTTTTCTTCTAAGAGTGCAGCACAGAAATTAAGATTTCCATCCTCCAGGATTTCTGTGGTTTTTATTTTACATACACTTGCATATGAAAACCCTAGCTTGGTAAAATTGCTCCCAGACTGTTCAGAAGCCATGCCAAGGCAACAGAAGTACCAGAACCCACAGGCAGTGAGAGAGAGAAAGAGAGCGAGAGAAAGAGAAACAAAGAGAGGAAGGTCAGAGTGTGAGCAAAATCTTAAACTGAAGCAATTTCTCAAAATGACATCCAGAGTCAAACTGGATGTTACCAAGTGATGGAGAAAAGTGTAGCCTAGCCCGCTCAATGGTTCCAAAATGCTAATTATCCTACTGCCAAGGTGCCACTTGTAGCACTGGTAAGTGTGATGAAGATGTTCTGGACTGCAAACTTCATTGACAGCACGGTTTGGCCTGAACATCATAATGGAATTCACAGCAGATGTAGAGCTCATGGAAAACAAGCATTCACTGACGTCTCTTCCACTTAAGATTTCAGTTTAAGCAGAAAATAAGAGAAATACAGCAGTGTGGTGCAGAACATCCCTGGGGTGCTGTGGGCCAGTCCTGCGGCAAAGATGGAGCCAGTGTGGCCCTGTCTATTGAGTGAAAAAACTTAGTAGTCACGAGGTGCCTGTTTTTATCCATTGTGACTGGCAATTACGAAACCATATCAAAATACTTAATTTTGATATTAATAATAATTTTGGTATTAATAGTTTTAGCTAATTGTTAATGCTCTTCAGCTAGCCAAGTAAGGACAATAATTTCAGGGATGTGCATGAACAGGAAAAATATCACCAAACGAACCCCTTAGCAGATCTGAAACATTAGTGCATTTCATCATAATTTTTATACAAACAAAAAAAAAATATTTGCCCAGTAAGTATTAATTAGCCTTAAAATGAAAATTCTGTCATCATTTACATGCCCTCAACTCTTTTTCCTTCTGTGGAACACCAAAGGAGGAGTTTAGCAGCACTTCCAAGCTACAATCTTCCAAACAATGAAAAATGAATGGGGTCCAAAGCCCATAAAGCTCCAGAAAGGTTATAAAAAATACAAATAAATTTTTTTTTTTTTAAAAAACGTCACTACAAATCTATATTAAGTAGCCAATAATATTTGTGTACTATGTTCCAAGTCTTCTGAATTCTTATTAGTTGTGTGAGAAACAGACAGACAAAGTCGTTATTCGCTGAAAAATCTTCCGTGGTGACCATTTACTTTCATTGCATGAAAAGAGCACCTTGGACATTGAGATATCATTTTTCAATGTTTCAATCCTGATATGGTAAGCAAAACATATTTGTGGTTCTGGATGCAGCCTTCACAGTGTACTCATAATTGTGGACCTCTGAGGTTGGTTAACTGCTAAGTCATGCTTTCAAATTGCCTGTAAATCAGCATGATGGCACATTGATGCTGGGTGTTAGAATGTTTGCATTATCTCTCTGCATGAGAATGTGTATGTGTATAGAACTGGGGGCATCTGGTGCACAGCTGTAGAGAACTCTTTTGCAGACAGCCCTGCAACCTTGCAGGAGGTCAGTCAGGCATAATCAACTGCCACCCAGGACGATGCCTCCTCTGTTAGGGCACTGTATGAGTTGGCAGCCATTATTATTGAAGATGCTGAAATACCTTCATTAATGCCAGAGTCAGAGTCTCCAAGACATAATGAAACTTTACGACTTCATAGTTATTTTTGTTTGATTTGGAATGTTACTTGCTACTTCCCAAATGATTAACTTGATAAAAAAAAGAGATCCATTTGTGTTGAAGCTGGCAGAATTGCAATTGCAGGACTCAAAAAACAAGAAAACATTTGGTTCAAGGGAGGGTTTGTGTTTTTTTCTTAACAGAGACAATCTGACGAGACCATAAGCAGTCCGTGCAACGAAAATAGACTGCATTTACCTGTTTGTTTCAGCAGGGTTTGCATTGTCTCTATTCTGGCTTCCTCACAGACATATCTCAGGACATCCTGGCTGGAAGAATGGAGGACTTCCTGTATGTTTGCGGTATTCTCTTCTAAGGAATGGGAACATCATGGCATGCCCGTCCTTAGCCACCCCCAAAGACATTCCTTTGCTGTGAAGGGAGAGTTCCTATTTGTGCCTATTTCCACCATACTCTAATATTAGACATAAAAAAAAATTATGTCCAAGAATCCCAAATAGTGTGCGTATATATTATTAGTAAATTAATTACCTGAAATAAACTAAAACATATTATTAATAATAATAAAAAAATATATTTCAGGTATATGTTAATGTCCATTTAGCTTACATATAAAATAAATTGTATCTTAACTAATGCAGGTTATTACACAGGGACCTTCTAACATAATAAATTACAAAATATACATTTTAGTTTTTCATTTTTCATTTCATGTAATCCATCAATAAATATGATGTACTGAAATTGCATAAATTATTTTATAATATTTTATATTATTAAATTTGCTATATAACATGTTTATTGTTTATATGCATAATTTGTACCATTTACAAGTATTTATATTGATATGTAGAGCAAGAGCTAAAATTGTACTGTCTCTTTAAGACTACTGGTGTCAGTTCAGCCAATGAGTGCATTTTATCAACCAAACTCAGTTCCGCGAGCAAGTATTTATGGTTGGGGGAAGATTAACGAGAGCTGCTGCACAATTGTTTTTACCAAATCCGTGCAATGTGTGATTAAAATGAATGTTTCTTTTTTACTTTTTGATCACCAACTCACTGTTGCCACAATCACCTTCATCTTGCTCACTGGGGTTATAAATACAATTATCATTTAATTATTCTTAAACACAATTCACAATCATATTTTATCAAACTACACAATGATGACCAAGACATTATTGATATTACAGTTTTATCTTCTGTTAATGCCTGATCTTCTGTTAAGCAGCTTTGAAATGATGCGTGTCGTGAAAGGTGCTGTGCAAATAAAAATGACTTGAAAATGTATGCATGGATCTCATCTTTGAACACACATTACATGGAACAAGACTATCCAAATGTTTACAGGCTTAATGTGTATTGACTTTGTGTAATGTGTAAAAATATTAAGTTCTCAAAATTCAAATCTACAAGTTCTCGAGTTCTGAAACGCTTTTACCATCTAACAGGCATCAAACAGGTTTGTAGACTGGTGTCTAGCCTTGCTGTAAAACAGAGAATGTTGTGAAAACAGTCCTTGGAAAAGTTTAAGCAAAATCTGAGTTGACATCTTTAAATGCAATGTAAATGTGTCTATGGCATATCATGACTCTAAAGCAATGATGACACCATGATCGAATAACTCAGGACCCACTACAGTCAAATAAGTTCAATCTCCTTAAAGGGATTGTTCACTTAATAATAAAAAATGAATTCTCATAATTTACTCACCCTCATACCCTCATCTCAGATGTGTATGCCTTTGTTTCATAAGCAGAAAACAGATAATGTTTTTAGAAGAATATTTCAGCTCTGTAGTTCCTTACAATTCAAGTGAATGGTGATCAGACCTTTGTTGCTCTAAAAATTACATAAAGGAAACATAAAAGTAATCCATACTAACATATTATGTGGATCCTCCACACTGGTAGTGGTTGAGGAGATTCCCCTATATTATGTAAAGCGTTTTAAGTGCCTAGAATTATTCAATATGACTCCAGTGGTTAAATTTATATATATATATATATATTTATTTTTTTTACACACACACACACACACACACACACACATCCAGAAGCGATATGAAAGATGTGGGTGAGAAACAGATAAAAAATTAAGTCCTTTTTGCTCTAAATCTCCACTTTTACTCTCACTTTCAGATGTGAAAGTAATAAAGCAGCATATCAAATAACAGATTTTATGTGCACTTAAGGTATTAGAGTTCTTTTGTAAACCAATTAAACAAAAAAACAAAAAAACGCATGATATGCTCTTGAAAAACCGAAGACGTGCACCAATGGCATTAGGTGTTTAGCAGCCGGTAGGAAGTTTTACGGAAAGTTTGCGTTGGCGAGCTGTAATGAACTCAAAAACACCTTTAATTTGTCCAGTTTTTGTATTAAATGACATCACACCCATTCATTCTTTGATTTCATATAAAGTATTCTGGGCCTTTATCATCCAAAATTTCACCCTGAACACTCTTGCCCTCCATAGCAAGCAGGGTCCGAAATTAACAGGGGTTCGGGGCAAAAATACCACAGCAATTGACAAAAAAATATGCCCTCATAAAAAGGACAAATGCCCATTGGAAATCCATTACAAATAAAAATTAATTCCTGACACTGATAGCAAGGCACTAAAAACACCCTAGAATTGTGGTGGTACATTTTGCACAGCCAAAAAATCTAGTTCATGCAAATCCAAAAAAAATCATGCAAAAGGTTTTTCCTGTCTTTTTCAGTGTTCAAAAAACCCCATGTTAAATTCAACAATACTGAATTATCATCAGATACAGAAAGTAAAAGTTTAGTCAAGAATACCGTTATCTAAGGAAGGGGCCTGACTACTACCCCTGGAGTCGTGAGTTCGAATCCAGCCATGTCTCCTAAGCAACCACATTGGTCCGGATGCTAGGGAAGGTAGAGTTACATAGGGTAACCTCCTCATGGGCACGATTAGTGGTTCTCACTCTCAGTGGGGCATGTGGCAAGTTGTGCGTGGATCGCGGAGAGTAGCATGAGCTTCCACATGCAGTGAGTCTCCGCAGTGATGCACAGCAAGCCATGTGATAAGATGCCCTGTCTCTCAGAAGTGGAGGCAACTGAGACTTGTCATCCACCACCCAGATTGAGGCGAGTAACCATGCCACCACGAGGACCTATTAAGTAATGGGAATTGGGCATTCCAAATTGAGAGAGAAAAAAAAAAAAAAGAAGAAAAAAAAGGCAGACCGTTATCTGAATAAAGCAGCAGGGTTCAGCTGCGCCTGTCTTCACAACATATGCCTGCTGGCTGAGACAGCCATGAACTCCCTCTGCTTGGCCTTTGTTTGCACTGGGCCATGATCGTTTTACAGCACGTCTTTATTTGGATTGATGATGAAGCTGTTGCCATTTGTTTTCAGAGACAATAGGGCAGAGAATGGATCCCGCGGCTCAAGTGAGGACCACAAATCAGTGCAGCACTTCACACATCACTCGGGAAAACACAATTCCTCAACAGAAACATGCTACAAAACAACTTTAAAAATTACCTTAAACCACGCACACACCTGAACAAAGATCCCGTTTACACCAGGTATTAAGATGTGTTTCGGGTGATCTGGTCATATGCGGTCAGGTGAGACACAATGCTGTTTACATCTGGTCACTTTTTTGTTGTGTTTGGAGGGGAGGGTCTCTGTTTCATGACATCATACATCAATCACTATGTCACAGTGTTACTGCATCATAATAAAGTGCAACAAAGTCAGAAAGGACCAAAAAAAACAAAAAAAAAAATTGTAGTAAAAAAAACACGTGAGTGGAGCTAGCAGCAGTGGAGCACCACCCCTATCCTGTCAATCAACAGTTACACTAAAACAACAGTTCAACAACAGCGGCTTTAAAAGGAAATAACTGTCAGAGTAGAAAAAAAATAAATAAAATGCATGAAAAGTTTGTGTACTGTACTGTACTGTTAATGTGGCATTTCTCACATGAAAAAGCAAAGGGAAAACAGCGCAAGCTGTGAAATCATCCTTATTATCATTCAAGGTGGCAGTTTCTCGATCTACACAAGGCGTAGGCATCTAAGTAATAATGCAGGTTACAAGATATGGTGTAATTCAAACATCTTTATTAAATATCTCACGATTAAATGCCGTTAACAATAGTAGAGTCCAGTACCTGTAGAGTTCAGAAACATGTGCTCTTTCTCTGCTTTTCTTTCATCTCTTGCCCTCATGAGAGAGCACGTGTTCCCCTCATAAAGTTCAAGCAGCAACAAGTGAAAAAAAACTACATCCTACAAATACAATCATCCAACTAAATGAACAGGCAGGGAAGGAATTTATAAATTTTATAAATAAAACAATTCTTTACACAATATTAAGATACTATACTGTATTAAATACAATGCAAAAATAAAATAAGGAATAATAATAATAATAATAATAATAATAATAATGATTAATTTTCATTATTATTATTAACCAAAAATGTCACATCAAGTTCAATTGCACTTATGGGTTATCAGTTTGACACTAATAAAATCTTAATATAGAGAATATTTTGTTAACCTATACTTGATTTAAAGTCTTTTTTTCTATTTTCAAAGATTTTAATGAGCCTTTTAAACTGTTTCTAGTCAGCAAAAACTAGGCAAAGTGATACTGTGGAGAGGAAAACTCACTTAAAAATGACTGTGTGCAGAAAGCTTACACCGATCAGCCACAAGATTAAAACCACCTGCCTAATATTTTGTAGGTCCCGCTCGTGCTGGCAAAACAGCACCAACCCGTGTATCAATATTCTTCTCACACAAATGTACAGAGTGGCTTTCGGAGTTACCGTAGACTTTGTCAGTTCGAACCAGTCTGGTGATTCTCAGTTGACCTCTCTCAAAAACAAGGCATGTCCATCAAAAACCTCAAACCAGCCAGTCTGACACCAACAATCATGCCACAGTCTAAATCAAAGAGATTTTCCCCATTCAAATGGTTGATGTGAACATTAACTGAAGCTCCTGACCTGAATCTGCATGATTGTATGCACTACAGCCACACAATTGCGTGATTAGATAATCGCATGGATGATTGATGGTGCTAGACGGGCTGGTTTGAGTATTTCTGTAACTGCTGATCTTCTGGGATTTTCACACACAACAGTCTCTAGAATTTACTCAGAATGGTGCCAAAAACAAAAAACATCCAGTGAGCGGCAGTTCTGTGGACAGAAATGCCTTGTTGATGAGAGGTCAACAGAGAATGGCCAGACAGGCTCGAACTGACAAAGTCAACAGTTACTCAGATAACCGCTCTGTATAATTGTGGTGAGAAGGTCATCTCAGAAAGCTATTCTGAGATGAGGGTTGGTGCCGTTTTGGCAGCACGAGGGGGACCTACACGCCAGCGTGGTGGTTTTAATATTGTGGCTGATTGGTGTATAGCCAGTTATGACAGAGATCCTGATAAAAGGTGAAATGATCAGTATTGGCCAAGCAGGTGACAAGAAGATCATTAATCATATCAGCTGTAAAAATCCTGATAGGAGCATCCCTAATATGCATTCCTCTTCACTGTATTACAGCCTGTACAGCTGAAAACAATTTGCTTCAAAACATGCTATTGACACTATGTGGACATTTTTCCCCAGAAAATGGAGCTCACACATCCCCATACGCCCAACAATATTTACCACTTTAGCCACTAGGGCCAGTGTTTCACGTTTTGGTAAGGACAGACAGATGTTAGCCAAAGAAAGTCAACCTACTGTTTCCGATTTCAGTGCGAGATCAGTCTGCTCCAGCACATTTACCATCACATTTAAAAAAAAGGCAAATAATTTTTAAAATAGTTCAGATTTTAATAACAGATCTTGAGACCTCAGAGTTTGTTCCACATAGCTGTTCTAACAAATTAATTAGATTTCATATAGCTGTTTTAAATGGAAGAATGTATCCTGCGAGTACGCCCACTAATCCTCTCCAAACAGAGTGTTGAGCGCTGAATGAAAGCAGACTCAATCGTATACAAATAGGAGAAATTATAATGTTAAATATGGCTGCTGTAGGAATGGAAGTCCCATTTTATAGTTAGAAAGTCAATCACCTTCTTGCACAATTTATGCAAGTCACTGTGTACATGTTGATGCAAGCAGCACTCACAAATCAGACTGCAACGGTATCTGGGGCCTAAAAAATGAAAATGCAAAAACAGAAACTAATAATTAAATTGATATTTTTATTATATTAAAAAAATAAGCAAAAGACCAATAATATTGCATATTGTGTCCCACTGAAATGCTCATTCTACATTACAGAATTGATTTTGAGTAGGATGTAGATGTAAATTTAATGGCATCAACAAGAATAAGGTTATCTATAACATCAATAAAAAGTTAACACCAAATTTATGATGCTAAATTATTCTGAGTAGGAACACTTTTCATAAGGTCCTTATTGATCAAATGAGTCATCTCTTGGAATTTCTGAAGGCAAGCAAAACCAGTTATAATTTCTTACACTCAAAATATATATTTCAGCCTGATATTTAAGCAAAAAGGATTGACAGATTTAGGATTGATGCATTTCTATTTCATCTTAAAAAAATATATTTTGCATTTGCCCTTTTGATCATTTAAATGTATTTATTCATTTAGTTTTTAAGTGTTTTTTTAGTGGTATTTGTAGACCATGGTAAGCACATGAAAGCATGGATCTTCTTTACTACCATGGTTAGATGTAACATGATTTCTATAAAACAAACTATGGCATTTTTTTAATTATAAATAGTAGGCCTACCCTAATCACATTTAAAAACAATAAATACAAAATATAAACATTTATAAGTTGTAACAAATTAATTATATTCTCTCCACCCTAATGTAGATTATTACAAATGTAATAGAGCTGAAGTAGTGATATGATATTTATTGTGAATCTATTTCTGCCTAAAGTGCAGTTACGACGGCATGCTACATGCTTATCACTGACGTTGACAAGATTAAACTCTTAGGTATCAAATTTGATACCTAACGACAAGACATTTCTCAATTGTTTAGAGGCAATTCGGTCGGTGCCTAAAATGTATCAAACTCAGTACCCAGCCCTAGTCATTATAGACCTTTTTCACACTCTGGGTTTTGGAAATTTGGAAGTAAACGTTTGCAGGGTAAACTTCAACCGCGGTGAACAGAAGTGAACAGGAGATCACAGCAAATATTATTTTCACTTACACATTTGCTACAAGACCAAATAAAAAAAAATCCACTATTACGTTTGAATGACTTTACAGAAGACTAAATAAATAGCCAGTGGTGGATCAAGACAGTAAAATGGGAAAAGATGCCAAATATATTGTCAATCTCTCATCGAAACCACCTCGCAGCTGTGGTAGTTTGTTTTTTAAAATTTACAGTGAATATTTAAAAAAAAAAAATTGCGTGGAAACGCATCACAGTCTGTGAAAAAGGTCTAGAAGCAGAGGTTATTGCTGTTTCAAGGACAACAGTGGGCTGTCACGTGCACTTCATCTTTATCAGCACACCTGGTTGTGAATGGTTAAAGTTGTGTCTAAATTATACACAGAATGGCAAAAGGTCCATTAAATAAAGTTTATTAATTATTTTATTTTTTGAAGTTTACTTGCATGCAGGCATATAAATTGGGGTGTAGTATAGGTTCAGTTTGAATAATTTTGATTTGCGTTTTTGTCTTTTCTATAATCTCCTGATTATTTTAGTGTTGTACTGCACCCAGAGCTGCTCAGCTCAGTGTGAGTCTCGCAACAAAAATAGGCTCAATGCCGAAACCATCCAATCACTGCCGCATCTGAGACGCATCACCTCACGACTCGCGCTTTGTGTAAACGATGTCATCTGTTAATATGGGTGCCGAAATGAAAACGTTCCACTCACGGAAGATGTGTGAACATGGCGTTAGTGTTACTATAGTAAATTCAAGGGTGGTGATGTAGAATCCTTTGCCGAATTCAACCTCCCCCCCCCCCCAAACAGTATCCACCTATAACAAACTTCATCAGTGAACAGATCAGCTGAATGTAAACAAGTTCACTGAAACTGAGGTAAGATTAAAAACAGACATTTTCAGTCTTATTTATTGTGATAATCAAAGAGTTTGTTCAGATACTTGTTTTATGTTTTTATCAAAAAGTGCCTTGTTCCTGTGGCCACTTGAATAAGTGCACACACTCTCGCTCCCTATATCACACACGCAGCAGGTGCGGAGACTGAGAGACACAACCAAAGCAAAGATAGATAAAATTAAAATGTTACGGGTTCGAAGAGAGCACTTCAATGTTAAAACGAGCAAATCCCAGCCATTTAAGGCTATTTAAAAATACCAGACTGACTTTTTTAAAGTCCCTTTCAGGGGTAAGAATGTATTGTCACCCTATCAAGCAGATATTACAGTTTTCCTACTTACATTACAACTTGTGGACAGTTTTCCCACTTCCTTTGGTGATTGTTATGCTGTACTGATAGGCTGAACACCGGGGCAGGTGACTGTTCTGACATCGCATTCGGCATACATCTTCACCCTCGTAACGAATATCATCCATAACAAGCAAATCAGACACTAAACATTATTGCACTAGAGGGTGAAATGCAACTGTCGTATCCGCAGGTCAGAGAAGGTGAAACGGGGGTGTTTTCTGCTGTCAGGCATTGACACTCTGAGAGGTTAGGCATACTAAGATGGCCGCTTGAACAATTCCGGTGGCTTCGTCTCCAGCTGGCAGTTTAACATTGCATCAGTGATCCAGTTCTATTTATTTATCAGTGGTACCAACCCGTAAAATTAAGAACTGGTATTTTCCAAGTCTAGATAAAAAAAAATTATGCAAAGAGGAACTTGACAATCGATTTGATTAATATGGCTGATAAACACCCTTATTTGTAACCCAACACCCCCCCTCTCAACTAAGTTCCTTGCACCTGCATGCCAAAACTTCCCCTTTCTTTTAAATCCCTGCTCATATTCGCTTAGTTATGAACTGATTAGAATGCTAAACAAGAGTGACCAACACTAAATTTAATACAGTATTTAACAGGGGTCCCGGCTCAGTCTCTCTATCCACCAAGGGGTCCTTGGTCTGAAAATTGTTGAAGACCCATGCTCTAGATAATGCCTTTAGCATAGCTTGCTTAAAGACCGAACAGATAATAATTGTCACCAGAGAGACAAAGACAAAGAGAGGGGGCAAGAGTCAGGGCGACCTGTATATAATACCCCCACCACTCTAAGCAATGTAATGAATGAAGAACCATAATCATTACAGAGGGAGGCTGACTTCGAACAATGCAGCAAAGACTGTCCCTCTTGTTTGAGGGTAAAACCCAAAATAGAACAACAGAGCCACTCTGGTATGAAATGGGGGTGCTTTCCAATGACCAATTTGCAGAAGCACATGATAAAACACTTGGTCTCAATTGTAACAAGACAGTCTATTACCAAACGGGCTGGTTTCAGGACACAACACCATGTTTGCTACAGACTCTGGACAACTAAGGTCAACTAGTCTTTAATCTTGAAGTTAAGCTCTATTGAAAGCCTCTGTACTATGCAGTTGATTACCACAGGAAATAATTTTGCCTCATCCAACAGTTTGTAAAGAAAAAAAGTAACAATTGTGTTGAATGAAAGCAGACTTCAATTGTAAGTGCATAAATGTCACATTGTTTTGCAGTCAGTGGAGCTAAACTTGTATTTGACCTATTATGATGCATCAATGACCCTACGGCCAAACTCAAATAAAAAAGGGTCAAACCTATTTTATAGGAAAATTCCTTAGGAAACAGTATAGAACCATTAGCATGACATTAGTGTTTGAGTTAAGATTTATGATGGACACAAATGCAAAACCTGAGAGGCAGCTTTCTTAACTTTAGGCTATACATCTCTTTAACTATAATATACATTAAATAATAGTGATGAGAAAGGGGAGATAGCTCTGTGTCTTAGCAATGTCAGGCACCTGTAGGTCCGTTTGGCCAGCAGGAGTGCAGCTGCTCTTCATCTGCTCTAGGCCATGACTGAATAAAAAGAGGCCAGGGTCTGTTTCAACATGTAACTTACTAGAAAACAACACCTTTTAGTTAGGTCTTCTTTTAACACTAAGGAAAACTGGAATCCAAACATTCCTGTGGCCACTATGACCAACATGACTTATCTGAAATCCCCCCTGAAATTTTAAATAACGCTAACCTCTTTTTTTTTTTTTAAATTAAAGGTATAGTTTTATCCAAAAAAATGAAAATTCTACCATATTGAAAGGTGTTGCAAAGGAACAATTTAAATATTTATTTGTCAGCAAACAGTAACCCTTAAGTGAATAATTAACAACCAACACCTTTCCGCCTACACATAAATAACGTTCTGATTCAAAGCTCATTTGTGTCACACCTACTCTCACATTTAAACCAGTTCACACTCAGACGGTTCAACATTCAGCTTAAGAATGCCTTTTCACAAAATGCTTTTGCAAACAGTCATGGTCCCTTTTATTGATTAGCTCCATGTTAACATAGGTTTAGTGGAGTATACTTTTTTCAGGTACTAAATTCAAGGGATCCAATGAGTGCAATTACTAAGGAGTCTTCTCAGAATCAAAATGTGCAACTTAGCACGGCAGCATGCCGGACTCGTTCCAGCACGGTATTCTCTGTTTGCCTGCACATGATTATGACACACACGCTCACTAATAAAGACACACCCACTGCCCATCCTCAAGTAAATCAAACATTTATGACGAAATGCCATTCATATATGTAATCAACAAGGAACAGAGGGCAACAATTCAAGATTATCTTTCAAGGACAAATCTTACCTAATGAAAATATGTCATTAAGTAGACCAGAGAGCTGACTATTCATCACACACATCAAACACAAGAAAAGTCTGCCCAACAAATGTCTTTTTTTATCAAAGCAAGTAGGTTCTACTATGGGATAGCTATTAAAGAACAAATATTCTGCAACATAATCTGTGATGGTACTATGGTGCAATATTGGCATCAGATGTTAATACCATTGTGCTTTGTTATAAACCGTGGTACACTTGTAAAAAAAAATTACCCACACAGTACCAAAAATGTCAAAGTCCTACAATGTTCCACATCCAAAACACACAAAAAACATCATACTGCCATGGTATTCTTGTACTGCGAGTGTCCTTTTTGTAAGGGCACTGAAATGTAATTACCATGGTATTTACATAGCACTCCAAGGCACTTTCAAGACTACCATATCCATGTGCAAAACAAATAATGATCACAGGGAAAATTCTGAATTTCCTGCCACATGACACATTCCAACTATTACACAACAAACTGTGAAGAAAACAAACACAAAATCATTTCACAAGCCTGTCATTAAAGTCTCTGTCATCGCTTGTGGAAAGCTGAAGGAGAAAAAGACTTTGTTAGACACACTGTGACAGATGTTCATCCTGGAAAGGAATCTGCTTCCTGTTTCACAAGAGTATGTTCATCTTAAATTATGTGCTTGTACTCTCAAGGAGAGCCAGTTGGCTCCACATGTGTAAGAGCTGGGCAGGCATGTGGGGAGTTGCCTGGAAAGACCATGAACATGAGCAAGAGAAGAAAAGAGAGTGTGGACTTACGTCAAAAGCTTCCCGCCGCAACCCTTCTGTGGTCCTCAGCCAGCATCGACTCAGCTCGCTCAGTTCCAGGATGGGCTGAACTTTGAGTCGCACTGTGTCACCTGACTGCCGAATCATGTCCACGATCTCATCCCGGTTCTTATTCTCCACGTTGCGCCCATTGATCTCCACCAGCCTGTCTCCTGGCACCAGGCCAAGGGCAAGGTCTTTTGTGCCAGCACCTGGTTCTGCAAAGTGGACCACCCTCCGATACACCGCTCCATCTGTGCCTCGGTCCAACATGGTGGTGCGCCGCAAGGAGAAACCAAAATCTCCAGTGTTCCTTCTCTGGAGTACCAGCTCTCGAACTTCGGGTGTCCGAGGTGGCACGACAGCAGGTAGACGGAGATCTGCAAGGAACGTCTTATCCACAATCTCAGGAATGTGCACCTTCTTACCAGGAGGTGGCAGCTGCTGAAGACATTGTTTTTGCTGGGGGTCAAAGAGCTTGGCCTCCACCAGTGGAGACGGAGCAGCCGAGTTCTGCCCAGAAGGTGTAGACCCCTCCGAAGGACTCTCATCTTTAGCCCTCTGAGAAAAGGAGAAGCGCTTCATTATCGAACCCATTTGTGAGTTTTGCATGGCAAGGGAGCCAAACCTGGCCGCTCGCTCCTTAACTGAACTCCGGTGGCCATCTTGGCCGTATTCAATCTTCAGATCATCACTGGAGCTGGCCGCGCTGAGCTGATCTGCATCAAAAACCATGCTGCTGCGGTTGCTAAGGCCATCTGACTCGATGTCAGTTAGATTGAGCTCAGTGCTACTGGCTACTTTAATAGGGATAGGGTTTGAGATCTCCAACTTGTTCTTGGAGTCTCGCTTTGAGCTCCGGTTGAGGTTGAAGAAGCCCCGTCTCATGCTCATCTCATCAAGGCTTCTGAGCTCAGCTGCAGACATCCTTTCCCTTCGGTCTCTCTTGTCCTTCTTCTCCTTCTTAACTCCATCCTTTTCCTTGTCTTTTTTGATCAAGTTGAACATACTGTCCCCAAAAGTAGTCTACGTTCCACTACAGAAGCACCAATGTTTTCATAAGTAAGGAATTTTTCCATACAGAAACAGAGTGGCTTTTGTAAATCCAGAGTGGATTAACTAAGGCTCCCTGTGGAAAGAAAAAAAATATCAACATCAATAATTGTATCTTAAAAAGAAACATGCAGATGTTTCTTGGCATAAAGCAAATCTCTCAAACTCCAGGCACTTCATAATTTCCTACTACTCTGCAACTGAACATTTAAACTAAACATTCTAAACATTTTAAAAGAGAATTAAAAAAAATATAAACGACACAACCCAAGTTGACGACCACAGTAATAGGTGGAGTTGTAATGTAAGGGGTCAATTTCAATATTCAGGAGGAGATTAATCAGAGGCAAAAAGAAGAGTCTTTCTAGGCCAAACAGTTCAAAAGATATGCGCAAAAGAAAAGTGAATTCCTGAACTGGTCGTGGACCAACAGAGATTGTCGTAGAGACCCACCCCTGTTAGTGCAACATTTCAGCATTTTCCCATGTACGGTTCAATGTGCTGTCATAGAATCCCATTTGGGAAGAAGAAAAAGAAGAAAACTAACAGACACAATAGGGGCTACAGCACCTTCAGTGCTCGGCCCCTAAAAATGTGCAAAGAGAACTGGCTTCTTGTTCTCTGATGATTTTCACTGGAATTGCAGTTCATTTTGCTGCTGCATTATTGTTAACCACTCTACTGGATAAATGTTTTCTTAGGCTACACAAGTTTTTTGTAATTGTCTTCTTTCTACTTTTTATAATGAAATGTGTAGTTATGGAAAAAGTAGTATCGGTACATCTCTAACAAAATATAATTTAAAATAAATTCAAAAGTTTCGGCCCAGTGTGTCCAGAATTTATGGTTCCAGTTTTGGACAAGAATTTTCATTATGGTGCATCACTGCTCCATACGTAATGTGGCACAAGTATACCATTCAATCTTCATAAGAAAATCAAAGCAAACGTAGACTCCTTTTCCAGTGTAATGAAAACACTGTGCCATTATGTAACTATTCTATATGTATTTAAAAACAAACAGAGTTTAAAAGCATTAGGGATATCCTTTGAAAGCAACAGGCCTCTAACATTCCTATTTTCCCACCAGCGGGAGACTTCATCATCCAAACAGTTCCATTAACAAGAGGCTAAATTCTTCTCCATAATGCAGGAAGGCAATTCAGGCAATTCTTCCACTACCATAAAAGGCTTGTCAAAGGCTTAATGCAATGTAATACTATATAAGCTATGCACCCTATAGTTTCCATCAATATTAAGTTAAACTGCAAAGCATAAAGTGAACTGGAGAACAATGTAGAAAATGTAATAATAACTATGACAGTAAAATGCATTATGATAATAAATGCATTATCTATTTCATCATACATATAAATGGGTAGAGTTATCAAGGCCAATACAAGTATATATGGCTTAAGCTTGACGATACTAAAGATCAGTCAAGCTGCTCAGTGCAGATGAATTAGTGCAATGATCAATTCTCATTTTCTTTTGCAGATAGCTGCAAATGTCTCTAAATAGTTCATACTCCAATACAGCAAAGTATATTATCTTGATTTTTTTTATCCTCACAAATATTTGCATATTTGTACTAGCATATTAGTGAAAAAGTGTCTTACGATTTAACATTGTAACCATATTTTTTATCCAAATACAATAGTTACTGGGTGACAGAAGTGTTCTGCAGTGTGACATGATATACTTCACCTAAAACATTTGTAGATATTTTTTTTCATTCTCATATAATTATTATACACGCAGGTGTATGATCTCATATGAATTGAGAGTCTACGTGAATTAAAAGTACTTTTAAAATTAATTTGTCACACTGCAGGACTATTCAGGATAAAAGTGAATAGCAAAAAGCTAAAAGTCACAAAGAAAATCCACTTTCCCATATACATTCACATAAACCTTTCAATCTTGACATTGATTTTTAAAAAAAAGTGCATGTCCATGATATTTGTTGAAGGGATAGTTCACACAAAAATGAAATTTCTCTCATAATGTACTCCCTTTAAAGCACTTTTAACCACTGGAGTCTTATAGATACATTTTATGCTGCCTTTATGTGCTTTTGGAGCTTCAAAAATTTGGTCACCGTTCACTTGCATTGTATTGACCTACAGAGCTTAGATGTTCTTCTGAAAACCTTTGTATGTGTTCAGCAGAAGGAATAAAGTCATACACATCTGGAATGGCATGAGAGGGAGTAAATGATGAGAGAATTGTCATTTTTGCGTTAACTATCCCTTTAACATCTCTACAATATCTACTACAATAAAACTGTTAACTTGATAGCCACCACCGTCACAAAACAATTATAAAAAGATTACGAAATCTTCACACACTGTTAAAAATCTGTCACATTGTCACACTGTTTTAATGTGTTATAAAAAAAAAATCAACACATTAAAAATATTTTTTTTATATAAATCTAAAGGTTTAAATATGAATAATTGAGTCAACAATGGTAGTAACTATGGTTACCATATTACATATATGTACGCTTTTTAAATGAACTGTTGTAAATCACTGTTTGTTGCAAAAAAAAATAAAAAATACAAAGAAAAAGTGAATTTTTCTGAAACACGGTGGTCTTATTTCGGGTGAGTGTCTTTTGGTGGGCGTCATTGTGCCTGATATTGTGACTGACGTGAAATGAAGTGTTCTCTAAGCACTGTCCTCTCCACACCTATTCGTCTACACTCACTGCTACATTGTTACAATATAACAAAGTGCTCTTTAGAAATGTAACAAAACCAATGTTTATACAATGTATCATTGATGCATTAGATAAAAGCCAAGGGAGAGAGTGCAACATAAAAGGCAAACACGAACAAGAAATCCTCTTATATAAATTTGCACGGTCAGTCAACTGGAGCAGGGAAAGACTCGTCAGTCATTCTGAGGCAGGAAAAAAACGAACGCTTAACCTCAAGCTCAGCCGCTAAGCTTGTAAATTAGCTGGACATGAACATAAACTGTTAAACACGTCATTATAACGTGGAACTGAAAGGCCGTGCGTCTACCAAACCTAGAAACCCGCAGTGTAGCTAATAATCAGTGAATGGCTACAGCTAGCAGGTCAGTTAGCATGAGTAAGTGGCTGATTGGGGTCCTTTCTTCGCTTATACGTCCAGCAGCAGACTGCTGTGGATCCCATACACACATCCCTGACATGGGGTTTTACCTCCAGAAAACAACCGAACGTTAGCTTGTTTACGGAATTAAACCATACAAATATATTTACGTGTCCGTTAGACTCACCTTTGCGAGGTATCCAGTTTTGTGACTGAGAAAGGTATTGTTTCGATTCGGTCTATCCTCTAGATGGGCGCAGCAGAACGTGAGCGGGCAAGCAGTGTTGTAAATATATATAGTGATAGAGGCGGTAGGTTGGCCTCATGCTGCTCATTGTTCAGTGAGAGGAAACGGCGACACCTGCTGGCTGCATTATAAAACTACAGGCGCAGAAATCAATCTCCTCATCTGTGGTCCGAGAGAAAATCTATTGTGTTTCGTGATAAATCAAAACATACCATGACAACATGATCAATACGACTGAAAACTGTATTGCTTTTGGTGGTCATCACTGGGACTGTCATAATGTATTGGTCTAGACTACAAATCTAGAGTCTATTATAAATCTATTATTTTTTTATTTAATATTTATTTTCCACCAGTATAAACTGGTGCTGATGTGACTCAGTTTGGTCTCAGTCTTAGTCTTGTGGCCTTGAATTTGGACCAGATCCTTATTGTCTTCCTAATTAGCTTACACACTAGCTAATGTCCCTGACCTTTTTGGAAGCTTTTTTGCTTAAGCAATTAACACGTTTCAGAGGCACCATAATAATAGCACTGTGTGCGCGTGTGTAGGTCAGGTTTTGCCAGTTTTAGGGGGCAGCCAGTGATTCCCACAATGAAGTGGCTTAATAAATGCTAAATAAATGTCTTAATGTTTTACATGATTTCGGGGTAGTGTTAGGGGCTAAAAAATATCAACAATAGAAGTCAAAGGAGAGTCCCTACTATTTATGAAAGACAAATGTATGTGTGCGTGCGTGCATGCATGCGTCTGTGTTTTCTAATTTAAAAAAAATGTTTATTTAAAATTGTTTCCTACTTGCAACTGCATTTAAACTATTATGTGGTATTAACTTACCATTTGTTGTGTGCATATTTTGTGGTCTACCTTCACACATTTATTTAAGTGGGATAGGTAATTTGTCAGTTTTGTCAAGTAATTAGAATGCAGTTTGGCTCTTTTTCTTCTTCTTTTTTTTATTTTTATTTTTTTTTAGATAACAATAATTATATATGTCTAAAGCCAAGGGGTTGAAGAAAAAAAAAAGAAGAAGAAAAAAAAGTTCTGATTAAAATCTTAACAGAGGCACTGAGATTTTATATTTTTTTCTGCTTTTTTGTTCACAGATACAGAGATGGTTTACATGTTCTGCTTGTTTTCATTAACAAATGCCAGAAAATTAGGTTTATTAGTGAATTTGAAATTATGTGAAACTTGGAACTTTGCTAAAATAAATATTTTGCATGGGAATACTGCAAAACTAATTTTAATAGTACTGGTCAGTAGGTGCCACCCAAGCAGCTTAGAAAAGAAAAGAAAGTCTATAACAAATAATAATATAATATAATATAATATAATGTGCAACATGTTAATTCAATATTTTTAACTATCTGTACATAACCTTACCTGCTCTGCAAATTACATTTTCCCTTTCCCATATGTATATAGTATATCAGTACATCTGTTTTTCTGTCTCCTGTGTATTTCTGTATAGATTTTGTTTCTATTACCCTAGTCTCGTTTGTCATATTCCTCAGTGCACTGAAATCTTCTGTCACCAAGACAATCTCCTTTGTTGTGTAAGCATACTTGGCAGTAAAGGTTAAACTGTTATATATATATATATATATATATATATATATATATATATATATTTGGTCAAGATACATAAAAATAGTAATCCATTATAAATTACAATTTTTTTCTACTATTATTCTTTACTAATTACTTAATTGAAAAAATTATCACATTACTAATTACTTTACTTTTAAGTTACTTTCTTAAACACTTTTCCGTTCAATAAATTCAATATAATGTCTATGTTTCTCCCTTCATTTGTTACACACAAACCATACACTCAACACCTCACATTCCTCCTTCACAATGACTCATTACAGGGCCATAATTCATGCATTCTACCTGAACAATATATTCAAAATAAGCATAACCCTATAATGTACTTAAAAATAATTACATTAATTGAAAGTCAGTAACTGTAACCTGATTACAAGAATTTAAATTCTAATGCATTACACTACTTTTTTGACTAAAAAGTAATTGGATTACATCCAAAAGTTATTAATGAATTAAGTGTCCTGAGATATCTCACTGGTCTGTGTGGCAACTCAAGACTCTGTAAACAATGAATACAAAAGTGTCCACGATTCGCAAACAATGGCGCTTTCTGTCCGACAATCATTTTGCACATTCTCGTTGTATTGTAGTTGCAGCTAAATATTGAGGCATAATGACATTTTTATGCCATGTTGCTCATAACGGTTGCCAGTTGAGGGCGCTATTTTGCAACGTTTGTTTTTGACAACCGTTTCCGCTTGTGTCGGTCTCAAAAAAGCTCATTTGGTATTTTGGAGTGCGGGGTTTTGGGAAAAGGGGGCGCGGCCAGTATAACGACTCATCTTATATAAATTCTAGAAGAGCTAAAATCGCTTACAGCACCTTTTAATTACTAATTATTGGGAGTTCTGCATCGTCCTCCCCGTGGCCGTTTTTTTAACCGCAGCAGTCGATGCAAAGCGCGTTCACGGAGTGTCACTGAGGGGGCGGAGCATTTCGATCGGAGATGAGCTTTAAACATGAGAGCATAACTTCAGGGTTGTGTTCCCTATCAAAACAGTCCGTTTCGACTTGGAAAAGCGCTTCAAGTAACGGGGGTGTATGAGGAGCAGAAGTGCAAAGCTTTCACCTCGATCAGGTAGCGAAGGAGGTGAAAGTAGGAGTCGAAGAGGGGGGGCTGTGGCTGGATTTAGTGAAAGAAAACAATATGGCCGCGGTGGAGCTGGAATGGATCCCCGAGACCCTGTACAACACTGCTATCTCCGCCGTGGTCGATAATTATGGCCGAGCGCGTCGGGACATCCGCTCTCTGCCTGAAAATATACAGTTTGATGTGTACTATAAGGTAAGAGAGACAGAGAGCGAGTCCAGTTCGGAACAAACGTTAAAAGCATCTGACACTCTTCACTAGCAAGTCGGCTAACATAAACTGAAACAACCTACTAGTAGATCGCTCGCGCTAAGAGACAGTATAACCGTTACATTTTACAGAACTTGTCAATGACCGTTTATTGCTTGGGTTTTTGTGTTAAGAGTGCATCACCTTTTCCGTGTGACACATTAGGGTAAGATTGATTGGAGTGGACAGTATGTTCCACTTATCTTAACCCATAGCTTATCTAATGCTGCAAGATGGAATGAGGGATAGTTTACTGTGTCAAATCTAGTTAACCATGTACCAATATAACACTCTTGACCTTATTAACTTCTGTGTACTAGCACTGTATAATGAGCTTAATGTATTAATGCATGCCGATATTTAAACCATAACAGCCTTTCCAACGAATGTATGAGTTTGATATGAGTTGACATCTGTAGATATTATATATATTGGCCTGTAAACTTTAATGGTTTACTACCAAATAATACTGCTGTGGAAGCTGCTAACAGTCACTCGTAAACACAACGAGAAACATTTATGTATGGATCCATCCAATTACTTATATTAACTTACATTATTGATTTGGGGTGGAATAATTGGGTTCAAAATAGTGTTACTAAGAATGCAAAATTCAATACAGTGAAAAAGACACTATTAGCATAACATATATATATATATATATATATAATAAATAAATGAATACATATTTCCAACATTCTTTTGAATGTCTATTTACTAAAATAAAATATTTTATGGCTTGAGTGTAACTTCATTTACTATCTACTATTATTTTGAATGGCCATGGAAATTGAAGCAATCTGATAACAATGTTACCTGGTCGTGAAAAGTAGTCAAAGAATTAACAAAGATTAATAAATGCTTTAAAAAATATATTGTTAGTTGATGATGCCTAATGAATTAACTAATAGTAATGAATGTTTTAACCTTAATTGAATGTTAACCTTATTGAAAAGTGTTGCCAAATTAATTCAGAAATCTTATCTAGCACAGTCCTGTACTTGTTAAAGTACCTAAATTCACTTGAGTGTTAATTTCTTCTTGGGATTATGATAGCTGTGATTGCTTCTAATGGAAGACTGGGGTTAAGTTTTTTTACTGCAAAAATAGTTTAAGAATTTAATCATTATATTGTGTTTTCCGCAGCTCTATAAAGTTTCTAATACCAGATGTACCATAACATACAGAATGTTTAGTAGAGAGCTTGGCACACACATCGGTCTTGCACAAAGGATCCTCGATTGTATATTCTTTCTCAATAACGACTACTTTTTTGTGTCACATGTACAACAGGGGTCTGCATTCTCACATTTTTTCATTTATTCCAGCTTTACCAGCAAGGCCGGCTCTGCCAGCTGGGAGGGGAGTTCTGTGAGCTGGAGGTCTTTGCCAAAGTCCTCAGGGCCTCTGACAAAAGGTATTTTAAAAGGGAATCCTCCATTAGCCTGTCGATTAAAGTTATATAGGACAGAATATAGGTCAAAAAGCCATACTGTAATGGTGTATTTATGGCCTAGCTGTATGAGATTGAGTGTTTATATGTATTTTGGGTTGATGATTCAAATCTCACATGATGCTGTGTGGCTTCATTGGCATCTTCAACAGACTTGCTTGTGCAGAGTAATATTAAATGATGGGGTGTAATGATCCATCGATTTAGATTGATACATCAATCCAATAAGCAATGATCCAATATTATCGATACAATGTGTAAATTGCAATATAGAATTTTTTTAGATGCACCTTTATTTTAATACTCTCATGTCAACCACATCCGTAAGCATTTCCGTCAGGCAATGAAGCAACCTTATTACATTAATTTAACTTTATGAGAGCTAAATACGATTTTCATGTGAGACAAGGATCTGTGCAGAGTCTGTGAAGCTAAATTGCGCCTCGCTATACATGCGGCATGCGTAGATATCAATCAGGCACTCCTTAAAATGCGAGCTCTCGTGACAAATGCAGAGCGGATCACATGCATGATTAATTCGGGCTTTCAAATCCAATCAAATCCCTCTATTGTTACTCAACCATATACACACAAGTGCAACAGTGGGTGAAAGTCTTGGGTGTGGTTCCAAGCAACATAGCAGTATGACAATTACAATAAACATCTGATTTAGACATAACAGTTTACACATCTTATCAATATCATCGTGCTTGCGACCCATTTTATTTTTTCATGAGAATTTGCTATTTAAATGTGCCATGGAGCAGTTCAACCATCATGCGAAACATCTTTACAATGCCGACATTCTGAACAGCACTAATGAGGGAAAGAGAAATGCCTGCTGCCCAGCACTAGCATCAGTTATAAGACTTGACACATCAACACACTTAATAACATTTATCTCAGTTAACTGCAACACAATTTTTCATTACAACTGTGGAAGTTGTAGCCAAGAAAACCATGGATAGCCTGGATAGTTGGTAACAAGTCATGGGTATGCAAGTAAATTGAATTGGATTAAACAGAAAGATAAGCTATAATTAAATGATTGATGATATCTTGTGTTTGTCATAATTTTTTATATTATTGTCTGTATAATTTTTTTCAACATCTGAAATGTCTTATTTTTTTGTGGATGTCCCAATGTGGATAGCAAATTTGCACTTTTCATAGAGCTCAATAAAATATAAAAATTATATGTTGGTTGTCTTTGAGGACAAATGTATTTTTTTATTAATTGTGTAAAATAGGCACATAATAGCGGAATATCGATCGCAGGACCCCGAATCAAATCGATGTCGTATCACGGCAGACTTTGAAGTATTGGCAAATATCGGATCGCAGGCCAAGATAATCGATATAAGATGGTGTCGTGATGAAAGTCAGGCCGATATATGGCCGTTTTGATATTGGCGGAGAGTGGTGTCTGCTTGTTGCTATGGAACTTAAATGTATATATTTGGCAACTGGCTGGAAAATGTTTAGATTTCACTCATCAGTTATTGTGTAGTATAGTGGTGAAGTAAGGCTGGGTGATATGGGCAAAAAAATTATCACAGTGTTTTTGTCATATCGTTCGATATTTATTAGAATACTTTCATGCCATTAATGTGTGCGGAAATACATTCCACATGTTTGTTAGACCTCAAGAATAAATTAAACATAACTTGTTTGTTTACAAGTAAACTCCAGAGAGTAAACTACCTTTAAAGTATAGTTTAGGATTTAATCATACATAAGGTGTGTGTGTGACCACTTTTCAATAACATTTTGCCAATTTCATGATCATCAGCTGACATTTGACTCCACTGAAAGGCTTTCTTATGACTCTCCAAAGTCCAGCTCAGTAGGTGCCGGTAATGCACTATAAGCTAGATTGACAACCGCAAATAAACATCTCAAGAAGGAACACTTTCTTGCCTGTGACGTCACTATGAATCATGCAAATTGCAATGGTGTTGATGTCGGAGTTGTTGTGTTCAGTAGATTACTGTCAGTGCTGTCTTGTTTGGTAGACAAAGATGTTAAATTAGCCTGATAGCTTGCTGCTAGCTCACCTGGCCTCATTGCCAGTTTTCATGGCTGCAAGGCTGCCTGTTAACAGGCATTATACTTCCTAACCAGCTGATTTCATGATGGTAATTCAGTTAGCTAGTTGTGTGTTTATAACTTTGCCGAGCTGCTTGCGTCTTAGGCTAAATGCACATGATCCGATCATCTAGATGAAGAACATAAATGTTTCAAAATAATTCAAAAGTTTACATCGATATCGGAATTTAATTTGTCAATAAATATCTATGTTGTTTTGTCGCCCAGCCCTATGGTGAAGTATTCCGCAGCAAAATCCTTTTTGCATGTTGAGAGTAAAAGTTGTTCTGTGTAATACGTGTCCAAAGTCGAGATCCACGCAATCCATTTGTCATTAAATAATGTCTCTTTTAATAACATTTCTGTTCTCTACAGTCAGTTGTTGAAACAAAAACAAAAATAACATTTAATTCTAATAATGAATGGCACAGGTGAGATAGAGCCACTCTCTCATTAACATGCGCTCATACAGTCACTCGTAACAGAAATGCTGGTTTTGATAAAGAGACAGTACCGGTTTTACAGCACGTGTTCAACAAATCAATGTAAATACTTTTAAGAAGTACAAATTATGCAATTAAACAATAAATATGTAACAAACTATGTAACTTATTTATTGAATGAATGCATGGATTTGTTCATTTTAAGACAAAATGTGACAAATTATGAATAACAAAATATAATTGGTAAACTGCATATTTTCATTAGGTACCTAGTTATAAGTTCCTCTGTATAATTAACGGCATTAGCTGGGAGAGAATGTTTTACATATGTAAGCAAAAGGGACATTATAACTGAAAAATACCCATATGAATCAAAATTTAATCTGAACAGAATGTAATGTAGGAATGTAGGTCTTGTAAATCTGAATCAAATCTGGAAAGCTGTATAAGTACCCAGATCTACTTGTTTATAATAATATATTGTATTTTAACTTAAATTATGCCATACAAATAGCCATTGAAGCTGGCATAGACTTTTTTTTTCTTCCCCAATTTGGAATGCCCAATTACCAATGCATCTGAGAACATCACTTTGCACATGTTATCACATAGCTCGTTTAACGCATTACACACAACTCTCCACATGCCCCACCGAGAGCGAGAACCACATTATAGTGACCACAAGGAGGTTAACCCAACGTTTCCCAACCCACCCTAGCAACCAGGCCAATTGGTTGCTTAGGAAGCCTGACTGGAGTCACTCAGCATGCCCTGGATTCAAACGTGCGACTCCAGGTGTGGTAGTCAGCGTCTTTACTTGCAGAGCTACCCAGGCCCCCAAGCTGGCATGGAGTTAAAAATAAACAAACAAATGTGTTTGCAATTGTCCAATTGAAAATTGTCTTCTGTGATATCTGTATCTGCAATAACCATTAAAAAAAAACTCATATTGGTCGAAAACTAGTAACATTACCCCTGGTCATTGCATAAATTTAAAGAAACGTCCCTTTACTCTTACCTGAAGAACAGTAATGATATGTTTGATACAGGGATGTGCAAGTGCTGTCAACTACCAACATTAATATTTTTAGTGGTGGTGGTTTTAATGGGAAACGCATTTCTCAAATTAATTGAGAGATGCAACTTCTCGGAGAGTGTTTTTTGCATGATGATAACTTGCAGTGTTTAACAGTTAGCACAGTAAAACCTTCTGCAAGAAGCATCTCTTTAATGCTTTAGGTTAAATGCTTTTGTGTGCTGCTGTTACAACCATTGAATCTTTGCATCAACAATATATTTAATGTTGATTGCTGTCTGACTTTAAATCCTCTGATGTGACTCAACTTGTATTCCTTCCATAGGCACCTCCTACACCACTGCTTCCAGGCTCTGATGGACCATGGTGTGAAAGTTGCTTCAGTCCTGGCCAACTCCTTCAGCCGTAGATGTTCATACATTGCAGAGTCGGATGCACATGTGAAAGAGAAAGCTATACAATTTGGCTTTGTTTTAGGTATGCTAGTGCAAGTAGGTATATCATCAGGCCAAAGATCTCCAAATGTGGGTGGAATCTCCAAAAAAAGTTGCTGCAAAAGTGGGAGGGGTTAATCTAGAATGGGCAGGGTTACTCCAAAAGAGGGTTGTGGGGGGGGGGGGGGGGGGGGGTCACTTCCACTCACGTTTTGGGATTAGGAAATGTTTAGGTTAGGGGCTCCCTGTATCTTTGCTGGCGGTTTGGAGCTCCCACCCTTTTTTGGAGCTCTGCCTCCAGCTACTGTATATCCTTCTCTGCTACTGTGGCTCCCTTTTCTTGAATGACCCTTTCAGATTGTTTCTCTGGCTAATTGAATGATACTTTCTGCTCTCAGGTGGATTCTTATCAGATGCCGGTTGGTATGGAGATGCAGAGAAAGTTTTCTTGTCGTGTCTCCAGCTGTGCACACTACATGACGAGGTTCTACACTGGTATCGTGCAGTGGAGTGCTGT
Organism: Moxostoma hubbsi; assembly: GCA_032164185.1. Taxonomy (NCBI): domain Eukaryota; kingdom Metazoa; phylum Chordata; class Actinopteri; order Cypriniformes; family Catostomidae; genus Moxostoma; species Moxostoma hubbsi. The sequence goes on along the minus strand of JAVLUX010000029.1, from coordinate 23,437,063 downwards.
GTGAGGTTGCTTCATGTGCGTAATGGCAACTGCAGATACCACCTGGGAGAAGAAACCTTCAAGCTGGCTCAGTCTTACATGGATAAACTAGCCAAACACGGCCATCAGGCCAATAAGGCTGCACTGTATGGAGAACTGTGTGCCCTACTCTTTGCCAAAAGCCACTATGATGAGGTAAGTGCTTGGTAACGCATTCAAGGTAAGAAGTTTGTCTGGAGAACAGCTCTTCACTTGCCAAACTGTGTACCTTGTGTGTTTCAGGCATATAGGTGGTGTATAGAGGCTATGAGGGAGATCACAGTGGGTTTACCTGTGAAAGTAGTAGTTGATGTTTTAAGACAAGCCTCCAAGGTCAGTGAATGCATTGTTGATCATCAGAGTACACGCATGTTTGTGTCTTTGTAAATATAGGCCCCATGTTAATCACAATTTTAACATTTTAAATTGAGACTTTGCCACTTTGTGTTAAGATGTTATATATTTTGTAGAAAGGTCAGTTCACCCAAAAATTATTGAGTTATTTACTCATCCTCATGTCATTTCAAAACCCATTTTTTTCCTCTGTGAAACTCCAAAAGAGAAGTTAGACTGATTGTTAGCCTCAGTCACTATTTACTATTTATTTTTCCATACAATGAAAGTGAATGGTGACTAAGGCTAACATTTTGCCTAATGTTTGGAAAAACATGAGGGAATGAAAATATTGACAGAATTGTCATTTTTTGCATGAACTGTGCCTTTAATTCAGTATGGCTGAAAGTTAATATACAGAAAGGTGTATTTAGGGAATATAAAACATCCTTGTTCATCCCTGCAGGCTTGTGTTGTTAAGCGTGAGTTTAGGAAAGCCGAACAACTGATTAAGCATGCAGTGTTTTTGGCACGGTAAGATAACGGTCATGAGTTGTGTATTAATTTTTAAAGCATGGGAGGGTGGTATTGAAATATGTTCAGTTTGACAATTATGAAATTAATATGTATTATTTTAATTTTAGGGAACAATTTGGGCACAAGCACCCAAAATACTCAGATACACTACTAGATTATGGATTTTATCTCTTAAATGTGGACAATATCTGTCAATCAGTGGCCATTTACCAGGTGAGCGAAGAACTTAAACTTGGGGTACTTTGCCAACATTTTCTCTCATTGGAAGATGATGGATGATTTATTTAATATTGGTGTGGTCTATCCTCAGACTGCACTCGATATTCGACAGTCAGTGTTTGGTGGAAAGAATATCCATGTTGCCACTGCACATGAGGACCTGGCTTACTCTTCCTATGTACATCAATACAGCTCTGGTAAATTTGACAATGCACTGTAAGTATCTCAGTCTCAATATCTCAACTCAGTGTTGTCAGCTTGGACGTATACTGACATTTAGCGATGTGGATGCAGCAACACGCAAAAGAAAAAGTTTTCAGTTATTGATGGCATTGTGGATATGCGCTATTCAGTTACGATTCATTTGCAGTTGGTCATTTGCTGGATGCATGGTTTAAAGTGGTGGGGAAACTTCAGACCGGATTCTAGACTAAATTAATCATCATATTATCACAACAGCTGTTCCAGCAGAAAAATAATGTTTAGTTAACCCTCTGGGGTCTGAGGGTATTTTGGGCCCTGGAGAAGTTTTGTCATGCCTTGACATTTGTGCTTTTTTCAGTTGCTTAAAAACATATTAATGGCTAAAGTCTGATAACACTGTATTCAGCACAAACAGGGCTACAATAATATGTGAGCAGCATGTGTGTATTTTTGAGAAAATAACGTTTATGCATGGTTTTTGAAAAAATAACATTTTAAGTCACTGAAATAAGGTCATATAACACATACTAAACATTTGTCCATAAGACTTTTGAGAACTGGATCTTGTAGCCTAGAGTTTTTGCTACAAAATTATGTGAACCATCCTGATCACTCAGTCATACAAAGCAATATAGTAATTTAACTTTTGTAAGACACTTTAAGTGTTGAAAGGTAATATGCAAGGAGGCGTGAATGATCATGAATATTGATTGCAATTCACACCTGAGAGAAAGAAGACCACTCCCCTGGGCCTATCAATGAGGAATGTGACAGAAAGAGAATGAATGTGAGGAGACTTAATGATCAAAATCAAGTTTTAAGTTCTGACTATATATTTTCTTTACATAAAGACTTTACTTAATTTTAGACCTACACTACCGTTAAAAGAAATTTCTTCTGCTCACCAAGGCTGCATTTATTTGATCCAAAATACAGAAACAACATTGATATTGTGAACTCTTTTTACAATTTAAAAGAACAGTTTTCTATTTAAATATATTGTAAAATGCAATTTGTGATCAAAGCTGAATTTTCAGCATCATTACTGCAGTCTTCAGTGTCACATGATCCTTCAGAAATCATCATAATATGCTGATTTTCTAATATGGGCATATTTAAAGTTCATTTTACTCATTTAACCTGAACACATATTTGCAAGCACAAGCTTTGTTGATGATAATGAGGCAGCATAAACTCTAGTTAAAATATAACCTAAACATTCATATTATTTTTATATTATATTGCATATCATATGCATATTATACAGCATACAATTGAAATGCCTGCTTTAGCCGAAACAGCATTTAAATGCAACTAAAACTTGCTTATTAGGACATATTTCAGTACTCTGAATCCTGTCTGGAAATGGTCCCACTAGTAAAATATGTTCAAGTTTATATAAAATAGCATGTCAACTAATGAAAACTAATTGACTTACTCGTCCAAATTTGTATCCTTGGCTGGATCAGGTCTCTCTTCAAAATACAAACGTTCATCAGAGTCCCACTCATCATCTGAGGAAAATGTTAACTCTTCCATACATTCCTGGAGCTTTCTCGCCTGTGTATCATTGCAAACGCATAGAAAAATTAATGAAATGTGTTTACAACCTCACAGTCGGCGTGTACATTTACATTGATCGTCTCAGCACATTAGCGTATGAATGGCGCGCACTGCTGGTGGGTGGGATCACATTACAGATAATTAGATGAACCGGTAAAAACTGAACATCGCTTTGTTTCAAACAGATTGCATTGCAGGAGAATATTTGTTTTAAATTTGAATTGGTTTATTAAAAAATAGACATTTTAAGCTTTCTTTAGACTTATGTTTCATGTTTGTGTGATAAGTATTCGCTGAGTTTCAGTTAATTTTTTGGACGTGTTTCTGAAATAGGCTTGTGAACACAGACTGCTGAAAGCTCACCCTTTTTATTTTCTTTATTTTACAAAAGCACAATGTTTCATTGTTATGAGTGTACACAAATAAAAGTAGACCCTTTATAGTCTCTAATGATGTCTTACACTTATCTGTATACCCAAAAATGACGGAGTATTTTAAGTTGTTTCTGCTGTAATGACGAAAATATCCAGCATTCACCCAAAAATGAAAATTCAATTATTGTTTACTAACACCTGTCTTATTATAACCCCATTTGACTTTGTTGCTTTAACACATATGAATAAATTGAGACAATTCTCTTGTGCTCGCACCATGAATCGCATTTTGGACAGGTGCCAGATCATAGCGGACAGGGTTACCGGGCATGATGGCAAATATAGAAACCAAGCGAGCAACAGAATGTCTTGTTGTATGTTGCAGCTGTTTAGGACAAAAACTTTGATTAACATAGATAAGATAACTTTTTTTGCATTCTATTTGGCATATGAGTTGGACACGGTGTGACTGGTGGCACTGTTGAAGCGAAAAAACAAGTTTTCGCTTGAACGCTCCACCTCGCACTTGCTGTGTAATTACTGTTGCACTCATGAACGCGCACAGGAGCTCAACGGTCAGTGAATGATTTTACTAAATACATTCGATTTCGGTTTGTTTCTCACCAAACCTTATTGTATGCTTTCATAACAATCATGAGTCTGTGGAATAATTTATTAGACTTCTGAATTATAGTGTTGTGTCCTTTTGAAGCTCGAAGAGGTGGTCACCATAAACTCCATTGTATGACTTCAATGTTGTAAAACAGTTCAAGGTTACGGGCAAGGAAGAGGCGAGAAACCGGCTTGACAAATAACTTAAAGGTTTAATGGAAAACTCAAAAGACAAACACATAAGATAACGGACGTCCGTAATTGAGCTCTCTCTCTCTTGATTGCCGTCTGCGAGTGGCCTTTATCCCTCTTGACGGCTTAATTAGCCTAATACGGGACCGGGCGTGCGTAATCACGTGCCGGTCCCGGCCTCCACCGTGCCACAACTGTGAACATAATTTTTTTCACAATTTCTCTCTTTGTGTTAAGACAAAAAAGAAAGTCATATGGGGTTATAACAACACAGGGGTGAGTAAACCATGACTGAATTTTATTTTTGGGTGAACTAATCCTTTAACACCAGAAAACGAGAGTTGTAATGTAGGCCTATTATTTTTAACCTTACAAACGTTTATAAGCCTTAGAAACTTATAAAACTACTTACATTGTCCACTGAGTCTAAATTGTCATTTAAAATTAATTAAGGGTCTTCCATTGAATTCATATCAGCCATGTCACATGTTGCACTTCTTAAATTTAAGCTATTTTATGTGTTCATTAATCATCAATAATTTTAAAAGGTATAAATAAAATGAAATATTAGTGTAACAATCATAAATGTAAACTTCTGTCTTTAGGTGGGAGTGGAGCTGCTAAGAAACTGCTGTATCGCTCAAAAGCTTGCAGTCACAGCACTCTTCTTTAGGCTTCTATATTTGTCAGTTGGCGAGTGCTAAAAATTAAGTTCAGGTTTTTGTTTTGCTTTGTTTGAAGTGCAAAATCTAACAGTTTTTAATCCTGTTTTTGTTTTTTAAAAAAATGTCAGATCTTTCGAAAATGTCTCCCCATTTTCCTTATAGGAATAAGTAACTATGGTAACAGGGCTTTGCTTTCCCACACAAGTGGGCAGGGCATCCTTGCCAACTGTATCATTTGCGGCCCTCATAAGGTGATCCATTTCATGTGTAATATTAGGGTATTGATATGACAGAGTCTTTATCTCATGTGAGTGTACATGGTTTTAAAGCTTTAGTGTGTAATTTCTGCGACACTAGCGCCGCCAACCGAAATAGCAAAAATAATTAATGTTTTCAAAACCGCTTTCTGAATACACCCCTGTATGCCATTGGTCAAACAAAGAGATAGTCCTGTACCCAACTCACAACATTGGTTGATTAACATTGTTTGGGTGGGGCTAATCGGTCACTCAAAACAAACTTTTTTATAGTGTAGCAGAAACACTGTTTACAGTTTTCGTTTACAAATTAACCTATGAATGGCTTATAGTTGTCACTGCATATTAAGCTGGGATAGGAGAAAGTATTTTAACTAGTGCTGTCAGTCGATTAAAATTATTAATCGCAGAATTTTTGGTAGTTCATTGCGCTTAATCGCAGTATTTGAAAGTGCTGAAATTTGACACTATATATACTTAATTTCCTGTCAAAATGCATTTATTTCCATATTAGGAAAGAAAACAAATCAATATGCAGGGATGGGAGGGTTAAAAATACATTCTTTGAAAGACATAATTATCTTATGCTGTGTTGTTTCTAAAACAAGATACAGTGGATATAAAAAAAGTCTACACACCCCTGTTAAAATGCCAGGTTTTTGTGATGTAAAAGAATGAGACAAAGATAAATCATGTTAGAACTTTTTCCACTTTTAATGTGACCTATAATGTGAACAATTGAAAAGCAAACTGAAATCTTCTTGGGGGAAAATTTTTAATTAAAAACCTTACAATGACCTGGTTGCACAAGTGTGCACACCCTCTTATAACTGGGAATGTGGCTGTGCTCAGAATTAACCAATCACACTCAAACTCATGTTAAATAGAAGTCATTACACACCTGCCATCATTTAAAGTGACTCTGATCACTCTAATCACAAATAAAGTTCAGCTGTTCTAGTTGGATATTCCTGACATTTTCTTAGTTGCATCTCAGAGCACAAGCCATGGTCTGCAGAGAGCTTCCAAAGCATCAGATCTCATTGTTGAAAGATATCAGTCAGTAGAAGGGTACAAAAGAATTTCCAAAGCATTAGATATACCATGGAACACAGTGAAGACAGTCATCATCAAGTGGTGAAAATATGGCACAACAGAGACATTACCAAGAACTGGACGTCCCTCCAAAATTTATGAAAAGACGAGAAGAAAACTGGTCAGGGAGGCTTCCAAGAGGCCTACAGCAACATTAAAGGAACTGCAGGAATTTCTGGCAAGTACTGGCTGTGTGCTACATGTGACGAGAATCTCCCGTATTCTTCATATGAATGAGCTATGGGGTAGGGTGGCAAGACGGAAGACTTTTCTTACAAAGAAAAACATCCAAGCCCGGCTGAAGTTTGCAAAAACAAATATCAAGTCTCCCAAAAGCACGTGGGAAAATGTGTTATGGTCTGATGAAAACAAGGTTGAACTTTTTGGCCATAATTCCAAAATGTATGTTTGCCACAAAAACAACACTGCACATCACCCAAAGAACACCATACCCACAGTGAAGCATGGTGGCGGCAGCATCATGCTTTGGGGCTGTTTTTCTTCAGCTGGAACCGGGGCCTTTAGTCAGGGTGGAGGGAATTATGAACAGTTCCAAATACCAGGCAGTTTTGGCACAAAACCTTCAGGTGTCCGTTAGAAAGATGAAGAGGAAGTTGACCTTTCAGCACAACAACGACCCAAAGCACACCTCCAAATCCACACAAGCATGGCTTCACCAGAAGAATATTAACGTTTTGGAATGGCCCAGCCAAAGCCCAGACCTGAATCAAATTGAACATCTGTGGGGTGATCTGAAGAGGGCTGTGCACAGGAGATGTCCTCGCAATCTGACAGATTTGGAGCGCTTTTGCCAAGAAGAGTGGGCAAATATTGCCACGTCAAGATGTGCCATGCTAATAGACTCCTATCCAAAAAGACTGAGTGCTGTAATAAAATCAAAAGGTGCTTCAACAAAGTATTAGTTTCAGGGTGTGCACACTTATGCGACCTGGTTATTGTGAGGGTTTTTTTTTTTTTTCCCTCAAAGATTTGAGTTTGTTTTTCAATTGAATTGTTCACGTTATAGGTCACATTAAAGGTGGAAAGTTCTGACATGATTTATCTTTGTCTCATTCTTTTACATCACAAGAACCTGGCATTTTAACGTGTGTGTGTGTGTGTGTGTGTGTAGATTTTTATATATATATACAGGAAAACAATACAAAAATTATCAAGAATAACAGTTTTGCCTTAATATCAAAGGTGAATTTTCTTGATATAAAAATATGATCGTGTCTGGTAACTTGTGCATGTAAAATGGCTAGAAATGGCATTTTAGCTTAGCGTAAAGCTGACAATTTACACAAGGTTTATTTCTATTTCTTCTGCTCCGAACTTACTTCAAACTTACTTTACTATCTGCTTGTATGAATGCAACACATCACAAGAAAGTGTTTCACCGCTGTTCAAATGCACTTTGGATCACATCATTTATATGTATAAATGTTTTCCATCTGAAAGGACTAAATATTAAATTAAATGAATGACAATAAAATGTAAAGTAATCTCTTCAGTAATCAAAATACTTTTTGAATGTAACTGTATTCTAAATACCAATTATTTAAATTGTAACTGTAGTGGAATATAGTTACTTATATTTTGTATTTGAAATATGCAATCCTGTTACATGTATTCCGTTACTCCCCAATCATGGCAATATGTAACAATATAATGCTTAATTAACATTTTCTAAACAAAGCCTTTCACAGTGGCAAAGAAATGCACTAAAATAGAACCAATTCAAGTAACATTAAGCATTTCTCAAAGTCTTAAGTGTGAATTTGACTAATTGAAATAACTAGTTTCTCCATTGGTTGCATTAAATCTCTTAAACTCATCCTTCACAATATTAATTTGCCAGTAGAATGTATTGGCTATTAACGCGTAATTGTTTTTTTTTTATTAATCACGTTTTAACATGTCAATTCTGACGGCTCTAATTTTAAGATTTAAAAAAAATCTAAAGTAATATAATTTTTTTTTAGGTTAGAACTTTTTTATGTGGAAGACAATATTCTGTGTGCACTTTTAAACTTTGAATATACGTGATTTACCCATAATGGCGGGTAAGTGGTCAATACATAATAGGTCAGAGGCTAAATAGAATTGCTTTATTATTAAGGAATTAAAGTCCCTTTTGTTAGACTCACTATGAAAATATGAATCAGTTGGTGCCATGAGTCACCTCTTTGAAAGTGAGATGCCGTATTCGTGTATTCATTCCAAAACAAAAGCGTATGAACTTTTATACAATTTTTATTTGTTCCCTGAGGGATTTATTTTTAAGAATGCCAGTCCAGATCATGGATGCCCTGTTGTTGCCCTAACCTTTACCATGATTAAGTTGTTCTGTTAGAGGTGTATGTGTTTTTTCATAGAAGAATAACATGTACCAATTTCATGCTATAAATTTTGCTGGTAGATTCCATGCAGAACGTGCCATAGACATCATAACTCATATACTCCCTGAAGACCATCTGCTGCTGGCCTCGTCCAAGAGGGTGAAAGGTAAGACTAGCAAAAAAAAAATGTAAAGGCTTTCATAACTACTTCACTGCTGCATTTCTGGAATGACAACTTTAAGATACCCTTGATAGTTCAAAGTACTACTATCTTTTCATTCTTGAGGTGATTTAATTTTTTTGGAGGTTGTCATATAAAAGCTCATTTGTATTTTTGATATTCCACCTCTAGCCCTGATCCTGGAGGAGATCGCCATCGACTGCCATAACAAAGAAACGGAGGAACGCCTCCTTCAGGAGGCCCATGATCTGCACCTCTCTTCCCTCCAATTGGCCAAAAAAGCCTTCGGAGAGTTCAATGTTCAGACGGCTAAACATTACGGCAACCTGGGTCGCCTCTACCAATCCATGCGCAAATTCAAGGTTCTAATTAATGCCATACCTTCCTTAATAAAACATGTTTGAATGTCAAGATTGATATGACAATGTTTCTCAACTGATAGATCACAGGTCTGTACTGATGGGATTGCAGCAGGGAAAAAACAATGTTAACTGCAAATTATCAAAATACAACAAATGTATTTACCTATTTACACTCTTTTATACACCGATCTTTGCAGTTGTATCAGTGTCATAAATTACAATAACAGTGTAATCAGCACATATATAGCGTGTAAGCTGAAAAGCTCAGTGAATTAATAATGTAAACAAGACAAATTAAAAATGTTCGACTTAATATATTTTACTTTAAAATCATCATCAAGTGGTTAAAACAGCTTCTTTTACTCTTTTTACTTGAGCGTCCTCATATTTGAATGTTCTACTAAATGTCCCTCAAAGCGGTGTGGCCAGGGTCTGAATGTTTGCAAATAGTATACCTTTGCTCGCCTGTTTCGGACTTCTTTTTACCCCTGAATGAAGAAGAACTTTTCCAAAAGTATATCAGGGACTTTCATTTGTATCCAGAGAATAGGCTGAATTCCTTGAGGGAAATGCTGGATTCAGGGTTTGTGAGGAATAACAAACTATAATCAGCTTGTAGGAATTTTTTATGTTCTTTGATTACCCTTATTTCTTTGTCATCTCTAATTAATTGTGCCAGTGGTTCAATAAATAAAGCATGGAAAGAGTGCGTTTAAGATGGCTGTGTGCTAACTTTCCGTTCTATGGTATGATTTGTAATGCAGGAGGCAGAGGAGATGCACATCAAGGCCATTCAGATCAAGGAGCAGCTGTTGGGGCAGGAGGACTATGAGGTGGCTCTATCAGTGGGACACTTGGCCTCACTCTACAACTACGACATGAATCAGTATGATGATGCTGAGCGGCTCTACTTGCGCTCCATCGCCATTGGTGAGGGCTACCATTTATCTAATGTCTTTTTGTTGTTATTGCTGATGCATTGTAGATAATGTGCATAATACTTACGTTTTACTAGGACTTTGGTGAATAATTTAATCAGTGGATCTGTTTTTCAAATATAAGGAAAACTTTGAAATATCAAGAAACAGTAAAATTGTGATTTCTGCCAAAATTATTTTGAACTTAACCAGTAGTCACAAATGACTGGAAAAAATAATGGAAATTCATTGGTCTGAATAAAATGTGTATTTGTTTGTGTTTTTCTCAGGCAAGAAGCTGTTTGGGGAGGGTTACAGTGGACTGGAATATGACTACAGGGGTCTCATAAAACTGTACAACTCAGTTGGAAACTACGAGAAGGTCTTTGAGTACCACAATATTCTGTCCAACTGGAATCGTTTAAGAGACAGGCAGTTTGCCGTAGCTGACGCGCTGGAGGATGTCAACACGAGCCCCCAGGCCACAGAGCAGGTGGTGCAGTCTTTTTTGTTATCCCAGAGCCACGGAGCAGGACGCTCCTGCTTGGGCTAATGGCCGGGATACCCACACTTCAACTTGCATAGATGTGCACACCCACCCCCATTATCACACATTCACACCGATGTATTCACATGTAGTCAAGAAAGGCGGGGAGTGTAATTGTTGTCTTGAGCTTTTCAAATTCAGACTGGTCTGTCAGTTCACTCGTACCAGCAGCTCCCCTCACCCTGTTCATATTCTTTATAATGGGAGAAAAACCATGGCATCTTTCCACTCATACGATGGACAAGTTACCATTTGTCGAATTTGAGTCATGTCGAAGAAGCCGACCATTTCTCAGATGGCTGAAGACATAAGAAAAATGGAGCAGTCCAACATAGAGCTTTGCTCACGGAAATGCCCTTCGATTTTGTGTCACCATGTTTTTGATTATTGTAATTTTATTTACATTTATTTTGTATCTGAAGGAGAGGTGCTCCACACTACAGGAATAGTTTGTTTTATCTGCATCATCTGTTTGTGGAGAATTGCTAAGTGTAGCAACCACTGAATCAGATTTGATGGAAAATGTAAATGAGTAAAGGAACATCCATAAACATGCGTGTCCCCATTAACACGAGGATTAGAGCTTGACTTCATGTATTGCAAAGCTTTGCATTTAGGATTACTTGTGTGCTCTCTGGAAAATGAGATTAGCCACGTTACATTATGGACCATTATGTAATTGTTTTTTTTGCTTTTTCTTATTAATTCATTCATGTCATGTGTGGAATCTACAGTATGGACCAGTGGGTTTACAATTGCTCTAGATACCTTGTTTTAAGTTCCCTTCTCTTCTGGTTTTGTATTCACTTAGTACCAACATAGCTTATTTTAAACTGCCAATAATTTAAATACAAGGTATGCTACGACTTGCTGGTGTAACATTGAGCCAAAACGACTTCTGTTAATAATACATTTGAGATCACGGCTAACTTCTTTTGCCATAACAAGTGCAGAGAGTGGGCAACTGGTTTGTGAATTTGGCTTTCTCGCAGTGTGGAGCCTTATAACACAACACGCATTCACCTAAGCACAATAAGCTGGAGTGGTGGTAGTTACGGAACAAGGTTTTATAAGTCGTTGTCATTATCCTTTCAGAGCTCAGCCCTGGGTGGTGTTGATTAACACAGAGGAAAGGGCTGAGCACAGCACCTGTCTTTGTGAAGAGGCACCACTGCAGGGGAACCAATAGTCAGTGGGTGTAGTGTGCAAATCAATGTGCTTTTGTAGAGGCGGTGCTTCTGAGAGTGCAATATCACATTGAGGATGAAATGGACGATATTTGCTAAATGCACCTGTACCACTGTTCTCCGAATCCACTCCAGATCTATTTCACTGACTTGCTCCTAAAAGCTCCTCTCTCAAATAAAAACATTTTAAATTAAGACACTGGAGTCACATCTAGGACACTAAAGTTTGTGATTTTGTTGTCATGCCATCAAAAAAGAATGCTTTATCATAATTGACACAACCGCTCATTAAATTGACATCACTTTGTTTTACCTCATAGAGATCTCATTGTTTTTGCATCTACAAAAACAGCCTTGCTGCAGGCTAGGCACCGTTGAGACCCGTAATTAACAATGTGCTGTTAAAGGGATAGTTCACCCAAAAATGAAAATTATCTCATTTACTCCCTCTAATGCCATCCAAGACTTTTTCTTCTGCAGAAACAAATGAAGGTTTTTAGAAGAATATCTCAGCTGTGTAGGTCCATACAATGCAAGTGAATGGTGACCAGAACTTTCAAGCTCCAAAAATCAAATAAAGGCCACATAAAAGTAATCCATGTCTCCAGTGGTTCAATACACATCTTCAGAAGCAATATGATTAAGTGTGGGTGAGAAACAGATAAATATTTATGTACCTTTTTACAATAAATCTCCAATTTCACCTTCAAAATGTGAAAAAAATTGAAAGTGGAGATTTATGATAAAAAGGACTTAAATATTGTGCTCTCTCACCCACACTTATATTGCTTCTGAAGATGTGGATTTAATCACTGGAGTCATGGATTACTTTTATGTGGCCTTCATGTGAGCTGTCAACATTAACTTGCATTTTAAGTTCCAACAGAACTGAGATATTCTTCTAAAAACCTTAATTTGTAGATTTTTTTTGGGGGGGGGGGGGGGGGGGTCATACACATCTGGGATAAGGGGAGTAAATGATGAGAAAATCTACATTTTTGGGTGAACTATCCCTTTATATGTCCTGCAGCTTTGAGTAATGCACACAATGCCCCCAACCATGGCAGCAGCTGAAGTCCCAGCCTTAGTCTTAAAGGGCTCTCAGCTGGTGAGGATCTACCTTGTCAAGTAGCTTGCATTGACTGAACCTCCACCTGCAGCATTTCAAAAACTGCACCGTTTCAACTAGCCCCATTTGAGCTCTTTTAACTGAACAACTGATCACCCATAAAAGAGACTTTACACTTCGGGCACCTTCACTTTAGCAAATCCCTTTGTTGTCACATGTAAAGGTTTGATCTCGAAGAATCAGATGTCTTTGATGTTCTCAATTCCATATTAGAGGCATAGGGAATGGAGTTATGTGAAGGAGAGGAATTTGCCTTGTTTAGAGAGAGAAGGATGGAGTAATTGAATATTGTAACAAATAAACTGTGGTCTTGAAAACTTTAAGTGCATTTCCATTGACTATTTGCAGTAAATGGACTGAATTAGAAGACTTGTCAAATCAGAAGTTTTAGGAGCCTCTGAACTATGAACGTCAGCTGTGAAAATATTGCAAATGGAAGTGTAGTGAATACTGAATGATTTTACAACATAGCTGTGATTGCTTTCATCTGAATGTTGATTTAAGGGCTCATTTGTCAACCCCAAGGGGCATTTTGTGGTTAGAAACATAAATTAGTGTGACATTGAAGAGCCGTCAATATATCGAAACTGTTGATGATCAGAATAGGCCACAATCCCCTGAAACAAAGGTGCTTTTGGGTCAGATGTTCTCTTTTAGTGCATGTTTAAGTAATTATGTGTAAATAGATGTAGATGCATAGCTACAAGTGGTTAATGTCTCGGTGAGCTCCATAGTTTTGTACACAGAAATAAGACATTATTTGTTGCTCAGAGTAGTATATAAATACCCCAGGAATGGATATTCATAATAATGTGAACTTTGCGTTTCCAAAGTGTTCAATTGATTGTGGAAGTTAATACTAGCATCCTCTAACAATATAGGCAATCCTAATGGGAAGAGAATCAGTGTGCTATATAACAAAAAAATGTTGGCATGGTTATAAACCGTTCATACTTTTAAAGTGAAAGCTGATGAACTTGGGTTCTCACTGCGCTTTCCTTCAAAGTCTGACCTCAGAGTTGGAGAATGTAATTACGTGTTGAAAAAGGGATTGCTTACTGTGGAGAATGCTCACTGCATAAATACAGCATTTATCACCTTGCTAAATGATAGAGGGTCTTTTTTTAAGAATACTGATTATCTTAAAGTTGCACTCAGTCTATTTTTCCTTATATAAAAAGTTTTATTTTTAAAGAAATTGATAGTACTTTTGAAATATATGTATAATATTGTGAGCTCTCCCATGAGATGAAGACTCAAGTCATATCAGTAACCTTATAAAAGCTGTTTTATTCTATATGGAGAGAGTCCGCACATGGGGCTGCCATATTAGAATCGCATGACCAGCCGACGACTACTCAATCTCAACTGTTTTTTTTTGTTTTTTTTTATTGGACACTATCAATCATGGATTAAAGTAATGATGACTTACTGTGAATTTCTGCAATAGCATTGGAAAGTTAAACTATTGTGTTTGAATGATGCTGCATCCATTCCTCTTGGTGTCCGTGCAAGTCCAAGATGAAATATTAAAAAATATACTGAGTGCACCTTTAATAATAATATCCTCACATTCAGTCATTTCTGCAATGTGTGTTTGCTGCTATGCGAAGATTGCAATTTAGCCAAAGTGCTGTTTCAGATTACTCATTCTACTCTTGCATTGCAGTGGTACCCTGAGCATCAGATAGGAGGATGGGGATCCTAAGTGTAATTGAACATATATGATTTTGTTTTAAATACCTATTTGTGTCTGAATATCCATTCAAGACACTCTAGAAGTGTTTTTTATTAAGTCCAGTGACAAAGAAGAGAAAAGTGTGTTAATATCATATTGATACTGACTGTTACCCTGGAAATGTCAGTATCCTGTGCCACAGTGAGCCTCTGCTTGGATACTCTTTGTGTAGAGTTCAGTCATTGGCTATATGTAGCTCACACCTCAGTAGATTCTGCTGTACATTGTACATCTGTAATCGCCAAATCATTATTAAACTCATTTGTATCCACCATTGTGTAACTACTTTTAACACACACCCACACACAACAAGTGTAGCTCTGTCTAATAGACTACAATGAGCAATAATGCTTCTGAAGTATTAAATGCTTTATTTTTTTGCCTTTACGTTTATTATTCTCCACCTGTTCCTGAAATGAGTGTGATGTTTAAGAGTCCATGAATTGAATGAATGCAACAGAAGATCTTACAGAAACCACTCGTTTGAGTGGATTTGTGGCTGAAAGTTTTTTTGTTGTTGTTGAGAATAAAAATCTATACTCAGCATGTGTATCTTTGGAAGATATTTACTCACTCTTTCCACCAGAGTCATCATAATTCTTGTCTGAGGCCCGAAATATCACTTGAGAAAACTCTCTCAAAGTGTTGCAATCTGCCTGAAACAAAGTTTTTATGTGGGGTATAATTAGTAAACAACTTTTTCAAAGATAGTTTTAAAGCCATAAAGCTGAGCCACCAGGGGCCCCCGCAAAGAAAGGTCTTTATTATTGTATTTATTTTTTATCCCCTTTTCTCCCCAATTTGGAATACCCAGTTCTTTCTACTTAGTAGGTCATTGTGGTGGCGCGGTTACCTCAATCCGGGTGGTGGAGGACAAGCCTCAGTTGCCTCCGCTTATGAGACCGTCAGTCTGTGCATCCTATCACATGGTTTGTTGTGCATGGCACCGTGGAGACTCCACATGTAGAGGCTTATGATACTCTCTGCGATCCACGCACAACTTGCCACGTGCCCCATTGAGAGCGAGAACCACTCATCGCGACCACATGGAGATTACTCCATGTGACTCTACCTCCAACCCCCTCCTCCCCCAGCAACCGGGCCAATTTGGTTGTTTAGGAGACCTGGCTGGAGTCACTCAGCACACCCTGGATTTGAACTCACTACTCCAGGGGTGGTAGTCAGTATCAATACTTGCTGAGTTACCCAGGCCCCCCAGGTCTTTATTGTTGAAGGGGTTGGGCCTCCAAGTATTATTTAGCTTAGGGCGCCCATATGCTCAGAGACTGACTTGTCAGTGCCCCTGCCACTAATTTACATGATTGGAAATTAAAGCAGCAACTTTGAAGGAATGTTCTGTGTTCAAGTTAAGCTCAGTCAACAGTATTTGTGGCATAATGTTAATTTATTTAAAAAATAATAAAAAGTGGGTAAAAGTTTACAGTAAGGCAGCTACAATGGAAGTGAATGGGGCCAGTCCATTAATATTAAAAAACACCCTTTCAAAGTACATAACCACAAGGCATAAACATAACATGATTTTAGTGTGATTAAAAATCGCTTACTAACCTTAACTGTAAAGTTATAGCCAATTTTACAACTTTGTTGTTATTATGACGTAACACTGGTAAACCCTATAATCCGGAAACGCTGTATCATCAGTATATCCTTGATTTTATAATGCTAAATCATATTAAATTGTAAAATGGCTTTATTTTTTAAACTGTTTATGGATTGGCTCTATTTACTTCCATTAAGTGCCTTAATGTAACTGCCATTTTTTTTTTCTTTTTTAAATAAAGAATGGGAAAGTCCAATTAATTTGTATGGTAATCAACATAAATGCTGTCATTGAGCAAACTTGTACTGAACCTGGAGTATTCCTTTTAATGAATTATTGTACATCTGTGTATGTTTCAAACTTTAAAAATTATGTTTCATGTAAAATTTTCTAGTTTATGTTTTAAAACTTAGAAACATAAATCTGTTCAAATAAAATCTATACAATAAATACAACATTAAATACATCAAGTAGAAGTTTCACATCAAGCAAAATCAAAAGCAACACCACAATAACAGTACAAAGCACTATCTTTGCTAAACATACTGTGCGTTTTAGAGCATATATAAATATGTATCCATTTCAGGATTTTCAAGAAAATATCAAGAGAACCTTGCAAAAACATTCCCTGGTTAACTGCTTGATCTTACATTTAATAAAGTAAGTCAAGCTCAATAACTGGTATGTATTGTTTTGTCAGGTGCAGATCAAAACAATAAGCTAAATAATTCTATTTTACTTGTTTTCAAATGTATCTATACCATCTGAAACATAACATATTGAAAAACATTTATTTAGTTATTCTTTTCTTCCTCTTCATCCAACAATAAAAATCTCAGATGGTTAAAGATGCACCACATCTGCAAAAATAACACATGCATATTAGTGTTTACATCATATCAAATGCCACTATTGTGACACAGTAAAAAAAAACATAACCAGCTAAAGTCACTTCTTACCTCAACCGCAAAACCCAGCAAACGCCCTGCTGCCAGCACCACAATCCCAACAATCTGCAGCCAGTTTTGGACATAGAGAGCCTTAGACAGCACCTCATGCTGGTAGCCATACAGCCACACTGGCAACACATGAAGCCCTGCTATTGTCAATATGCCCAAGGGAGTCTTGAAGCCTGCATGGTGAAGGGTTTGATGTGATTTTTACTACTGATGTTCATTATGCTGCATTACAACAGTTTCCATTCTGTGTGCAATGACACAAAACATAGAAGGACAATGCATCTTGTCATACCTTTTGCCATCACCGCCTGCACCAAAACCGGGCTCTCTGTGAAAGTGTTCTTCCAATTGGCTCCTCTGGTATTGTGGTTGCACACAAATACACACCACTCTACTGAAGACACCAACCAGCCCCACTTCTCAAGCACAGAGCATATAGTCAATATATGCAATGTAATATAACACAAATATATATAAGTGACCAACATGCAATCAGCAGAAATCCAGTTTCCAAACTAAACTCACATCATATAACATATTCCAAAGCATGCCACGTCCTACATTGTCAACAACCACATCTAACCATGCTCCGAACCTAGAGGTCTGCTGGAGCCGACGTGCTGCCCAGCCATCCAACCCTGGCACAAAGATAAATTACTGAAACAATTTAAAGGGATAGTTCACCCAAAATAGCAAATTCTCTCATCATTTACTTACCATCATTCCATCACAGATGTGTACGCCTTTCTTCTGCAGAACACAAACAAAGATTTTTAGGAGAATATTTCAGCTCTGTAGGTCCATACAACGCAACTGAATGGTGGCCAAAAGCTGCAAAAAGCACATGAAGGCAGCATAAAAGTAATCCATAAGACTCCTGTAGTTTAATGAATGTCTTATGAAGCGATCCAGTTGGTTTTGGTTGAGAACAAACCAAAATGTAACTCCATGTCACTGTACATCTAACACATCCATGTTAATCAGAAGGCCACTGGTTCGATCCCCACAGCCACCACCATTGTGTACTTGAGCAAGGCTCTAAACATCAGGGTGGTCCAGGGGGATTGTCCCTGTAATACGTGCACTGTAAGTCGCTTTGGATAAAAGCGTCTGCCAAATGCATAAATGTAAATGTACATCTTGATACAGTGTAAGAGGAGTTACATTTTGGTTTGTTCTCAACCAAAACCATCTGGATCGCTTCAGAAGACATTAATTAAACTACAGAAGTCTTATGGATTTCTTTCATGCTGACTATATCTCCTTTTTGGACCTTTGGACCCCTTTCTGGTCACCATTCACTTGCATTATATGGACCTACAAGGATGAGATACTTTTCTAAAAATCTTTGTTTGTGTTCAGCAGAAGAAAGAAAATCATAAACATCTGGGATGGCGTGAGGGTGAGTAAATGATGAGCGAATTTTCATTTTGGGGGAACTTTGCCTTTAAATATACTTATACCAAATAAAAAGAGTGTAATTGAACAGTTTTTTTTTAAAAGATATAGGCTAGTTTGCTATCAGCCATTTTTATAGTGTAGTATAATTATATTACTCTTGCACAATAACTATCCGGCTTTTATGTAATTACCTACCATCCAATATAATTGATAACACATACAAGGGTACAAATCTCAATGGGTTAGTGTACACAATCCAGGCAGTGAGAACAAGAAGAATCCGGATGTAACCTATAAAAAGGCACAGCATTATTACAATAGTAACATAATTCAATGTTGCATCAGACATGTCATAATCGTAGTATTAGAGATCTAATACTATATATTCTGTAATTAATTAATTAATTAAATAAATATTACCCTTACTCACCAATTACATTAGGCACATAAAGACAGACATGCAATCCCATACTGTATCACAGATGCTCCCACGTTTCTCCAGTATCGAACAAGCAAAGCGTTTCTTATTAATTTCTTATTTATCGTTTTATAATACGCAGAAATATACTTGAAAAGTATCTAATAAAAAATGCCATTGTATAATCATAAATATTTATCTCACTGCAAAAGGGTCAACCTTTTCCACGAATGACATTTATGACACCGCACGCGGCACATACTGTAAACAGAAATGTCACTTCCGGCTTTATGAAAACACGCTTCATTCGTGTTGCAATAGCCACCAAAAGCCATTGGAGGGCGCCTCAATATACGCGTCTGAAAGTTTACGTTTTTTACGTCAAACCTGTATGTGTACAAAATTATACATATATGTATAATATATATACATACATGTATGTATGTATATATACATAATTACTTGTCAGATTCCTATAAATGCTAATGAATATGCTATTGTTTCCAATGCAATTCCCTCTGGAGTGACTTTTCTGTTGCAATGTTCTACATTTCCATGGCCATGTACTTACTGTTTGAGCCTAACCGACACAATGGTCGGAAATGTATGCTTTTCTGTAGAGCAACAAAAAAAAAAATTATAAAATCAGAGCTCTCTTCCAGAAAGAGATAATGACAATTCCTTATGTAATACCATACTGGAATAATATTGTAGATAATTTACCGTGGGAAAAAGTATGGTCTTTGTCTCATAAGTATCTGCTTACCAATAAGGTAAAAGAAATAACATTTAAATTAATTCACAAATGTTACCCAACCAAAACCTTTCTTAGGAAATATAAATCAGACATTGAAGTGAATTGCTGTTTCTGTCACTCTCCTGAGGAAGATGTCATTCACTTGTTTTGGCAATGTACCCACACAGAGAAATTTTGGTCAGATTTGTTAATGTTTATCCAATCTTATTTGTAAGTGACTTTTCTTTCTGTTTTAAAGATGTTTTCTTTGGTTTCTTTGACTACTCAAAAGAGAAAACTGGACAAAATTACATAATTAATTTGTGTTTCTTTCTAGCTAAATTTCACATACATAAGCAAAAATTTATTTATTTTCTCTATTCAAAGATGATCTAGATAAATACATAGAAACTATCCAAAAGCTCTGTTAATCCAAAAGCTTTGAAAACTGTATCTCTATATTCATCCTTTTGCATTGTTCTTGTTTTTTTTTGTTTGTTTTTTTCTTTACCCTGGCAACTTATTTGTATTTGTGTATCTTTGTCTTTTCTGTTTTGTTTTTTCCATGTCTGCTCTTATTATTGCTATTATTGGTATTGCTCTTATGCTTTGTGATATTTAATAAAAAAAAAAAATATATATATATATTTTTTTTTTTAATTACTTGTCAGAGCTGGGGTTTTGTAACGTCGAACCTTTAATAATGAGTAAAGACAATACTGACCATGTAAGAGATTAACAATTTTCAGGCCATTGTCTGCTATTTACACAGCGTGACAACAATATAAACCATATAAATATATACATTTTATATATAACATATAACTATAACATTTTAAATCAACATATGCAGCTTCGCCGAGGACGCCTGTGTTTGTATAATTTTATTTAGTTAAACTGACACTTCAGAAGCCCACTAAATTTCCCCGTAACAGCCCAGAATAACCACATAAATGAAGCCAGCAAGCATGTCAGCCCACTCTGGGCCAAATGCGTCTGCGCTTCAGCTTCAAGCGCTGCGTTTGCGAGAAACTGACGCGCATAAGCCCCATACGCTCTGATTGGACAGAAGACACGTGATCCAGTATGGAGGCGTCGGCGCTGAGACGCGTCACTCGTTGATAACGCAACACTCCACCGCTTGACTTGATACTAACAGCACACTACAAAAAAAACAAAAAACAAAAAAACAACAACAACACACACACAACAACGAAAAACAAGGTAACAGGCACCGGTCATACTCTGCACATTTCTGCCATTGCCATGAAATGAGGGCACCATGGGCGCTAAAGAGTCACGGATAGGCTTCCTTTCGTATGACGAGGCCGTTAAAAGAGGTAAGAGCTTTGAGTTTGAGCGATTAACGGCGGTCGGCTAGCGCTAGCCAGCTAGTTAAGACCACATATGAACTCTTCCTGCGGGCTAACGAGCCTCAGACTGTCATTTCACAGAGCTGTTATGCGTCAGCTCGCTCAAGTAGGGGTTGTGAACGATTTGGGGGTGAAGGCGGGGCAGTTCGGACTTGTCTTTGTGTTATTAATATAATTCGATGCTATGTTGTTGTCAGATTCCCAAAATCTCGTGAGCTGCCTACCTAGACAGTAATTATGGGCAAAGTATTTAATACCCGCATTCCAAACGTTCGCACGCGCCTATGATGCCCAACATTCCTAAGTAGACTGCTCACTAGGGATTTTGAGACAGCCGATGTTTAACGAGCAGCCGACTGCTAATGTAACTAATCTGGGTGGTGCAGCGGCACTCCGTTCACTCAGATAAACAGATTTCACTAATCTGTCAACATTTGGCAACATCCCTCCGTTATACATGTACACCATCGCAAGATCGCAGTTTATCAGATCGCTTTTCCTGACAGTGGAAGTGATTTTCCTGACACATTGAAATCTGATTTCCACTCTTAGTAGGCTACTTAACATTTGTGTATTTACCACTGTTTATCTTAAATGACTACGACACTGAGTTGCTTTTTTTATCTTCAAGGGCAAGTGTATGATCAAATATTACGTAAAGGGATAATCATTGTTGTTAAGGCCTGTTGAAATGATAAGTTTATGACAGTTCGTATCAGCTGAGAAGTGCGTTTATCTCTCCTTGAGCTTCATTTGACACTAAAGTTGCATCTGTTGATACATTAGACTGAAAAATCTGTCACTGTGTAAATTCATCACTGGCATGGGGAAAACACGTCAAATTACAATTGGTTTTTGCTTTTTCCATACCAGGGCTTGAGTTCTGCCAAGTGGTTTCATCCTAATATTGTGTAAATTAAGACATTTTGAGTGTATCCACTTACACGACCTGACCACAAGTGTTTTTTTTTTGTTTGTTTGTTTTTTGATGATGATGATGATGATGATACACATTGATTTTATCCAATCTGGCTAGTGGTGAAGACTGATGGTAGGAAACATTCTGACAGACCATGATGCAGGTGTGTTTATGTGTGTGCAGTGATCAGGTTTGTGTACGCAAAGGTGGCTGAGAGCAGGTACTGGTCTGGCATCAGAGATAAAGCGTGTCAGTAATGCTTATCTTTCCACACCTCGATGAATAAGCAGAATAAAGCTTATGTTTTGCATAGGCATTATTTGCATCTTTGTTTCTCTTAACAGGCAACCACAGGTCAAGGTTTACTTTTTGGGCAAAGATATCCACAATATTCCTAAGTCCCATTATGCTTTGTGGGCGATCTGTGTAATCAGTCGTTATGTTATGTACTAACGCAGCATTAAAAATGACAGACACTTAAGAACAAATGATCACAGAATTATAGAGAGGAAGTATTGTTCTTCCCCACCTATCTGTTAATGATTCTGGGTTTAAGGATGATTGCCAATATTGCAAATATAGAAGCATTTTAGTTATTTTATTGAGTCTTTATCCATAGATGGAAGAACTTGAGCAGACTAACCTAAAAAGCTATGTAGCCTATTATTGGCTTCACAGCTGTAAAGTTGAACATGTTTTGAGAACTGTAGATAATTATGTTTATTTTAAAGCATATATTGAGTCTAGTCAAAACCTGAAGAGTTTGTTGTACTGAGATTATGTTCTTACTGCAGAGACAGGGGAGGTCCAGTCATCATGCTTGTGTATTGCAGGACACAGGCGATGAGACTGTCATGCTGCCGTTTTTTTTGTGTGGATAAATTCAATTATTTTGTGAGAGATAACTCAAAATTATTTTGTGTAGTAAGCTCAATGTAGCTTTATAATTGTTAGTTTACATACATAATATCCTTATCTAAATGCCATAACCTACATTAAATATTTGAGTGTTGACTGAACGACTGATCCTGTTGATACATTTTATTTATTGTTCTTTTGTAGGAAATAATGATGTTTTAGCAGCCACACAACAAACTGTACCATACAGAAAGACCTACATGCAATACAAATAATCACATTTAGTTGGACATACATTATAAATGTTGTCCACAAAATTCACTGTTCTCTGTAAAGCAACTATAAAACAGTAGCAGAATCAGAATGAGCTTTATTGCCAAGTACGCTTACACATACATGGAATTTGTCTCTGTGACAGAAGCTTCCAGTGCACAAACAATACAACAACAGACAGAGATGATAATAATAACAAATAAAATGTGATTAGAAAATATAAGTGTATATAGAAAAACACTATAAAACATATATTTTTATTTTAAAAAAACATATATATATATACACACACACATTATGTACAAATACAGAAGCAAGGGAATGTAATGGCAGAATAGGTGTGGTATGTTGGATAGATATAAATAGACTAAGCTGTAATTATTGCTCAATGGGGCAGTTTGAACTGTTCATGAGATGGATAACCTGATGGAAAAAACTGTTCCTGTGCCTGACGGGTCTGGTATTTAGTGCTCTGTAGCGCCGTCCAGAATGTAACCATTCATTGCTTAATGTCAATGTTGAGCGTATTGGACACTTCAGTTTTGTTCATAGGCTTGTAATATTTGGAATTGTTTTGTTAGATGAGTAAAAAATAGAAAAAGGTCAATTTTTAAATATAGTGGAAAATGACATCAGTTTTGTTATATAAAGCAACTCATTTGCAGTTAATTGTTATTTCTACCTCTTTCCAATCACAGAGCACTTTATATATCAGAAGTCAGAGAAGATCCTGTAACTTTGTTTGGGGGAAATTGTAATGTTTAATTTATTTTATTATGACATTTACATTTACATTTATGCATTTGGCAGACGCTTTTATCCAAAGCGACTTAAGTGCACTTATTACAGGGACAATCCCCCCGGAGCAACCTGGAGTTAAGTGCCTTGCTCAAGGGCACAATGGTGGTGGCCGTGGGGTTCGAACCAGCGACCTTCTGATTAGCAGCCCTGTGCTCTAGCCACTACGCCACCACCACTTATGAAAATTAAATTTTGCATTGAAGAAATGTAGAAAATCGGAATCGAAAAAAAATCGGTATCGGCAGGTCACACTTGGAAAAAAATCGGCCAAGAAAATTACAATCGGTGCATCTCTAATTAGTATCTTTTGCAAACTACAGGAGCTTGTCAGAGGGGTCCTTGGTGGTGGAGTCATTTGTACAAGGTGAAGAGTAGTGGGGAGAGCACACATATCCCTGGGGGGCACCAGTGCTGATTGTACAGGTGCTGGAAGTGAATTCCCCCAGTCTCACTAGCTGCTGCGTGTCCATCAGAAAGCTGGTGATCCACTGACAGATAGACGTGGGAACAGAGGGTTTGTGTAATTTTATCTGGATAATAGCTGGGATGATGGAGTTGAAAGCCAAACTGAAGTCCACAAAAGCGATCCTTGTATATGTCCCTGGTTTGTCCAGATGTTGCAGGATATGATGCAATCCAATGTTGACTGCATCATCCACAGACTTGTTTACTCTATAGGCAAACTGAAGGGGATCTAGAAATGGTCCAGCGATGTCCTTCAGGTGGGCCAACACCAGTCTCTAAAGTGACTTCATGACCACAGATGTCAGAGCGACGGGTCTGTAGTCATTGACTCCTGTGATTTAGGGTTTCTTTAGGACAGGAATAATAGTGGAGCATTTGAAACAGCAGGGAACTTCTCACTCCTCCAGTGATCTGTTGAAGATCTGTGTGAAGATGGGGGGCAGCTGGTTAGCACAGGGTTTTAGACAAGTGGGTGAAACACCGCCTGGGCCCTGTGCTTTCCTTGTCTTTTGTTTCCAGAAGAAACGCACACCTCTTTCGCAGATCTTAAATGCAGGTTGAGTAGCAGGAGGGGGGAGTTGGGGGGTTACAGGAGGTGTTAATGTTTGTGGGAAGTGAAAATCAGTGTGGGTGTGGGGTATAAGACTGGGCCTTTCAAATCTACAGTAGAACACATTCAAGTCATCAGCCGGGATATGACCAAATTACCAAACTATAAACTAACAAAGAAAAGTAAAGCCCCATCGACTTCTTCCACCACAACACATATATTTTGCCACTACAACGGACATATGGTCAAGCTTGGAGCCTTACATCAGTGTTAATATTCATTACATCAATGCTGATTTAAATATGAAGATAAATGGTCTCCAAACAGCGTTTTTTCCTGAAGACCACACAGGGCAGAACATCACCCATAGACTGAGGGAAGCGATAGGTGCATGGGGTTTAAAGGAGGACAAGCATGTCTGTATCACTATGGACAATGACTCAAACATAAAGCTGGCAGCTGACGTCAGTGAATGGATGAGGCTCCAGTGCTAATAATAATTGAATACATGTTTAGTAGTTTTCAGTTGGTTGTGGAAGTGCACTATAAAATAATTGATTTTATTTATTATGATCTAATTTATTTGTATTTATTATTTTTACATAATTTAAGTGTGTGTGTGTATATATATATATATATATATATATATTAGATATATATTATTTTACATATTTAAAAAAAAAAAAAAAAAGTTCAATAAATGCATGATGTTTCCAAAGTCAATGAGTAATCGTGTTAAATAATCGTGATCTCAATATTGACCAAAAATAATCGTGATTATGATTTTTGCCATTATCGAGCAACCCTAACTTCATGGAATTTGACACATTTGACATTAATGTATAAATGCACAATTAAGAAAATTAAAATGATATGTCCAAGTGTGATTAAACAACAAAAGGCTGAGATTGTATTAAACAAATAGCCTATATAATTTGCGCACTTCAACATTAAGTGAATGTGAGAAGCCACTGCTTGTACATTAACCGCATTATTAACATTGTGTGTGTGTGTGTGTGTGTGTGTGTGTGTGGAAATAACAAAGAGCAGATCACTTTTGTTCACTGTGAAGTACTTGGCACATGCAGAGTATACATTTAGATAATTAAACCATAGCCTTTAGCGATTTAATAAGCACATTAGCACATAATGTGAACTGCTTAGGTGAGAAGTGAAGCCATCAAAAACATCAGTTAAATAGCAAAATAAAAGCTCCATTTAATGAGATGCGTGAAATTGAAGAAATGCAACAGAAATATATTTTACGTTTAGTAAAATGTAATATTCAATATTGTAGTAGTAGTAATGATAATAATAATAGTAGTAATGATGATAATAATAATAATAATAATATAATATAATAATTATATTAAAGATATTAAATAATTATATTTAAGCAAAATCTCAAGCAAGAGCTTCACCACTGCTTTCATTTATACTGTGCTCTACTGTGCAGCACAGTATTTTACCAATAAAATAAATCAAATAAAAAAACTAAAATGTTGGGTTTTGGATTGTGCTGTGAGGATCAGTACAGACGCTCTTCATTTTAAAAATAATATTGCAATTTTATGTTGAAAAGTTTTTATTTTTTCATTTTATTAAAATTCTTCTATTAATTTGACATTTTTTTTTATGATACAATGTAATTCAACTTTAAATCCCGGAAATCAGAGAAAATAAAATGGAAAACATTGAATTTGGGGGAAAAAAATATAAAATAAAACGTATTTCAGTGGGCCCTGTACAATGCCAGTGCTGACACATTTTCTACCACATTTGACCACCTTTGACAAATCTCAAAATGTTTTGGACACTGTTTGTACCTGTCTTTATTGTCGTCCGGTTTCGGATTTCCAAAACAGATCTTAATAGCAGGTGTGAACCTGCCTAGCCTTAGTCACCTTTCACTTTCATTGCTTCTTTTTTCCATACAATAAAAGTAAATGGTGATTTGTGGTTATCATTCTTCTTGTGTGTTCCACAGAAGAAAGACAGTCATACAGGTTTTTAACAACATGGGATAAATTATGACAGAATTTTCATTTTTGGTGATTAAATGTCTCTTTTAATTCTCTCTTATTTTGTCATTTTTATAAAACGGTAAATAATATTCTGAGATAATCTCTAGATTCATTCTTTAGTGTGTAATTTGATGGTTACACTCCAGTGCTTATTCTACCTGAGTGCACATTCAATGCAATTCTTCTGTTATGAAGCAGCTTGTAGTGTCCCAGCCCTGCTGTCAGTGAGTCTAGTTACACCCCTGTCAGCATGACTGAAATGGGGTGCTATGAGGTTACAGGCCAACGAATTCACTGAGATAATTAAATCTTGTCTTCAGGAACTCATGTTTATTTATGTTGCTTTACTTATAGGTCAGTCATCTTATTTGCACTCACTCGGTTCTTGGAGTCCTCTGCCGAATATAAGGTTGCCTCCACCTACAGACCTACATTATTGGGAACTCAAAGTAGGTCATGTTTCTGGGTAGTGGACTGAAATGAGTTTTACTGTATAGGATACAGCGTATCCTGCAGGCTTCCATCATTGACTAACTCTTATGTATGAGCAAATTGGATCTAGCTCTCTGACTGGAGGAGGGAAGGAAAATCAAAGAGGCTGTGAATGCTTTAGGAGTCATGCAGTCTGTTGTTGTGTCATTTCAAAGAGTAGACCTGTCACAAATTCCCCAATGCAAGAAAATATTTGCATTTCCTCATTTCCTTTTTTCCTCTTTTTTTTTAGTCACATTAATATGAACACCTCTTGAGTAGGGCTGCACGATTTGGGGAAAATGTCATATTGCGATTAGTGAGGCTAATACTGCGATATGCGATTGTGATATAATAAACAAACTGTATCATGTGTCAACTTGCTTGGTTATCAAGAAAATGCACAAATAGATTACTGATAATGCTGAAATGTGTATATTTCAACTCAGACATACAAACTAGGAACAATTATAAATGCACATTGTTTTCAAATTAAAATATTTTTACAAAATTAAATAATATCTTTTCATTACTGCAAACGTGTTATTTTCTCAATATTACACCTAAATAAAATAGGACAATAAATAAGAGCATACACATTTTCACAAAAATAAGATTGTACAAACAAACAGGGACATTTAAGCAGGATGTAACATGTACTTTCTATAAACTCTTTTGAAAAGGAAACTGGATATAAAAGTATGGTTCATTCAAACCACTAAAGCTGTTGTTTTGTGTGTGTGTGTATATATGTATATATTACACACACACATTTTATTGTTGCTGTAATTTTAATGTTATTTTTCTCATAAGATTGATCTTATGATGATCTCATCAATGATGCTACACGTTGCAAGCTGCAGACAGCCGGGGGGGGGGATGAGCATCTCCATGTCAGAGTGCTCATCAGCCTCTTCCTGTCTCGACTCCCGCTCAGATTGTGTCTCTTCCGCGACTGACTCTGACCGCACCGAGAATGACAGTTTTGGAGTTTGTGTTTATTTACATGGCACGCTCCTGTATTATACAAACTTTAATTAAGGATATATCGCAAAGCTGTGATCTGTGTTTCTATCAGACACTCGAGCTGCAGACAGCAGGGGTGAGAGACGAGTGTCTCCGTGTTAGAGTGCGCATCACCCAGCGAAACTTTAAATCTCTCCCGTTCTCGACTCCCGCACAGATTGGGTCTCTTCTGCGACTGGTTGAAGCAGCTCTGACCGCAAAGAGAATGACAGTTTTGGA
This sequence comes from Moxostoma hubbsi, assembly GCA_032164185.1. NCBI lineage: Eukaryota > Metazoa > Chordata > Actinopteri > Cypriniformes > Catostomidae > Moxostoma > Moxostoma hubbsi. Next base: position 23,408,537 of record JAVLUX010000029.1, on the reverse strand, counting down.
ATTTGTGTTTATTTACATGTCAAGCTCCCGTATTATATTAACTTTTAATTATTGATGAAATAAAGACATATCGCCAAGCCATGATCTGTGTTTCTGTGTTATTTGTCTGCTCGGCGTCAATCGTCACCTGATTTCCACGCTGAACACTGGAAACTCACATGGCATGACCGCACGTGCCACTCCCTAAACTGAGACTGACTGGTCATCTTTATTAGCGATGTAGAAAATTGGCAAACAGCTCTCGGAGAGAATGGACTGTCACGTCCACACATGCACTTATTTATTTAATAAAATCGCAGCATTTGCCGTCATATAATCGCACAGACTGACATCGCGATTGCGATATGATTAATCGTGCAGCACTACTCTTGAGTCTGTTACCAGATATTAGATGGAGGATTCTGTTTTCTTTGTTTTTGGATATTATCTTGGAGAAAAGTTGAAAAACCACTAATTCCATCAGGTTGTTTTTTAGTGTGATTTTAGAATTTAGTCACTAACGAAGAAAATTTTGGATACTGTGACTCTTGTTAAGGATGATGGCTCATAGGAATTAGGCTACATTTTTATTCAGTGCTTGAAGGAAACGAGACTCACTCAACATGAAGTGTATTTTAGTCTATAATAGGGCTGAGATGTGTAGTCAACGTTATTGACAACGTCGGCAAAAATTTTAGACAAAAATTTTCAGTGTGGAATAGTCATTAAACTCTAATGATGAGAGCAGCACTGCAGTTCACTTCTGACTGAGGAGAGGAGGAATTACACAAATCACAGTCCATGTGCACTCTAAACTTTCCAAACAGCTTCAGGTAATGTAGATCCCAAAGTATGAGGGAATTATAATGCAAAAATACAAAATAAGTAAATACAGAAGCACTCTCGTTTTGGGCTGGATATCGAGTTCGATACATTTTAGTCACTGACCGAATTGCCTCTAAACAATCGAGTATTGACCAAACGTCAACTTCAGTGATAAGCATGTAGCATGCTAGATGTGCCCAAATATAAAAGTGCTGGCGATTGGCTGTGTTTAGGCATCAAGGAAAAACACTAGTATCAGAAAATGGTTTGAGTTCCAGGGCTGAGAATGTTATCAGTAACATTGCTAACACTGTTCTACATTACAGAGAAATACTAAACTGTAATAATGAGCCTTTAAAATATAATTTTTACAAGCGCACGCACGAAACGAGCCGCAGCGACACCGCGAAAAGCGGTAATGATTCTGAATGTGTCGGAAAAACCAGCAAGAGACTGTCTGAACATTTTGTTAATTTATAGAGAGAAACGCAGATACGGGTTGAGCAAACAGACGATGATCTCAGGATCAATTATGGCCAGAGTGATCGCCAATAGCTGATGCATTTGACCATGTCATGACGATATTTGGCATTTTCCCATTAATCTATTAAATTATTATTAAATTAGTATTACAAATAATTTGCCCGTAGACACAAAAACACGTGTTTGAAGAAACTCTATTATATTATTAAGAACAGATGACAGAAAAGCCGTCTATGGGCATATATGATGCGCTGTTACAGAGGCTTGCAGTCTCATGGAACTTTGTTTCTGCCTTGCGATTTATTTTTATTTATTTTTATGAGTGCTGCAAATTACCTCAGACATCTCAGTTCGGGAGGTTATTATCACTTTATTATTTATTTATTTGCTTTTTCATTTGGAGTGCAATTTGAATTTATAAATGTATTCAATTTAAGTTTTTCGTTTTTTTAAATAAATTATTTAATTTTCAATGCAAAATCAGTAAAGCAAGAATATTCACTAATCCCTCAGCCCCGAGGTTTCCGATGTGATTGAATATATATATATATATATATATATATATATATTAGGGCTGTCAATTTAACGTGTTAATTCACTGCGATTAATTTTACAAAAATTAACGCGTTAAAAAAAAATTATGCAATTAATCGCAATGGCCCCGGACCGTAATAAGGAAGATTCCTGAGAAATGCAAGCTTGTAGTACCACCCGTTTACTCCAGACGGCAGTAAGTGAAATTTCAGCTGTATGAGCAACACAAAGTTTATACAGTGAATAAAACAACCCTTCAGCAGACAGCACAACACAAACATGCGTCAGGTTCTTGCATTCAAAACACTTGGAGCGCAAATGCGAACTAAGGGATCTCAAGATGTGTTTAAAGATTGAGTATTAAACTATATTTAACTTGACACAGTGACCTAAACATTTTATGTTTATGACGCAACACACCGGAGACGCTCCACAAGCATGTCTGACGCAGGGTGTGGCTGGACTTCCAAAATTTGGAAATTACCCATAAATATTTAATCACGAATAAAATCAAAGAAATTTCCTTCAAACTTATTTATAAGTACTACCTCACTAATTATTTTCTTGTAGAGAGATTGAATTGTGATGTCGATATATTCTGTACATTTTGTGGTCTGCAGGCGGAAACATTTTTTTCATTTATTTTGGAGTTGTCCCGACTCGACTTGTTTTTGGTCTGATTTCTGCAAGATTGTTAGAGATCATATCATTCCCAGCTTTCAACTTTGTTTTGAAAATGTTTTCTTCTGTTTTTTTTTTTAGCTATGACATGTCTCTTCATAAGGAATATTATTTGATTCATGTTCTGCTTTTGTTGGCAAAGTTTAGTATTCATAAATGTAAGTATGGTGGTTATAAACCATTATTTTTCATTCAGAGGTTCAGCATAAGAACAGTTTCCAGTTTGAGTAACAAGAAAGCTGTAAAGTGTATTGAAATATGTTATTAAACTGTTTATTTATTTATTTTCCTTTTTGTTGTTGTTTGTTTTAATATACCTCTTGGCTCTAGATGTAAAAGTTTTGTAAGCATTAATAAAAAATAAAAAATAAATGTCTGACGCAGGTGTACATTGACGGGTCCTTAAACAAGCCCTCATAATAAATCTCCAACTGATTGACAAATTCACTTGTTTTGAGAACTGTATGCCAATGATTGTAGTTCAATTTTAATCGATTGACAGCCCTAATATATATATATATATATATATATATATATATATATATATATATATATATATATACACACTACCGTTCAAAAGTTTGGGGTCACATTGAAATGTCCTTATTTTTGAAGGAAAAGCACTGTACTTTTCAATGAAGACAACTTTAAACTAGTCTTAACTTTGAAGAAATACACTCTATACATTGCTAATGTGGTAAATGACTATTCTAGCTGCAAATGTCTGGTTTTTGGTGCAATATGTACATAGGTGTATAGCGGCCCATTTCCAGCAACTATCACTCCAGTGTTCACCCAGTGGACAGCGCTTGATTGGAGCCAATTTCATCCTACAACAGGACAATGACCCTAAACACACCTCCAAATTGTGCAAGAACTATTTAGAGCAGAAGCAGGCAGCTGGTATTCTATCGGTAATGGAGTGGCCAGCGCAGTCACCAGATCTGAACCCCATTGAGCTGTTGTGGGAGCAGCTTGACCGTATGGTACGCAAGAAGTGCCCATCCAACCAATCCAACTTGTGGGAGCTGCTTCTGGAAGCGTGGGGTGCAATTTCTCCAGATTACCTCAACAAATTAACAGCTAGAATGCCAAAGGTCTGCAATGCTGTAATTGCTGCAAATGGAGGATTCTTTGACGAAAGCAAAGTTTGATGTAAAAAAAATCTTATTTCAAATACAAATCATTATTTCTAACCTTGTCAATGTCTTGACTCTATTTTCTATTCATTTCACAACGTATGGTGGTGAATAAGTGTGACTTTTCAGGAAAACACAAAATTGTTTGGGTGACCCCAAACTTTTGAACGGTAGTGTATATGCAGAGTGCACAGAATATATCTGCTGTATTAAGCGGCGATTAAGTCATTGTCAGTGAAGCAACTGTTGCCATGATTGCATTGATTAATTTGGAATGTTGCCACCCTCGTCTGATGCTTTTCTTCTGTGAAACATTAAACTGAATAATCACACTCCCATGTTTATTTAGGGATGGGAATCATGAGGAATTTAACAATTACGATTCCTTTTTTACCATTCCAGTTACTTAATTCCATTAATGGTTCTTTCAGTACTTTTAAAGTAAGAAATATTTGGAAATAAGAAATGTAATTCTTATTGGATTTACTGCCGTCAGCTGTCTCTTACCAAATTTTGTATTTGAACACAAATGATTATTGCAAAAGTTGTTTACAAAGACTTTTTAATTGAAGGGGCACTCAGTAATTTTTTTTCCTTAATTAAAAAGTTTTACTCAAAGAATTGTAATTTTGAAACGCATGATTAAAATCATGACCGCTTACATGAGATGAAGACTGCAGTCATATCAGTAACCTTTTTCTGCATAAAGCAAGTGTCCCCTCACGGGGGCTGCCATGCAACCTGTGAACATTGACATTATTTGGGGATTAAGTGTTTTTCTCCTGATTTGTAAGAAAACCTAAAACTTTCCATTTGTCTTGAGGAATTTTTATGATGTAGCGTGCTCTGAACTGTTTTCTCAGGGAGTCTTTTATTGTCTGTACCGTGCCATTTCTATGAATATCCACAGTCTGTTTCCTGTCCTCATATCTTCTATGCACAAAATATCCCTTTCTTCCTGGTGTTATGAAGACCGTGACACTATTCAGTGAATGGGTTCAGCCATATGTAAATTGTAAACAATATTTCTTTCCATTGACTCATTAGAAGAACCAGTTTAAGTTTGGTTCATTGGAAGAACCAGAAAAGGCGTGGTGCAGTTTTCAGAAATATCCTTGTGTCCTCTAACCCTAAAATGACTAAAAATTATGATTTAAACAACTTTACAGCTCAAATAATACATGAGTTTAACAAAAAAATTATTGTAAGTGCTTTTAAAGTTATTTTTTTCTCCAAAAATTGGCCCCATTCACTTCCATTGTAAATGCATCAGTGAAAACTTTCCTTCTTTAAAGAAAAGAAGGGATGAGTTGAAATGTATTTTTGTGGTAATCAACATTATGCTGTAAATGTTGTTGATTGAGCTTAACTTGTTTTGAACAAGTCAACATCCAGAGTCAGACAGTTGTTCTATCACAGAGTAATATAAGGGCCCATTTTGACTCCCTATCAGAAGTACAATTTTTGAGCTCAATTGCTCGTGAAATTAGTTTAAATGTGGTTTACCCTCACAGTGGTTTATCAATGTTTATACCAGACCTGGGCAACTTATGACCCTCGGGCCGAATCTGGCCCTCTACATGGTTTAATCTAGCCCATGGCTCATTTCTCCTAAAAGCGTTTTTTTTCATTGGATCTTTTCGTTAGTTTGTATTGGGATCTAACACGCCTCCACAAGCGTTTAATATGCTCAGGGTTGCTGATAAGAGATGTTATTGATTGCACAAATTGGAAATATTCTGCTTAATGTTATACATATTTTGTGCAATCTGGCAACCATGCACGTGCTCTTTCTAGTTTTCGCTTCCCACTTTAAACAAATTTCGCGATCTCTAGTGCAATATTCTGCTTAAACGTGTTATACGGCCACTCAGTGTCCATTATTGTGGCTGTTTGTGCTGCTAAGTTTCCGAGCAAACACTCTCAGTAATGAACTTCACTAAAATATAAACATGAATCTCTGCATCATTGACACACGAGCAAAAGAGAGACGAATATGTATGTTTTATTTGTGTAATTTAGAAATGTTGAAGTCCCTCGCACCTGTTTGTTAATCTGATTATGTATTATTTCTCAGTCATGCAGCCTGTTTTACTCAGTTGTATCCTGAATGGAGTGCCAAAGCATTGATGAGATCGGTATCATGACACTTTTAGCACATAATGTTCATAGCACGGGTAATGTTTGAGAATAAAATAAGTAAACTGGCCCATATTGCAGCAAACATTAAAAAAAAAAAATTTCTTCTTTTTTCTAAAACACCCCTGATGTTGAGCGTGTTAAACTAAATAATAAATTAACAGGGAAGCAGAGATGGTAAAATAAATAATTTATAATTATGCTCAGCCATTATTCTTGTTTTTTCTGATAGAAAAGTATCTACCTTTCAAGAGCAATACAATACTTTATGCAAATGCAGAATAGTCCCATCAGTCACGTATACACTTCAGAAAATTATACAACTGTTCAAATTGTATAACTTTTTCTGGGGTTAAAAGATGCAAGAACCAAATCAGTGCACAACATTGTATCTCAAAAGGAGTACAGTGTGGCCCTCCCATGCACTATTTAAAGCTCGATGTGGCCCCTTTACCAAAATAGGTGCCCACCCCTGTTTTAGACCCTTTGTACGCATTCTGTGACTTTCAAACCTCTTGAGGCTTTTTACTGACAGTGTACTGTTCAAAGTCTCACTTTTCTGCTGAAATTATTAGAAGAATTATGTAATGTTATTCCACTCTGAATACAACGGATCAAATCAATATTTTCTCTTTACAGTTTGGATGGGCATTATTGAGTAATTTGATCTAACCCACAAAAATAAGTACTCAATTACTTTTAAATTAAAGTGCAAGTTAAAAATAACACATGCCAGTATGTGAGTCTTATATTTTGTAGTAAGGTAACTTCAACAAATTATGCTTTTCTTTTGGAAAAATTTAAATGAACCATATGCATTAATAAAAATGGGAAAGAAAAAAAATTTGTAAAAAAACATATGTAACGGGTGAGTACAAATGTTTTTTACGATTATTTTTTTTGGTTCAAAAAGTAAAAAAATACTGACGACATGAGAGTAATGCAACAGCTATAAATTCTGAGTCTACATCACATTTGTATAATTTCACATATAAGAAAAACAAATGGTGAAAGTTTGCTTTTTATAAAATGCGCGCTGCATTTCAGTTCAGAGATTTAACACACACACACTGGTCTGACCAGATTTCTAGTTTGCTTTGCATTTTCTTTCCACCAATGTATGTTCAATTTAAAAACCCAAATTAATTATTTTATTAATTATTTGTTTATGTCTCTATACTATTTCTTTCCACCAATAAAAGCTGATCCTAGTTTGTTGCTTTGCATATAGCGATGAGGAGTCGATTCCAAAAGTATCAGAGTCGACTTTAATACAGGAATTTATTCTTTTGTTCTACTCCGTAGCTTTTGCGAGCAGGACGTTGTGATCAGCTCAAATCAATGAATTAGTGTTCTTAAGAACCAATCGCATCCCCTAAAAATACCTATGGGTTGGTGGAAGACTCGTTCATCATGTGTGTTTGAGTGAGAGATCATGTCCGTGCATGCAAAAGAGAGAGAGGTTGTGTGACAGATTTCAAATTTTTTGGAACTTTTTGTATTGCATCAGTGCATGGGCAGTGGTTGAGGAAGTGAATTCTTCCAAATTGTGTATTTTCTATTTGACATTAAAATATTTCTGACCCTGCCTATTTCTTGTTATTTTCCTTCTTAAAACTTGAGACAAGCAGCAACTAGAGACTTTGTTAACGGACATTTTGAGGTGAAGATACGCAATGTCTCTAAATTAGATTAAATTGAACAGTCATACCAAAAAGTGCGCTGTTAAAATACTGTAGCATTAGTTCATGTCTGCATGTTACACATTTTAAAAATAAAAACTACATTTAGTGTGCGATAAAGACTACAATTATGTCAGGGCCATCGCTAGAACATTTGGAATAGAAAACACTATTATCTAAAATGTACAGGTGCTAGTGATACTTTTCCAAATATAAAATACAAAAATATCTTAATTAAACCCACTGCTGTTTGATCCGTTGAGGTCGAGTTTAAAAAGCTACCGTTTTGAAATTGAAATGCATTCCATAAAAAAGCAATTTTGCCTACCATACTGTATGTTCCATTTAAAAACAATGGTCCAAATGAATTATTTTCTTATTTGTTTATGTCTCTATATTATGCCTATTGATGATTATTGAGGTGAATCGAGCAAGAATATATGCACAATTAATTTTTCCATCTGCATGGAATCCATCAAGAGCTTCTCCCATCCCACTAGCAGTAAGGGTTTGGATTTATTTAGGAGAAACTGACCAGCAGTTACAGAAAAAAAATGTAAATTTATCATGGAGCAGCAATCGATTCCAACAGTCAGAGTCAACTAAAAAAACTTGGAATCAAACACCCCTATTTGCATTACTCCAAAAAGAACCTAATACAAAAAACAGTAGAATTCAATAAGAATCAAAATATTACAAGCATTGCAACAGTTTGCTTTCAAAAGCACAGACGCCATGATTTCTTCTCTCACCCAACACCTCTACGATGACACAAGATTTGGTGAGAGATTCAGAGGGAATACCATGTAATTCAGCGCTGCTCACAGCAGGCAAATGCCGAAAGGAAAATGACGCTTGTTGAGTTGTGTTTGAATACGCAGCAACTTATATTTCAGTCTGTTCCTGACATAGAGATGTTGTATGACTTCAGAAGATTATATAGTGCAATATAGTGTGTGTGTGTGTATATGTATGTATGTATGTATGTATGTGTATATATATATATATATATATATATATATATATATATATATATATATATATATATATATATATATATATATATATATATATATATATATATATATATATATATATATTAGTATTTTTTATTTTCTTTTGTCATTTTGGAGCTTGACAGCCCCAGTCCTTATTCCCTTTTATTATATAGAAAAATGAAACTTACATTATACTGAACTTAAAACATTGTATTTTCTATGGAAACAATGAAGTCTTTCAAGTTTGGAATGACATGAGGGTGACTACTAAATGATAACAGAATTACAATTTTTTTTGTGTTAACTATTCCTTTAATTGCAGGATTTTAAAAAGACTTTATTTTTTTTAAGCAACACCATGGAGCACCCAGCATTCAAGTGTGCATTTAGGGAGGCGTTTTAAAATGTGGCGCTTGCATACTAAAACAATTGGTCATCTTGGTTTTGAACTAGCTATAAGTTTGAGTACCATTGTTCTAGTTGCATCTCTTCCTTTAGTTTGATATCTATACCAAATTTAGGACAGGCCAGGTGGAGCCTAATTTACAGTACCAGTACAGTCAGATTCATAACCAGTGCTCACTCACACTCCAGTTTGAGAAAAAAACTAAAGCCAGGAAAACACCAGCTGCATGTGTGCTGAAATGGATCTGAGTGGTATTTCAAAGTCAGTTCTGTTCTCTCAGAGAAATGTTTCTCAAAATATACCATTTGTAGAGAGCTGCATGTCTTTGTGGTGTAACTGGGGGTTTCTGCTCTTGGCCCTGACCCTGTTATGGATGGGTCAGATAAAATGGTTTACGAGCAGATCTGTGATGTATTGTGCTTGGCAGTACAAGGCTATACATGGAGAGAAGCATCAATGTCCTCCCGTAAGTGACTGGGTTAAATACAGACTGCAGGCAGGTGGTGATTTTTAAAATGATAAGTGTGTGTGATGAAATAGCACTGGCTGTAGATCCTCTCTGCCATCATAACTTGCCATTTTCTGAGCTAGATAAGAGAAATGTGCAAAATGACTTTGACTTTTAAGAAGTTTGCTCAGCAGTAGAGCTACGTTTTGCATACCTAAGGCCTTGTCATACCAAATATGAATTTCTGGCTTTGCTATGAACTCCATTTTGACCTGGTCAGAGCCATTGCACAGTGGACAACAATTAAAAGCCTAGAAACAAAGTTTTGTATCTGGCCTGCATCTTATCCTGATCTGTTTCTCCCTCCATAAATTATAAGGGATGTGCTGATGCTGTGCTCGCTTGTACAGCATTTTTTTTCTCCCCTTTTTCACCCAATTTGGAATGCCCAATTCCCAATGCACTTTTAAGTCCTCGAGGTCGCATAGTGACTTGCCTCAATCCAGGTGGTGGTGGACGAATCCCAGCTGCTTCCGCATCTGAGGTCGTCAACCCGCGCATCTTATCACATGGCTTGTTGAGCGTGATGTCATGGAGACATAGCGCGTTTGGAGGCTTCACGCCATGCACTGCAGCATCCACACTCAACTCACCATGCACCCCACTGAGAGCGAACCACATTATAGCGACCACGAGGAGATTATCCCATGTGACTCTACCCTCCCTAGCAACCTGGCCAATTTGGTTGCTTAGGAGACCAGTCTAGAGTCACTCAGCATGCCCTAGATTCGAACTAGCGAATTCCAGGTGTGCCTGCGTCTTTACCACTGAGCTACCCAGGCCCCCACACTAATCCGTTTTTGTTTATAAATACAGTTTTCAATTTCTGTAAATGTAGATAAATATTTTTTTTTTATTCACAGTTCACACCGAACATGTTTTTATATCCATCTGCACACTTTTTCCATAGTTTTTCATGTAAACATGACATCTTTGACAGATATACACACGTTAAATTTGTTGAAAATAAAAGCAGTTGAAAGTGAGAGTTTCTATGCAGTAAAAAAAATGATTTGCCTTGCTTACATTTTGAATTCATGACGCTAATGCACTATCACACGTGGCCATAATATGCGCCGATTACACGCTGTTATTGTAATTAATGATGACACTGATACTATTGCTAAGATGAGTGTATAAAAGTGTTATTGTGCAGAATAAAGACAAAAGAATGATGATAAGAGAGGCAAATCTTACTTTGGGCAGTGAATGGCTTTCACTGCAGATGGCACATGAGTCAATGGGCACTTGAGAGTATTTGAGGAGATTTCATGCCTTTTTGTAGACTAATTAAACAAACCAAAAAATTGCATGACATGGTCTTGGAAAATGTCTCTGCCTGAATGATCGTACAGATGTAGGCAAATTTGCACCAGGTCGCTAATAACGCTACACGCTGGTGTGTTCTTGTTGACTGATTTTGATATATTGAACAACATAAACCGAATGAGCTGTCAGCATCAAGGTAGGTGTAGCTCCAGGTCACACCTACCGATGATGTGGACCAATGGCAGTAAGGTGTTTAACAGCCGGTTAGAAGTTTTTCTAAAAGTTCACCCAGTCGAGCTGGTACAAACCACCAAATCTAACAAAAAAAACTATTTTTTTGGCCAGTTTTTATCCTAAATGATGTCACACCCATTGGTTCTTCGATTTCGTATGAAGTGTATTTTGGACTTTATTGTGGATGTGGCCTTATAGGTTAGATATTTACTTTTTTTAGATTTGTTTTTTTTTTTGTTCTCTACAGTGTCCAACCGTTTTTGGGAGAATGAGGAAAATTCAACATCTAACTATGCATGAAAGGTTATGGTGTGAACTTGTTTGCAATATAAATATTTTAGACTTTGATGTCATGGAGTTTCGTCAGACTTGGTCTGTAAACAGGCCTTTAGATATTCAGGTGTCATAATCTCTTATGTGTATAAAACAGTAAGGCTCTTTTTGTAGTTCTTTTTTATTAAAAACCTCCTCATATCCTGTACAGCTTTTTGATAACTCTGTCCTATGTTCACAGTCACAGATGTGGAGCTCAAACGTCTGCGAGATGCCTTCAAAAGGACCAGTGGCCTGTCCATCTATATGACCCAGCAATGCTTCTACAGGGAAGTACTGGGTGATGGAGTTCCACCAAAGGTTGCAGAGGTGAGCCCACCTAAGCATCATCCAAGTACCTTTTAGCATCACAAATTCTCTCTGACAATTGCACGTGTCCAGCATCCCAATGGTTCTTTCAGTGCTGTGTGTTCATATTTCATTGGTCTGTTTCCCAAAGGCAATTACTCTGGTTTATTTCTGACATGCTATAAGTAGTCCAGAGGCATATTTTTAAGAATTCAATTTGATATTTTGTGGTGTTTATGCCACATGGAGATGCTGAAATTCAATTGCAATCACTTCAAATGGTCAAAATGGAGAACAATGTGACCCACATGTATAAAATTGAAGATGGCAAATTAGTTGTACAATGTTGCTGAAAAGGTGTTTTATGTGGCTGCCATTTGACTATGCTATTTCCCTGTTCCTGTGTACTGGTAGTTCTGTTTTGGTTTGTTGATGTTTTAAATACACACAGTCAAGTGGTTTTCCATTTGTAACCCAGAGTAGCACTAACTGAATGGGTGGTGCTTTATGGTAAGACAGGCTCACACATTTGTACACATCATTACATCTGACATATAGAGACTTCCCCATGATCTGACCTCATCTGTAACAGCATCTGCCTGTGGTATTTTTATAGTCAGTTCTCTATGATCTTTCTATAAAACAGATCTTTGTGAAATTAATCACAAAATGATCCTCTATTCACCAGAAACCTGCCTGGTCCACTTCCAGTTTCACTTGTTGTCATAGGAACTAGTTTTCACAAGCCAGCGTGGTTACTTATTTTTGGCTTGTTTCCGTTTGGCTCTAAGCCGATTTTATTGTTTCGAGGAGCAATGAATAATGCCAGACTACTGTATTGGATTGGTTTATAAAGAGCAGTGTGTAATTCACTGGAAACGAGGGGACCACATCTCCTTAACATTTTAGTATCCATTAAAAGAAGTCCTTAAAAATGATGGAGGCTTTTTACAGGGCTTCAATCTAAAGTCATAAATTCTTTTGCCAGGTATTGTTTTGAACTTTCAGTCATGGCTGCAATCCAAAGAAATTCCTTCAGAAGAATGAAAATACCACTCATTCAAAAAAAATAGAAGAGAGCGATTACGTAGATTGTGGTTGTATTTTTAGCTCTTTTCCCACAACCTTGTTATAAGAGTGATCCTTTCTCTTGCCAAGCAGATTATGATGCTTTTATCAAGTGGACCCGATAAAGGAACGATCCTTCAAGCATCTCTCTAAGCACTCCATACATTCTCTCCACTGTTTCTAAAGTCACTTGGCACACAGTGCTGGTTAACAGACCATTTCAGAAATGGCAGTTTTTTTTTCTTTTCACAGAGTTGTACTGTGCTCCACTCTTTCTTTTTTTGTTCAATATTTTTATTGAAAGCTATGGCACAATGTTACAGACATTATTTCGAATGAATCAACAAAATGGGAGCAAAACTTGTTTTGTGCACTCCACTCTTTCTAATCGGGACTCACTGATACAAATTTTGTGTGCTGATAAAATATCTATTTGATTATTTAGAACAACATCTACCGATAGTTTGATGGTTCTGCTTTTTATGCTACTGTACCTTGTTTTAAATCACTGATAATTAATTACACAAATTAAATAATAACTTTATTTTCTATGTCTGTGCATGACTTCCATTTGTGCTTTCATATCATGTCAAGCATTTGAATAAACTAGAAGATCATCTAAATAAGAGCAAACTCAGAGCAGCATTCCTCAGTGGTTTTACTCGTTCCGTGTAATGTGTGTCCAAAAACAAAGCCATATCCGTTCGGTTATTTACAGTCAGTTGTTGACCAAAAACAACAAAAGAAATCTTTCATTCTAATCACACATGCTGTGAAGTAGTATATATTAGTTCTGTCAAAGTTAACACATTTGTTTAACGACACAATGTTTTTTAACGCCATTAATGCGTAATATGACCCTTTGAATAAACCATAGTTCATGAGAAGCGAGTCAGTTGGCGCAAACGCCACTAATGTCACATGCATTGCCATCAGAAAAACAGATGGTGGGAGACATTATGCTGAGACCAGCGGCAAGCATTTTATCGCGGCGCAAAGTGAAAGTCGAGCGCTAGGTGATCGTCTGTTATCATGCGATCGCTTGCAGGTCCTTGAATAACATATAATGTGCAATAAGGGCAGCCGGTGGATTTTCTGGTGCCCCTTTAGGGAGTTGGTGCCCATGCAGACTGCGTAATATGCGTATAGCGAGCGGTGGTACTGAAAATAAATCCTTTTTTATTTTTTGGCATATCAGCACAAAGTTATTATTGGGATCCGGACACTACAACGGTTATGAATTTAATTTATTGTGGAGAAAGAACCAGACAGACATTCACGCAGTCCAGCTGGGTGTGGGTGATGCTTGGGCTGGGTTTCCTGAAGCTCTAAGTTGAACATTAGTGGCACTTCAATTGTACTTACTGCAGCACGTTTCCGAAGAGCATCATTATCTAAGTAGCACGTAATAATGCTTGTAAATTAACTAGAGCTATGAACCGCTCTTAAACCCAGTAAGTGCAACTACACATATTGTTCTCGCATCTTTTCAGATCTCACAGAATATCAGATACAAAGGGACATTAAATAAATTATATTGATATATTTTAATCATTGGAAAGCCATCGCACACTGTTTCAGAGGATAAAAAAAGTGTTGAAACAATCGCATTGAAATAAGTTGGAAGTCTCTGCAGTCTGTGCATGCGACGTGATGGGTGTAAATTAGGTCTAAAGATAGCATAACACATAATACAGTATAACGTTTTATTGGGCTTCTTTGATGAGCATAATTGTAATGGCAACAGTAAGATATGTTCTTCTTGAACAGATTTGCTTAGAAGACATATGTGAGTAATGTGACTGCAGTTTAAAACTTAATTAGGCTAAAATAAATAATTAAAATATGGTTAACAGAGGAGGGTGAGAATGTGCAATGAGCGATTAACTCACTCTCTCTCTCTCTTCCTCCTCCTCCTCCTCCTCCTCCTCTTCTTCCTCCCTCAAGTGGATGATTCAAATAGTCCTAGTCTGTTTTCATGGCAGTCACAAATTGCATGCTGCATAATGACAGTCAGGCTACAAGTGCACAGTAGGGCTGGGCGATGTGAAAGAAACATATTCATGATATTTTTCGGAAAACAATATCACCATATTTGATTACATTGTCAGCCCCTTCTTGCTTTTTTTTTTGTTTTACTTTAAAGTGTTATTTATGATTTGAAGCATGAAAAACTTAAACCAAAGATATTTCTAAATTCAAATTACACTTGCAAATGAATCAGAATAATGAATTGGTCCAATGTAATACCCTTTCTTTTGCCATCATGTAATTTCCGTCTCCAATCTGTGGAAAATTACTAATACAAATTAAGATCCGAAGACAAATATAAATATAAATATAATAATTATAAGGTTAATTAAAATATAATACATTTTAGGTTCAAGATGAACTTGTTTAGGTTGTATACACATCTGCTATATAAAGTGAACCTGCCACTTTACGTGTGTTCCAGAAGACACGCTCCTGCTGCACTCCTCTGAACAAACAGCATATCAGAGACACGCATTGACGGCTTTTCTGTCATCTGTTCTTCAAAATATAATAAAGTGTGTTTCTTCAAGCGCTTGTCTTTGTGTCTGTAGTTCATCCTACTGATGTCCTTAATATTAATCCTGTTTTTGTGCATCTGTTCAGGTCCCAGCCAAAGAAACAAAACTTTAGGCTATGTGAGAGCCGCTTATGACACACATAATGTACATTCATGTTACATGCATTTTTTTGCATCACTTTCATTAATCTTTTTGAAGTTGCGAATTAATTCTTTTGAAACCCTGTCTTATTAAGCCATCATTATTTATGTAATTAAATTCTGTAAAGTTTATTCATTTCGGCGCCTTGTCAGAGTTACAAACAACTTCCATGTTTGTCAGTATGTCCACATTATTTTCATTTTGAGAAGACAAAAGGTTCAGCAACTTTTGAACAGACAGCTCCCATAAAGAAGCGCTTACGTTCTACTTCATAACGAGCGGTCTACTGTGCTAGTTTTGGAAATTTTTAAATGATCGTAAACTATAGTAAAAAAAAAACCTCACTAAGAATTAGTTGTGCCCGGTAATTGCCCTATTTACTAGCACATGCTCTCTGCACTGGTTTAGCACCCCATTCACTAAAGGAATTATGTAGATCAGCCAACAGTGCAAATTCGTCCGCAAAAAGTGCAGAACACAATTTGCACGTGCAGTTGTGATTTTGCTGGCCTATTCTGAGTGCTATGGAGGATGCCAGAGACTGCATTTGAAAAACATCCCTTTTAAATAAAATCCATTTTACTACTTTCTGCTTTTATATTACGATCTAAACTGCACCCCAGCACCAGGCATTTTTTGTGAATGAAGCACAATCTACAATGAGCATAATTTACATATAAAGGAGGCATCTTTGCGCAGAAAGGAATTAAAATATCTGGGTTTCCCAATAGCGTTGCAGCTTAAGCGTTTGCAATCATCTTATCGAATGTTGCGTTTGTCTCCCAAACCAGCACGTAGATCCCTTGTTATAAAGTAGAAGGTAAAGTGATTTGTTACAGAAGCTGTCCACTCCAAAGGTGCTGGAACTTTGGTCAAAATATGTCCAGGAGTTTGTCTTCTGAAAATGAAAATAACGTGGAAATACTGACAAATAGGGACGTTTTTTTGTAACCTTGTCAAGGCGTCGAAATGTATTAACTATTACAGAATTTAATTGCAGAAATAATGATGGCTTTTTTTAAGATTGGGGTTTCAAATGTAGTAATTCTCAACTTCATATAGATTAATAAAAGTGACACACATTTTTTTTATGTAACATGAATATATGCAATGTGCATCATATGGGGCTCTCACATAGACTAAAGTTTTGTTTCTTTGGCTGGGACCTGAACAGATGAAGAAAGAACAGGATTAAAATGATGGACATCAGAAGACTGAACTATAGAAACAAAGACACGTGCTTGAAGAAACACACTTTATTATATTTTGAAGAACAGACTACAGAATAATGTAAATGGAAATGGCTATATAGTTATATTTTTTCAAAAATATCATGAATATATTACTTTCACATCGCCCAGCCCTACTGTGCACTTGTAGCCTGACTGTCATTATGCAGCATGCAATTTGTGACTGTCATGTAAATAGACTAGGACTATTTGAATCATCCATAGAGGAGAGGAGAGGAGAGGAGAGGAGAGGAGAGGAGAGAGAGAGAGAGAGAGAGAGAGAGAGAGAGAGAGAATCGCTCATTGCACATTCTCACCCTCCTTTGGTAACCAAATTTGAATTATATATTTTGGCCTAATTAAGTTTTCTTAAGCAAATCTGTTCCAGAAGAACATATCTTACTGTTGCCATTACAATTATGCTCATCAAAGAAGCCCAATAAAACGTTATACTGTATTATGTGTTATGCTATCTTTAGACCTAATTTACACCCATCACGTCGCATGCACAGACTGCAGAGACTTCCTACTTATTTCAATGCGATTGTTTCAACACTTTTTTTTATCCTCTGAAACAGTGTGCGATGGCTTTCCAATGATTAAAATATATCAATAGAATTTATTTAATGTCCCTTTGTATCTGATATTCTGTGAGATCTGAAAAGATGCAAGAACAATATATGTAGTTGCACTTAATGGGTTTAAGAGCGGTTCATAGCTCTAGTTAATTTACAAGCATTTTTACGTGCTACTTTGATAACGATGCTCTTCGGAAACATGCTGCAGTAAGTACAATTGAAGTGCCACTAATGTTCAACTTAGAGCTTCAGGAAACCCAGCCCAAGCGTCACCCACACCCAGTGAGACTGTGCAAACCTCTGTTTGGTTCTTTCTCCACAATAAATTCAATTCATAACAATTGCAGTGTCCAGATCCCAATAATAACTTTGTGCTGATGTGCCAAAAGATAAAAAAGGGTTTGTTGTTGCTAAATCCTAAACTAAATTATGATTGAACTAAATCATCCCCATCCATTTTTTTTGCATTGATGAAGCTGCTGGCTCAGTGTTCTATCGTGATAATGACACGCTGTTTCTGGTCATTTTTACTTCATTCTCAAAATAATATGTCTTAAATTTCATAATGCTATGACTTTATTCTCTTATTTTGACTTTATTCTCAAAATAGTAGATTTGTATTTTTATTTTTTTTTACGTGGCAATAAAAGGCGTCATAGATATTGTTTTGTTCAAAAAATATATATTTTCAGATATACATAAACTCAGCAAAAAAATAAATATCCCTTTTTCAGGACACTGTATTTTAAAGATAATTTTGTAAAAATCCAAATAACTTTACAGATCTTTATTGTAAAGGGTTTAAACAATGTTTTCCATGCTTGTTCAATGAACCATAAACCATTAATGAACATGCACCTGTGGAGCGGTCGTTAAGACTAACAGCTTACAGACGGCAGGCAAGTAATGTCACAGTTATAAAAACTTAAGAAAACCTTTCTACTGACTCTGAAAAACACCAAAAGAAAGATTCCCAGGGTCGGCATGCTGCATGGAGGCATGAGGACTGCAGATGTGGCCAGGGCAATAAATTGCAATATCCGTACTGCGAGACGCCTAAGACAGCGCTACAGAGGTTCTACAGGAAGGACTGCTGATCATCCCCGCAGTGGCAGACCATGCGTAACAACACCTGCACAGGATCGATACATCAGAATATCACACCTGTGGGACAGGTACAGGATGGCAACAACTGCCGAGTTACACCAGGAACGCACAATAGCTCCATCAGTGCTCAGACTGTCTGCAATTGGCTGAGAGAGGCATAAATGATAATATGATAAAATTTAAATAAACTGCTGATATTGAATTCAGAAAAAAAAACAGTTATCTAAAACAAAAAGTAGCTGTACTCGTTCAAAAAAAAATGGTATTGGGACATCTCTAATTAAGATTCTGTGTCTTAATGAATTTAAGGTTTGGTTAATAAACACTGCATTGTCATCCATCTCCACAACTCAACCCTCAGTACCGTGTGGATTCATTTGAGATAAGCTGGCTGCAGTTTAGGCCAAAGGGCAGAGAGGATGTCAGAGCTCTGGCTGACCCTTGGAGGAGCTGTCAGTACTTGGCTGGAATGCACAGCTAACCATTATGTCGCAATCTGCACACAAAGCATTCAGGTTAACATTAGAATAATTTTTTAAGCTTTATCTGAAGTGTTTTTGCTGGGTGGATATTGCTAGATGTGCACCATTCATTTCTTACAGACAGAATGAGCTTTTTACACATACTATATGTCACTGGATCACTGTGTGTATGATAAGATGGGTGGTACTGTGTACATACTGCATGGTTACTTAACACATTTATCTTTGCTACAAAACAAATTACTTTTAACACACAAGGTAAAATTAAGTGCATGTATTTCTGGACATAAATTGCTCAAAGGGGAAAAAAATAACACCAGCTTACCAAAATAGACATCAACAGAAGCTATTCTTATTGAGAGTGGCTTAGATTTGCTTTCATTGGCTTTCATAATGAATGGTCTAGCATGTTTCCGTAGCATGTAACCATTGCCCTTTTATATAGTACAAATACTGAAAGTGGAGGTAATGATCAACTGGAGCATGCCAGAGGCTGAAAATATGCAGACAGTAAGTGGGAAGTGTGCAATGCAGCGAGGGATTTAATGAGGCCGGACACTAAAGATCATTGCAAGGTGTTGGCTGGCAGCGGCTGAGTTCAGGGGAACCAATCAACTTATCACTCCGTTGAAATTATAAACTGGGGGCTCGGGGATCCTCCAATCTCTGTTGTTGATGATGGACGAACTGTGAGATGTCACCTGCAGGCTGTAGATTAATCACCCACAGGACTGAAGTCACTGACATACCTTTAGAGCTGCTAGGTTGTCGTTCACAAACACCAAAGACAATTCGCCATGGGTGGCCTCTGGGTTTTCCTATGGGTTTTTATAATGTGGTTTTTCAACTTATGAATAAAATAAGGCCTATGCAGGGTTTCCGCGGGGCATTAAAAGTCATTAAATGGATTTTGCGAAAATAAGGCCTTAAAAATCAATAATTGTTATTCCTACAGGCATTAAAAATTTTAGATATTTTTGAAAAAATAATATTACCAATTTATTTTGAATATAGCCTTCACAATTAATAACTTGAATTTGCTGTCGCAAAATATGTACATTGGTGTGATAAACACGCGGATCCAGTGTGGTAATTGCCTCCGGACGGTGTAAAATTGACGTAACACCGGATGTTTGGACAGCGGCGGGCTGGGACCTGGAGGAGTTAGAACAGAGAATGTAAATTTAATAAAGTTGCTAAGAAATGGGCAAGTGCAAATTCCAGCAAAATTGGCTAGAGGACAAAGAATTTAGGACATGGTTGTCAACATGGAGCCGTTAAATCTCATATGCAGTCCGATGGCCACAAATCGGCTATAAAAGGCAGACAGCAATTAACTATCTCTGGTTACTTCGCCGTGACCGACAAAGTAACATCTTCAGCAACTACTACTACCACCACAACTGCTGCTGTAGTGACCACCGCTTCCTGCGGAGCCACTACCGAAGGAAAATCGATCGAACTTTGACCAGCGTTTGGTTCGAATGCGACGCTGCAGGCAGACGTTTCAGACACCAGAGCGTGCAGCACTGCTCATACCCATCAAATGAAGGTGTTTCGGAGTTGTTCCATGGAATGTTTCCTGATTCGCAAATAGCCAAATGTTCCACATGTGGAAAGGACAAAACCAGCTACATTTTCAAATGTGGACTTGCCCCATACTTCAAAAATAATGCAGGACAATTGTGAACTACTGGCTTCTGTAGCTTCAGCCAGGACCATATACAAATCTAACACACTCATGGCTCAAATTATTACAAAATCTAATACTAATACAAGATACAAGGACAAATGCAATGAATTGAAAAATGTTGAGTCAGAGTTGGAACTAAAAGTGAGCAAACTAATGCAATGGATTAATTCTCTTATTTACACAAAGTTAAAACTGTGTAATTTCTGTAGCACTTGAATTTTGCATACATTAATTTCCAGCCTTAAAAAGTTCAGAGTTTTTCCTTCACTGTCCAGACTAATAGAATTTGTGGTTATAGTTGAAGGAGGTCACGTGTATTCGATGGTGGTACAATTTACACAAACAGAAACATAATGGCTTTTTTCCAGTCATGGCCTGAGTTTTCAGTATGCCTATAGCATTCAATATCTAGTTGATTGGTACTATGTTAAATTAAATTTGACATATCTGCAAATAAATTGTAATATTTTAAGCTGTCTCCTGAGCCATTTCTAATTCAGTTCAGAGTGATAGTTTATTTAAATTATGTAGATTGTCTCAAATATCCAAGATTATCATCATTGCATCATTGTCAAATTGAATGGTTACAATTGGGACATGGGCTTTTTAAAAATGTATCGTTTGTATGTATATATATATATATATATGTATGTGTGTGTGTGTGTGTGTGTGTGTGTGTATGTATGTATGTATGTGTGTGTTTATATATGTATGAATGTGTGTATATGTATGTGTGTGTGTGTTTGTGTGTATATATATGTATATATATATATATGTATATGTGTGTATATATATGTGTATGTGTGTGTATATATATATATATATATATGTGTGTGTGTATATATATGTGTATGTGTGTGTATATATATATATATATATATATATATATATATATATATATATATATATATATATATATATATATATATATATATACACACACACGCACGTGGTTAGTCATGGGTCATGTATGGCATTAAAAATGGTAAAAATGGCATTAAAAAGCATTAAATTAGATTTGATGATACCTGCAGAAACCCTGCTATGGTAAACATTACTTGGCGATGCGTGGATGTTTTATCCTACAACATAAATTAAATACTTCCATATTTCAAGCGTGCGTTTTGAAGCCGTATTGAATTACATACTTTTAATAAAATAAAAAACATACAGCAGCTTCAAAATTCACGTTTAAGGTATGACTGTGTGTAATTTATGTTGTTGAACAAAACGTCCACGTATTGTCAAGTAATGTTTACCACAGACCTTATTTTTCACATAAGTTAAAACCCATAGGAAAATCCAGAGAACCCATGCTGCATTAGACTTCTGGGTTTGCCTACAAATTGACGTCACGGCTGAACGGCTCTATTACACAATAGTAAGTTGTGGCCCTCTAATCTGACTGGACAAACTGCGTTCCAAGAGTCCTGATGTTTAACAGCACTGAAAGGCCTCTCTGTGTGACTGCTCATCTGTGCTTATAGTGTTAGCAGAGCAAAAATAGAAAAAATAACTGGTCATATTGTTTCTAGAATGAAAGTTACTCAATATTAATTTTAGAGAACTGTTGTATTAAAGCACACTTGCAATTGTGTGCACAGCTTTGATTATCTATTGCCAAATATAAACTCAGCAAAAAAAGAAACGTCCTCTCACTTTCAACTGCTTTTATTTTCAGCAAACTTAACATGTGTAAATATTTGTATGAACATAAAAAGATTCAACAACTAAGACATAAACTAAACTAGTTTCACAGACATGTGACTAACAGTAATGGAATAGTGTGTCCCTGAACAAATGGGAAGTAACAGTCAGTATCTGGTGTGGCCACCAGCCCGCATTAAGTACTGCAGTGAATCTCCTCCTCATGGACTGCACCACATTTGCCAATTCTTGCTGTGAGAAACACCTCCACCAAGGCACTTGCAAGTTCCCGGACATTTCTGGGGGGAATGGCCCTAGCCCTCACCCTCCAATCCAAAAGGTCACTGACGTGCTCAATGGGATTGAGATCCGGGCTCTTCGCAGGCCATGGCAAAACACTGACATTCCTGTCTTGCAGGAAATCACGCACAGAACGAGCAGTATGGCTGGTGGCATTGTCATGCTGGAGGGTCATGTCAGGATGAGCCTGCAGGGAGGGGTACCACATGAGGGAGGAGGATGTCTTCCCTGTAACGCACAGCATTGAGATTGCCTGCAATAACAACAAGCTCAGTCCGATGATGCTGTGACTCACCTCCCCAGACCATGACGGACCCTCTACCTCCAAATCGATCCCGGTCCAGAGTACAGGCCTCGGTGTCACGCTCATTCCTTCATCGATAAACGTGAGTCAGACAATCACCCCTATTGATTCAAAACTGCTACTCGTCAATGAAGAGCACTTTTTGCCAGTCTTGTCTTGTCCAGTGAAGGTGGGTTTGTGCCCATAGTTGTATGTGCCCGTTGTTGCCGGTGATGTCTGGTAAGGACCTGCCTTACAACAGGCCTACAAGCCCTCAGTCCAGCCTCTCTCAGCCTATTGCAGACAGTCTGAGCACTGATGGAGGGATTGTGCGTTCCTGGTGTAACTCGGGCAGTTGTTGATTTGCCATCCTGTACCTGTTCAGCAGGTGTGAAATTCAGATGTATCGATCCTGTGCAGGTGTTGTTACGCATGGTCTGCCACTGTGAGGACGATCAGCTGTCCTTCCTGTCTCCTTGTATGGACATTGTCATTTATTGCCCTGGCCACATCTGCAGTCCTCATGCCTCCATGCAGCATGCCTAAGGCACGATCAAGCAGATGAGCAGGGACCCTGGGTATCTTTCTTTTGGTGTTTTTCAGAGTCAGTAAGTTTTTTAAAACTAAGTTTTTATAACTGTGACCTTAAGGCGGATGCACACTGTATGATTTTGGCCACGATTTTGCCATCTGAGACAAATTTTGGGAATCCTAAAGGATTTCTCTCATCACAGGGCAAAATTCACAGTTCACAGACGGCCAATTAATAGCATTTCCGATCATCTTCAGCCTCCGAAGTACCTGCACACTACAGTGTGACTGCTATTACGACAGGATGAGATATTCTGCTCCTCTTTCGCACCCGAAAGAAACCTCCCCCACGTTTGCACCATCGCAACATTTGTGCCCAGTTATCACTCAAGCACTTTCAATGTTTTATCGTCTTTTCATTTTATATAAAATGTTTTAATAAATAAATAAGCAGAAAATGCTTGGAGAAAAGTGTAACACGTGAGCAATATGAAAGCATTATTCTCTGAATTACATAAATACTGAGCGTACAAAACTAAAATAAATAAATGATAGCATTTTCTCTTTATTTTTCTTTACATTTATCATGCATTTTCTTTACAACGTTATTATAATTACTATTTTACTTTTACTTTAAACATCTGTAAACATCTTTTAGTTAAGATTCACACCACTTCGATTTTATTTATAAATAAAATAAAATAGAAAGATTGAACAATTTACACTGGTCAGTATTTTTGGGACATTTTAATCCAAATCAGCAAAATCAGTTGGAAACGATTAGTCATTTTTGTGCATCATCCATAGGGAATTTGCAAGCGTGATATATTATTGGCCTTTATGAATTTTCTAAATTTTGCATGGCCTATAGGTTACTAATCAAAAAGAGGAGAAAGACGTACTATAACCCACATTTTTTGTTTCCTCCAATGTGAACAGAGAAGTTTGTAATTTTTCGTGCCACAAGTCTTTTTATTTCCACAATTAATATTTGCTTATTAGGCTACCTCCCGCACTCACATTCATTCTCAACATCTGTACTTTTTTGTATTTGTCTTTTTATTGGCCTATTTGACTAAATCCATCTTTCTTGTAAATGTTAGACTATACTTGTGATGGAGTGGTATTGAAGCAATGGAAATGTGAGTCACGTTCACTGTTCGGAACGATTGGGACCACAGTCAGCTATGATGTATATTGTGCAGTCTGACATAATGCCGCCTTTAATTGCCTTATAACAATAATTGTTTATAGTTCATTGAACAAGCATGGAAAATATTGTTTAAACCATTTACATTTTTTTGCTGAGTTCATGTATATCTGAAAAATATATTTTTTTAACAAAGCAATGTCTATGATGTCTATGGCCTTTTATTGCCATGGAAAAAAAAGTCATAATATTTTGAGAATAAAGTCAAAATGACCAGAAACCACATCATTATCACAACGATAGAACACTGAGCCAGCAGCTTCATCAATGCAAAAAATGAATGTGGATGATTTAGTTCAATCATAATTTAGTTTAGGATTTAGCAACAAAGAAACCCTTTTTCATCTTTTGGCACATCAGCACAAAGTTATTATTGTCAAACCAACTTTAAGAAAACTCTTAAAAATATTTTTCCCTACATAGTACAAGCCTTCTTTTTGTTGTAGTTTCAAATTGGTATTTCTTTCTAAAATATTTTTAACCATATAAATCCATTAAAGATTTATATGAAGTCTCCAAATAGTTTCCAAATATCTGATTTGATTTGATTTGATAAAGGTGCACTCAGTAATTCTAATCCAATACACTTTTTGTCAATTTCTGCAAATATCTCCTCTTTTGTCTGTAACTGACCCTGTAGTCTTGCCTGTAGGCAAGGCCTTAATTACCTCGCCACGGTTAACTCAGAATCAAGATAATTTTTTTGCTCAGCCGACAGTTTAGGAAGTTCTAATGGTTCCACAAAGTTTCTAATATCCTCATCAGTAAACGAAGACGTGGAACTATAAAGATCAAGATCGAATTCTTTAAAAGCATTATTAATATCAATGGCCAAGGTAAATATTTCTCCACCTGCAGATTTCACTGAGGGAATGGTAGAAAAAGACTCTCTGTTTTATATATCTAGCAAGAAGTTTCAAAGTTTGACTGTCTTGCCCTGAATAGCCAAAACTCCAACTTCCGCAACAAAATATTATAATATTTTTTTATTTCAATTGGGTCAGTTCTACCATTGAAGGCCATTAGATAAATTTCAGTGCTTCAGCTCTGCCTCAGCAATTTTAATATTCCCTTCCAATTCCACGAGTTCTTATGCTTTGGATTTTTTTGGTGAATGCAGCATACTGTATGATCCGGCCCCTAAAAACCACCTTAAGTCCCTCCCAAGCCATACCCACAGATGATACCGAGGACCAGTTGGTCTCCATATATGCATTGAATTCAGCCTTTAACATTTGTTGGAATTCAGGATTTTGCAAAAGGGATACATTAAAGCGCCAACTATATGAATTCCTTTTCTCCATATGTGGCAACACCTCTAAACACACAACCAGTGAAATCAACAACAGATGAAATGAGGGAGTTAGATATAATAAAAAATAAAAATATGGACTGGTTAAAAAAATGATAGTCCCAACCAGATGGGTTCAAAAGTCTCCAAATATCTGTAAGAACAAGATTTTTTACACATTCTGTGAAGCGTCAATGTTGCTCTTGGGGGCTTGCACACGTTTGCTTCACTATGAGCAAGGACTGAGTTCATTTAATCAAAGATTAAAGTCTCCTCCTAATATTATATCATTAGGGGTGCAAGCAGCTTGCTACATCCCTTCAAGATCTATAAAAAGCCCTGATCATCAAAGTTAGGTTCATCGATATTAGCCAAAATAAGACTTTGCCCTTGAATTTCAGCTTAAACTATAATGACTATTCCAAATGTATCTTTACTCTGTTTGAGACATTTAAATTGTAGATGTTAATTTATCAGCGTAATGACTCCTCTGCTCTTACTTGAGCCAGCACTAAAGAAAACATGCCCACCCCATATCCTCCCAAATTGTTCAGCTTCCTGCAGGGAAAGATGTGTTTCTTGAAGAAACATGTAACAAGGAATTTAGATGGGCAAGGAGGAGGCAAGAACCGGCTTGACAATAAATAATAGTTTAATAATAAACTTAAAACAAAATACACAAACACACACATGACGGCCATGTCCATGAATGATCTCTCTCTCTCTATCTCACCATCCTCTGCGATCGGCCTTTATCCCTCTCGGAGGCTTGATTAGCCTGATACGGAACCAGGTGTGTAGGATAAATACCCGGCCCCACCCTCCGCCCTGCCACAAAACACTATATCATATTTCTTATGCCTAAGAAGAGAAATAACCTTCCTTCTTTTTATTGGGTGCCCCAACCCATTCACATTCCGCATGGAGAAAGACAATCCACTCATATTAACTTTTTATATATCAGGAAAAAAATTGATTGTGTGGAAGAAAAAAAAAACAAGATTAGAAAGACCATATTCCAACATTAGTGCAACGATCAAAACCCGAAAATCCCCTAGAACCAAACAAACAGAAAAAAGAAAAACATGCGCATTAACCCCGCTCATGACACCGTCAACTGGTGTCCGTGCCTCCAAACTCAAGTAGTCCAAACAGCTACGAGAACCCCTGTGACAAATTTTCCGTTGGATTGCTCAAGTCCAGTGTTTCTATGCAAATTTTGTGAGACAGAATTACACAGCAAAAATAATCTATAAAACAAACTCAAGCCAATAGAATAAGCACAAAGAGTGTTTAGATTCTGAAGGTGTGACATTCTACAAAATAAACTCCAGCTGCTAGGTGGAACCAGCACAAAAAGAGCATGCAGATTCCTCAAACAGTCAAGCAAATGTTCAGTGAGCCAGCTGCAACGTGAGTAGGGTTGCTGTGGTATATCGGTTTCACGGTATACCGTGGTATGAAAATTGACTGTTATCATACAATGTACATTTGCTTATCTACGGTATTGAGAAAATGCAAACGGACAGAGAATCTCACCTGTGCGTGCGCATATCCTTTCTTCCTCGACTGCCTGTCAGACTCGTCAACTTGCGTCTCACACACACACACGCACACACACAAACACACATGCAGCAGAGAAAATGTCAGAGAGACGGGGTCTGACATAAGTGAGTGTGTGTGTGTGAGTTAAATGCAGTGTTCCTCAACTGGTGCGTCACAGGTCTATTCGGACTGGGTTGCGGAGAGCAGGGAAATTATAATGACATGGTTTTCTTATTAAAGATATTTCGGCAGCTGCCCAAGTGCCTATTTAGGACTGCCGAGGCAGATTTAATGAGAATCTCGCAAATGGCTTCTCATCTGCACTTTCGCACGAGTGTAACGGAACCAGCTTGCGCTAATGATCTGCTCTGCTCTCTGATGTGCGTGTACAACAACCGGGCTTCCCTCGATATTGCGGAGCGCAGACCTCAAAACAGATGTGACCAATTCCAATGCTAGTGAGACTTTTCTAGTTTAAAGTGTTACGGAGAAACTCAAGTCAACCTCTCAAACAGTAGGCAGCCCTGACACGCCAAACAGCACTGAGGAGGAAAAGAGCAACGCTGTGTTATGCACTATTTTTTATTTATTAGTTTTTTTGTGTTCTACATCACCTTTACAAAATTGATCCACGATTTTGCATGAGTAAAAGTAACATATTATTTTGTCAATGTTATAGTTTCATGTGAAATAATCTCAAACTCTCACACTCGCACTATCAAACTCTCACACACGCGCACTATCACACTCTCTCACACGCGCACTATCAAACTCACGCACACGCACACTATCACACTCTCTCACACGCGCACTATCACACTCTCTCACACGCGCACTATCAAACTCACGCACACCATCACACTCTCTCACACGCGCACTATCACACTCTCTCACACGCACACTATCACACTCTCTCACACGTGCACTATCACACTCTCTCACACGCGCACTATCACACTCACGCGCACTATCAAACTCTCTCACACGCACACTATCACACTCTCACACGCACACTATCACACTCACGCGCACTATCAAACTCTCTCACACGCACACTATCACACTCTCTCACACGCACACTATCACACTCTCTCACACGCACACTATCACACTCTCTCACACGCGCACTATCACACTCACGCACACTATCACACTCACACACGCACACTATCAAACTCTCTCACACGCGCACTATCACACTCTCTCACACACGCACTATCACACTCTCACACGCGCACTATCAAACTCTCTCACACGCACACTATCACACTCTCTCACACGCACACTATCACACTCACGCACACTATCACACTCTCTCACACGCACAGTATCAAATTCTCTCACACGCACACTATCACACTCTCTCACACGCACACTATCAAACTCTCTAATACTCTCACACACGCACACTATCACACTCTCTCACACGCACACTATTACACTCTCTCACACGCACACTATCAAACTCTCTCATACTCTCACACATGCACACTATCACACTCTCTCACACGCACACTATCACACTCTCTCACACGCACACTATCAAACTCTCTCACACGCACACTATCACACTCTCTCACACGCACACTATCACACTCTCTCACACGGCACACTATCACACTCTCTCACATGCACACTATCACACTCTCTCACACGCACACTATCACACTCTCTCACACGCACACTATCAAACTCTCTCACACGCACACTATCACACTCTCTCACACGGCACACTATCACACTCTCTCACACGGCACATTATCACACTCTCTCACACGCACACCATCACACTCTCTCACACGCGCATTATCACACTCTCACACACGCGCACTATCACACTCTCTCACACGCGCACTATCACACTCTCTCACACGCGCACTATCACACTCTCTCACACGGCACACTATCACACTCTCTCACACGCAAACTATCACACTCACGCACACTATCACTCTCTCTCACACGCACAGTATCAAATTCTCTCACACGCACACTATCAAACTCTCTCATACTCTCACACACGCACACTATCACACTCTCACACACGCACACTATCAAACTCTCTCACACGCGCACTATCACACTCTCTCACACGGCACACTATCACACTCTCTCACACGCAAACTATCACACTCACGCACACTATCACACTCTCTCACACGCACAGTATCAAATTCTCTCACACGCACACTATCAAACTCTCTCATACTCTCACACACGCACACTATCACACTCTCACACACGCACACTATCAAACTCTCTCACACGCACACTATCACACTCTCTCACACGCACACTATCAAACTCTCTCACATGCGCACTATCACACTCACGCGCACTATCACACTCACGCGCACTATCACGCTCACGCGCACTATCACACTCATGCACACTATCACACTCTCTCACATGCACTATCAAACTTTCTCTTATGCGCTATCATATTCTCTCATGCCTAATCACCAAATTACAGGTATATTTTCAAATCGGTATGACTTTCTATCCTCTGTGGAACACAATAACAAAATGTTCAAGATGCTCTGTCTTTGGTCACAATTCACTTTCAAAGTCTTTCTTTTCTGTACAATGAAAGTGAATTGTAACCAGATACAAAGCAGCTTCAACATTTTGTTAAATATCTCCTATTGTGTTACACAGAAAAAAGTAAGTCAATGTAAATGACAGAATGTTGACATTTTTTGCATGAACTATCCCTTTATATGCTAATATATTATGTGGAATATATGTGGAATATCATACTCTCTCACATGCACACTATCATAAATAATATGTGGAAACACATTTAATGAGCAGGCATTCTTTCCTTTCTTCTTTTGTAGGTGATATACAACTCTTTTGGTGGCACATCAAAAGGGTTGCACTTCAACTACCTGATAGTTGGGCTGGTTCTATTAACAAGAGGACGTGATGAAGAGAAAGCCAAATGTAAGTGTAGAGGGGCTTTGACTAAAATGCACACATCTGCTCCTAAAACAGCTGCCCACTCAGCCAATATTCAGCATTTTTACAGCATGCTTTTACAGTACCTTGCATATTATTGCTTTGTTTTGCAATGTAATTATATTTTCTACCTGTTTGTTTCATTATTTTTGTACATTAAGTTGTGCAGATTATTCACTCTATTTTTAGTTGCGTAATTCTCAGAAGTTCAAGTTTAGCATCAGCTATAAATAGCCTTTGTCACCCATACTTGTGAGTGTTTTGCTTTTGTTTTGCACTGTGCAGGTCACAGCAGATACTCTACTTATTCAATTACAAACAGAAATCAAGGAAACAAGCACACCTCATGCTCGGCATATTCAATAATCTTGTTATTTAACTTTGTTTTGTGCTGTCCACCTTATACTTGGTCTCTTGTGATGGAGCTTTTTGCTATTTGATTTGATATGCATATTCCATTAACACTTGGCTGCATAATTGTGTCTCTGTAAAATGTATATAAATTGATCGACTATTCTTTCGCTAAATGCAAATATAACACAATTAAATTCCGTAATCATACTAATCATCAAATCTACTAATTTGCTGCACTTGATGTGGCACATCAAATCTAAAAACAAGAGGAGAATAAAATTGCTTTAACTTTTGCGGTTAAAAGGCATGTTTGGAATAAGTGAAGGCTTCTAAACTTCCATATGCTTGTCATAGATTAGTTTGGGAGAAGTACGTTTATGTATGTGGCCTAAACAATGTATGTACACTTCAAAACACTTCTTAAATTATCAGATTGCTATCATTCCCAAATGTATCTTCGAGGGCATTTACTTTTGGTCTTTTCATGATCCGATAGCTATCAGTAAAAACTAGGGCTGTCAATTGATTTAAATTGTATGTTATGCAATTATATGCTGATTAATTAATATTTCTAAATGCATACATAAATATTTGCAGAGAAAGGCCCTAAAATAACAATAATTCAATATATAATGAATATATAATTATAATTATATTTAAATAATTAAAAATAATCAAATAAATTACAAATGTTATAAGTCAGATTAAGTTAAAAAAGAACACCTTCTCATCTTGTCCTGTCACTAGTGTCAAACAAACCTAGTGTGGTTTGTTATCTACTCTGTACATCTGCATGTTATGGGCCAGTGGTGGCTCAGCGGTTAAGGCTCGGGGTTACTGACCGAATGTCGGGGGTTCAAGCCCCAGCACCATCAAGATACCACTGTTGTGCCCTTGAGCAAGGCCCTTGACCCTATCTGCTCAAGGGGTGCTGTTTCATGGCTAACCCTGCGCTCTGACCCCAGCTTAGTTGGAATATGTGAAAACAACTGCATTTAATTGGCTCTGTACCTGTACTCTACACAATAACAATAAAGTTAAATCTGTTGCCTATACAGAGTTTGCCTATATACTGCTTATTCGGACCAACTTTATATTAGGTGTCTTTAACTACTATGTACTTAAGCATTTGATACCATGTACTTATTATGTACATACGTGTTGTTGCATTGTACTTACCTACATTTAAAGTGCATGCATGTAATTACATCTATGTAGTTACACTGTTAACCTTACCCGTAATCCTAAACCCTAACAGCTACCCCTAACCCTGACCCTACCTGTACCACAAACTCAGTAGCAGTAAATGTGAATTTTTTGAGAATTTTGCCGAACAATATGTAGTTACACAATAAACACATTGTATTTTATGTATTTTAATGTTAGTAAATATGTTAGTAAATAGTAGTTAAAGACACCTAATATCAAGTGAGACAGAATATACTTAATTACGTATCATAATCATGTTAATATTTGTAATGCATTATTTTTAATATAATAATCACATTGAACTGATGCATTAAATCAACAGCCCTTGTAAAACGCATGTGTAAATACCCTGAGATAAAAAAACCTGAAAAAAACTGTTTCTCCCAGCCGCATACACACTCCACTTCTCCGCAGGTTCACAGTCTGAGATTACCTGTAGATGTACTGTCTGTGCTTGTGCATCACTCTCTCTCCGTTACATTCTCCCACTTGTATCTAATAGCCATGTTTGATCTTTAGGGTGCAAGATGCATTGCCTGCTAGACTGTGTGTGTTTTAACCAGAATGTCCTCTTTATCCACAGACATCTTTAGCTTGTTCGCCTGTGATTCAGGCACCTATATCGTCCGGGAGGATGTGGAGAGCATGCTGCATTCAGTGGATGGGGAAGTCCCACCCTCTCTTAGGAAATGCTTCACAGAGGTCAGTGCAGGAAAACTCACCTCTGTGATTCTCCTCGGTCTCACCTGTTTGTCAATAATGACTTCTCAGACTTGCTGTCAGGTCATCCATTCACAGAGAGTGTTCAAGAGAGGGGAAGCATACTTATTAAATGACTGACAGGAAATGCATATGCTTTTTCAGTGATGACCAGGAGGTTTATACAGTGTCATCAAAAAGAAACATTTAGCAGTTGCAAATCTCAGCAATTTAGAAACAACAAGCTAGGTTCTTTAAATGCAGAATGCTAAACTTACTAGATATTAGAGAGAAAGTAGAGCATTGTATTGCTGGAATAACTTTTTCTATAGAATTTTCTCACTGATAAATGTAATACAGGCCTTTTTAATCCACTCTCTGTCAGACGTAGTCCATTGGTTTGGCAAAAGCTATAAATTCAATATCTTTTGAACCTGTTTAAACTTTTACTGGCTAGAACTTCATCTGTGTTATATCCCTGCTCTAATAATAAGCTTAAATGTTAACAGTGCAAATGTTGCAGCCAAAAATGTAACTTAATACGCCTTTGACATACATTCCCTCCTATTTCCCCATTAGCTCTTTTTTTCTGCAGCATCACTTCTTGATTTAGAGGAAAGCCACCCAAAGCAGCGCCTCTTAAGACTTATCTCTTCACACAAATGTATCTGCACACAACAGACTTCAGTTCACTTTAATAATGAGAATGTTTCCCCTTTAATGAACCGAGGAAGCAACTAACAGGCAAACCTACTTTGTATTTCTTCACTTCTCTTTTGTCATGGGTTCATCAGAATATATTGTTTTATAGTTTTCTGTCTCTTTCTGTCCAGGGTGAGAAGGTGAATTATGATAAGTTTAAGAGCTGGCTCCTGCAGAATAAAGAGGCTTTCACATTCTCCCGCTGGCTACTGTCAGCCGGTGTGTGTGTCACCTTGACCGACGACAGTGACACACCCACCTTCTACCAAACCCTGGCAGGTGTCACACACTGTAAGTGTCACAGTACTCTCTGAATACTCACTAAATAAACTCCAAATGCTATCTCTCTATTCTCGTTTTCCATCTGTATTCTCTGTCAATCCTTTCTTAATACTTTCTCAATACTCCCTTTATACCCTCCCAATATTCTCTCTATTCTCTGGATACTCCCTCCTTCTGAATTTTTCCCTCATTCCTTTGTCAATACTTTCTCAATACTCTGTTAATGATCTCCCATGTTCTCTGAATACTCTTTCAAACCTTCCTTAGCTCTCTCAGTACTCCCTTGATAATCTCCCAACTCTCTCTTAATACTGAATATTCTAAATCCCCTTTTTGTACTCTGAGGTCTCGGTCATCTTCGCGTTGTACGCTGAACTGGGGAAAATGGAGATGTTTCAACACTATGAAATATTTGTTGTCATGTGACACAGTCATGTGATTCATTCAACCCAAAATAATTAAGATGGTGGCCCTTGATGTAGCAGCATTGTTGATCCTGCTTTTCACTTTGATAGCATTGTTAAAGATACATTTTTACTATTTACAACCTTCTCATTGCATTCCATCAAAGGGAGTTTATTCAGAATTGCCTTCTTGTGTTGGAATAAGAGGAGAATTGAGTTTCAAACCGTATATGGAAATGATACATAGTGAGGGGATTTAAGCATTTTCAGATGTTTCAGTGTGGATGACAAACTTTTGTAAAAGTATTTTAATGGCACTGTGGATGGAGAGTGTGTGTTGCATGTGCATATTATATATTTACTTATTAAACACAGTCTTTTGTGATTCACAGAGCTATCGCACATCTTCAAATGGCTTTGAATAAATGTTAAGTCATATTAACTACTTCAGTTGTGTTCTTATGGTTCATTTATGTCATTTTTGGAGCTCCACAGGAATGAACATGACTAACACACATAATCGGATTTGGATCGGGCTCGTCTGACCGATAGCCATTCTATCTAAAAACGTCAGTATCGGAGCCGATACCAATCTAGGTATTGGATCGGTGCATCCCTACTCTCACTCTCAGGGCTCGACATAAACGCTTGAAGAGAAAGAAATTTGACTTGCAAGACCAGACAAGTAGCCCGATTGTGATATAGCCTAGGCTTGTGTTATTTATTACAAATTTTATTGTCTTATATTGCTGTTGAAAATTATCCAGAGCACATAATCTCATAATTTGCTAGCAATCTAGTAATAGCTGTGCGTTGTTTGACTGAATGTTGGCTTTTATGTGCATGTGCTCCAAGAACACTCATGGTAATGGAGATAGAAGTGTGAATGTTCAATAAAGATTTAAAAATTCCACCAAAATACCCATCTTGGTGAGGTATTCATGTAAACACAGCGAGTTATGTCTAAATGAATGTAAACAGTGGAGAAAAATCGGCTTTGTATCAAAATGTCGACTTGTAAGTGTAAATGTGACCTAATAGACTGCTGTCTAGTGTGTCATTAATATTAATAAAAACATAAGAAAACGATAAAACCACACACTGCTCTTGGCTGGAGAACTTTAGTAGCTTTAAAAAGTATAGATGAATTATAATCATACAATAAAGACCAGTAGTAGTTTTGTTGCAGTTCATTCTGAATGTTTACTTGAATCCTTAAAACTGCTGTTAAAAAATCATTTAAATGTAAAAAAAAAAACAATGATTTCTAGTTATTTTTATTTCATTTCTATCTTTTGCTTTTTAATTGTAATTTTCTTGAATAGTTAGTTGAGAACTTGAAACAATTCTTACTTTCTGTTTTGTTATTGAAACTGGTATCGAGAATCATCAAATTTTACTGACTACTGAAATTGTTGGATTTTGGTACATTTGTGAGATGTATATATTTTGCATGGCAGATCTTGCTGCAATAATATGATGAGAAAGTACAGATTTCATTCTATAGAACTGTGAACATCCCTGCTGTAAATGATGGCAATAAATGCTTTACTTTATTTGCATTCCGTAAGTAACATAATATATAAACCATTTGACAATGACCTTCACCCCTACCGATGCAGCAGAGAATAATTGAGAATAGAGTTGATTGCATAGGTATACTATTTAGTTGGGCATCTGTTGAAGTTTTAGAAAACACACAACAAAAACTTTGGCATATTAATTGAGAATGTAACTAACAAAATGTCATTTTTTTCTCTCTGGACAAGTAACTTTTTAACTCAGACAAGTGAATGACCAATTTACAGTACAAGCATGTGACAGTGCTTAATGTCAACCCTTGCCTATCAAGTCTCTTAATACTATCTCAGTACACTCCCAATATTCTATACTCTCTGAATACTTGCTCAGTACTTTATCAGTATTCTCAAAATTTTCACTCCATACTCTCTCAATAGTCTAAATAGTCTCTGAATATGCTCTCAACACTCTAATCTGCTTATTTGCTGGAATGGTCAGTGTTTGTCACTTTAGAGGTTTATGTTTCCTGAAAGTTGTGTTCTAGTGAGAATTGCATTGCAAATGGAATCTTAAAGGTTATCATTTACATTTACCAGAGAGATTGTGTGTCACTGAAGCTGACAATACAGTTTTTGCTGCAGGTTTGTGGACAATTGTATGTCTCGTTTCATCCACTTTTCTCTCCCCCATGACATAAAAGAGGCATCAGCAAATCAGTCAGCCTTCCCTCCACTGGCAGAGAATTATCTGTTTGAGATAATGGCGCGTGATTGACAACACTTCCCACTCAGTGAACACACTTACACACAATTGGCACTCCTGCTGCTGTCACAGTCACCTAGCTATTAAAACCAGACTGACACAGTGGAGGAAATGGCTGCGTTTACTCTCCTGTCATTTGCGCTCAGAGACCCCAGGCGTGCACAAGACAATGATTTATTTAGGTGATGAAGATCTCTCACCCACTTAGTCAGGCAACGCTTTTGCTGGTATGAAATAGTAATGTGGGAAGCCTGTAATGTATTCAGGATTGTATGTGGTGCATTGCTGAGTTGACCTCTATTCACAAGTGACCATGTTGTGACTACCATGATTTGGTGTTTTTTGACTATTTTTAACAGTTTCTGTAAGTGTTTTTTTTAATACAGTGGCAAGAAAATGTATGTTAACCCTTTGGAATTAGTAAGTTTTCTGCTTGAATTAGTCATAAAATGACAATTCGATTATAATTTTTATATTTCATAATGTCTTTACTGAACAAATCCCATTAAACATTCACAGTTCTGTGGAAAAAGTAAGTGAACCCATGGATTTAATAACTGGATGATAATTTTTTGGCAGCAATAACATCAACCAAGTGTTTCCGGTACCTGTAGATTTGACATGCACAATGTTCAGAGGCAATTTTGGACCATTCTTCCTTACAGAATTGCTTCAGTTCAACCATATTCTTAGGATATGTGAGCGGCCCTCATGAGGTCATTTCACAGCATCTCTATTTGGTTAAGGTCTGGGCGCTTATTGGGCCACTCCAAAAGGTGAATTTTCTTTTTTTGAAACCATTCTGTAATGGAGTTACTTTGATGTTTAGGGTCATTGTTCTGCTGCATCACCCAACTTCTACTGAGCTTCAGCTGGTTCACAGCCACCTTGATATTATCCTGTAGGATATCTTGATAAACTTGGGAATTCATTTTTCC
Source organism: Moxostoma hubbsi (assembly GCA_032164185.1). NCBI lineage: Eukaryota > Metazoa > Chordata > Actinopteri > Cypriniformes > Catostomidae > Moxostoma > Moxostoma hubbsi. The sequence goes on along the minus strand of JAVLUX010000029.1, from coordinate 23,371,550 downwards.
CTCGATGATGGCAAAGCATTCCAGGCCCGAAGCAGCAAAGCAGCCCCAAATCACGATGCTCTCTCCACCGTACTTCTCCATTGGGATGATATTTAAATTTTTGTATGCTGTACATAGTGCTGTGTGTTCTTCCCAAACTATTCAACCTTAGTTTCATCAGTCCACAAAACATTTTCCCAGTAATGTTGTGGATTGTCAACGTGGTCTTTGGCAAACTCCAGGTGTGCAGCAATGTTTTTTCTACCTTTGTGATGTCCTGCCATGGACACATGCCTGTTTAATGTTTTCCATATAGTAGACTCATGAACGGATCTTAACAATATGTTCTAATGATTCCTTCTTTAGCTGTCACTCTAGGGTTCTTTTTTACCTCACTGAGCATTCTTTAGTACCCTTTTAGTCATCTTGGCTGGACGGCCACTTATAGTGAGAGTAGCCACAGTACTAAATCGCCTCCATTTGTTGACAATTTATCTAACTGTGGACAGATAAATATCTAAGCCCTTCGAGATAACTTTGTTACCCTTTCCAGCTTTATGCAAAGCAACATTCTTGATCGTAGGTCTTCTGAGATCTCTTTAGCAGATGCTTCTTGTGAATAGCATATAGTTTATAGTTATAAAATAGTTTTATAAGTCAGAGTAACTCTAACCCACACCTCCAATATTGTTACATTAATTTGATGTCAGTTTTGCCAACTCTTGACTCAATGCTAATTAGCTTTTGTTGACATCATTAACCTAGGGGTTCATGTACTTTTTTCCTATGTTGTGAATGTTTGATGTACAATGTATTCAGTATGTACAAGAACAATACAATAATTTGTGTGTTATTAGTTAAAACAGATTGTTTTTGTTCATGATTGTAACTTGATCAAACCAGATTTTAAGACTCATAAATGCAGGTAATTCCAAAGGGTTCACATACTTTTTCTTGCCACTGTATATTATTGTGACATTAAAGACAACATGAAATCAAAGTTAGAGTTTTGTGGCTTTTAGTCAATGTCTTTTAGCCATATATATGCTAGTGTACTCCTATGATTTTACAAAATATTTTTTTAGCAAATGCAGGCATTTAAAATTTACCATCTCTTCCGGGAAAATGGGCCAAAAGTATTGATGACACATCTTGCATTCTCTCATTTTTTAAATGAGTTTAAAACTTGTTTATTGTCTTTTAGAGTACTGGGCATTAACAAAGCAATATTGACAGGCCTGTAATGTTTGTGATTTAAAACGGTAGCCAATAGATTGTTTTAAACGGCATACACAGCAGTAGTTTGTCTTTGTCATTAATCCATTGATTGTATATTATTTGGATGGTCAATTTATGAGCCTATCTGTGTGTTTGTGTGACCATGATCAATTCTGCCTATTGCATAGTCCTCCATCATAGAATAAATACACAGAGCTTGGCTTGATTCTCTTCACTGTGGTCACCATGTATATGCATTGACATCCTCAGACAATCTGCAGTCTCTTTGTGTGGAAAACAATAGGATGTAGGAAAATAATAAAGGAAACCGATTATCCAAATAGATCAATAAAATTAAAATAGATTTGCTATGAAAATCAAGGACAGCTTTGGAAAAAAGTGCTGTGCCTGTGCTGTATCTCCATTTATGGCCAATCAGAGAAGCTACCTGAGCAACACACAGTAATCTGCGGCCCTCTCCAGATTATCGTCTTAGCGCAGTGAGAGGGTTGTGTGTGTTCTTTTTGTGTGAGGCAGTCATGATCTGTGTGATCTGTATATGTGATTTTATGAGTTCATGTATCTTCTGGAATATGCTCAGTAGCAACACCAGGCCCAATGCTAGCAGGCAAGAGGGCTGTCAGAAAGGACGAAGAGTTGACTTGATGACCATAATCTGTTTGAATGAAAGGGAATTGTATTGGATACAGAGATGGAAAGTAACAGCATTTTACCAATGTAAAGGTAACTCGCGTGGAGTTTGCTATGATGCACACCATATCTAACAACCAGCACCGTGACATGTTCATTGGAATATGATATGGTTCTTCTGTTGCCACTCTGATAGAATTGCTCCTCTAGGTGAGTACTAGCATTTTAGATGGGTAGCTGAGGAATAACAAATTTCCACATATTAGAACATTAGTAAAGGTATCAAAAATATGAAATAACACAAATAGTTGTGTAGGAATATTGTAGTGACAAAAGCATTTTACACAAATCAAAACTGTATTAGGCTATATTTTAGCTTATTCAGAGTAGCCACCAGGGTTGCTTTTTAAACAATATAGAAGTTCTTGTGTATTTTGGACGCTTTTCCTTCACTTTCTGGCCCAAAGTTTAGTTTTGTAAAAAAAAAACAAAAAAAAAAACAATATTATATAGGCACAATTTACTTTCAAACATTTAAGCATATGTCTTAATATCAAAAAGTTGATCAACAGCATTTGTGGCATAATGTTGATTACCAAAAATACATTTACATTTAGTCATTTAGCAGACACTTTTATCCTAATATGATGTATAGCATGTCAAACTGCAACTACTCAGGTATAGAATTTTTAAACTGATTTTTTGTTTTCCCCAGGAGAGATATTCAGGTGAGCAGTTCTGTTATTTGACAAGCATGATTTTCTTCAGAATAGTATTAAATGTTGTATTCCCACTGGTATTTGAATGATGAACACTTTTCAATATTTGATATGCCATCAAAGAACAGATCTTTCCTCAAGAGATATTTTTTTTGTAGCTGATGTTTGTACTACTGAATACAAAAGTGTGTCTCAAAGCAGACCTGTAATTTATACTCTGTCATGGGCTAAATGCACTTTGTGCCATCGCTACATCCGAAATCGTGTGCTGTCAGAGTATGTACTGTATTTGATGAAGGACACACCTTTCGGCCAGTAAAACAATATGTTGTTTAGGTATGCGAGTAGTATGATTAGATTCCGTACATACTTCATGCTGGGACCTGGGTATTGACCTGTGACCCAAATATGTGACATATAAACAATAACCGCTGAAATATTTTATTGTTAACAAGCTCCATGTAAGAACAAGGAACAACTTCCTTGGTATACAGTAAATAGCACTTACAGTTGAAAAGAACCGTCTGAATCGTGGTTCACTGCTGTTTTTTAAATCCAACTTTTCAGCCCATGAGGGCTTGAGAGGCCTACAGTGTCATGCTAGCCAAAGAAACAATGGCTGTCCTCACCACGATGCATTGCAATTTAAGGTGATATCATAGGTATCATGAACTGCCCATGGTGCTTCAATTAAAGGGATAGTTCACCCAAAAATGTATTAATTTACTCAAAAGGATGGAACACAAAAGGTTTTATGCAGAATGTTGTGGTCTGACAGCCTTGGTCAACATTCACTTTCATTGCACCTTTTTTCTCTCCATTCAATAAAAGTCACTCAGCCTAATATCTCCTTTTCTGTTAGATTGAAAAAGTAATACGGGGTGTGGAACAATATGACAGTGAGTAAATAATGACAGAATTACAATTTTTACTGGAACTATCCCTTTAAGGATGCTGCAAATATTCAGGATGAACAATGGCTCGTTTGCCGATCCATATTGTGCATAATAAGTTTTATTGATTAGCTGTCACTGGAAAATGCACAAACGATGGATAACACTCAAGTAGATATTGAATTTCCTCCACTACTGACTAACTTCTAAACCATCATTGTTCTCATTAATAATAACATTGCTCTGAATAATGATAATCCTTCATCACAAAATTAAATAGGTGCAGTACTGTAATGGGACTTCCAACCATGTGGATATTTGTTGTGAAATATAATTTGACTGTGTGCTAAATGCATGTTGGATATGAAATGTTTATTATAACTAGTGTTGTTTTGTTTTATCGTGGATTTCCACTCTCATTTGCCTCTAAAATGACACTGAATCATTGATCGTGAGCAGTGACTGGTGGGTTTTTATACCCCTATAGATCCCCAGACTCCACTCTGTGGTCCCGGTCTTTACATCTTTAAGACTTTCCGCCTTAGACAGCAGTCGTGCTCTCACAGAGCACTATGGGAAATAATGACTATCGAACCACTCCAATCAGACTCCCAATCCTCTGTCAAACCACAGTTTAACTGCTGCTCATGTCCAAGATAGCAGAGGAGTTTCTGTACATCTACAGGACAATTCAGAGTCTGTTCATTAAGATACAGTTTACTCCTGTCCCCAGAAACAACTAGGACATTCTTCTGTATTGACCAGTTTATATATTTTTGTAGTGCATTCTTCTAAAATGTAATGTTCTTGAATAACAGAGAGGGGGTTGGTCTGAGATGAACATCAGGCTAAACAAAAGATCAGATTTGTATTCCTGTGTTTTGACACTTGCCTTTTGTGTGACAGTCATGTCACATGGGAGGGGTAAACAAGATCCTATTAGTCCAAGCTAGAGATTATGGCAAAGAAATGGTTGTTGTCCTCAGGCTCTTAAACCTGACACCATATATAGTAGGACTAATCGTTATGTAATCACTCATGATAAATTAATACATCTAACAGGATCAGTCACCACAGCTCACTATGTGATTTTTTTTAATTTTTTTTTATGTCAAAACGTTTTTTTACAGTCACAGTTTATTAGTGTTAAACAGATATAGTTTTTGAGACATTAAATATGGAATCAGGGTGGACTAAATCAAATGTTTGGCATCAAAATATGATTAGTATTGAATACCATATAGTAAACACACAGGGGTCGTATTTGACCCACATTTGGAAATTACAGGTAGTGATGCCAACTCACCTTTTAATAATTTAATCATAAAAAAAAATATCCAGCCAAATATTAAAATAGCAAGTCAACTAGGCCTGGGCAATATACAAGAAATATGTTCACAATATTTTTATTTAAAAACGTATTTCGATATCCGATTACACCATAACTTCCCGGATGAGGGATTGGTGAATATTCTTGCTTTATTGATTTTACTATTGAAACACAAAAAACTTAAACCAAAGATTCAAATTGCACTTCAAACGAAACAAAAGAGCAATTAAAATAACAAAGTGGTAAAAAAAAATCATAAATAACCACCCTTCCATTTGTATCCACAAGTATCGGTCTACAAAACGTGGAATATTACTGATACAAATTAAGATCTAAAGACAATTCTAAATGTAAACATAATAATAATGATAATACTAATTATTGAAATATAAATACATTTTAGCTTCACTGCTCTGTGGAAATAAAACAAACTAAACTTTGAGCACCTCCTGAGATGGTCTTTGGTTAATTGGAGCATTCTCAATAACAACACTGAATAAGTTTTTTTCAGTCATTCACTCTGATGACTGAAACAGAGGAGAAAGAGTGAGAACTCTTTACATGCATATGTTCCATGAGACACATTCATGCTGAATGCTTCTGAACAAACAACAACCATTCTTTCGTCTGTTCTTCAAAAAATAAAAAGTGTCAAGTAGATGTAGATGAGCAAAATTACCTGCCATGTGCATGAAATACCTACATTTGGCAGGTGCTAATTTCATAAACCTTGGCTACTATTCAATATATTTACCGACTTTCCAGCTCCATGGTTTTGTAATTTTTTGTAATGTATTTTAATATTTTATCAATGTACCATGGTATTCCCATCTAATACCATCAATGTACCATAGTACCACTACAGTAAATTTTTTGTCAGCAGATGAAAAGTTAGAATTTCAGAGTATGATTTCTTTTGTCTTCTTTTGTTTGCAGTAGAAGAATCTGACATAATTGACTTGGAAAAGCGTTACTGGCTGCTGAAAGCCCAGTCAAGGACAGGGCGTTTTGATTTGGAAACCTTTGTCCCTCTGGTCTCACCCCCTATTCATGCGTCACTTAGTGAAGGTAAGACAAAATTTATTAGAGCAAGTTCTCTCAAAAGATTAAGACACCCAAACACTCAGACATGCATCCATCTGCTAGTCATATACTTTCAAAATGTTTGTGACACCTAGGAAAGTCACAGATCAGCTTATTTTAGTAGCAGTAGGCCTTGCTTTTAAAATATATTGGATCATTTGTGATAAAATATCTCCAAAGAATTCAATTATTCTTTTAGGCTAATCTGAGCACTGACATTTTCTCCCATTTTCCAGGCTTGTTTCATGCCTTTGATGAGAATCGGGACAATCATATTGACTTTAAGGAGATATCATGTGGGCTATCAGCATGTTGTCGGGGTCCTGTGGCTGAGAGGCAAAAGTGTGAGCATTTTATTTCCTCTCATCCTCTGTTTGAAAAAAACTGCAATGATTAAACTTTCCCCAGCACATTATGGACTTAATATTACATATTCAACAAGGATGGTTTTGTTGCTGGCCCAAACAAAAACTTTAAATTACTTTACTTTTGTTAAACGTCCTATCAGAGTTTAATTTAATAAATAAACTTTGGCTAGAAGCTCTTCATCATTTTTAGATAAACTGAAGCAAGACCCCATTCTGCCGCTCTTATGGTTCTGGCTATTTCTGACCAGTATTAAGAAATCACACATAACAGAGTGAAACTGCTATGGCCATTCAGACCAAACACATTCTTGTGGTAAAAAAAAACGATGAAGAAAGCGATGGCATGAGAGTTAAACATTGGAGTGACTGCGCTATGAAGGATGATCACATATTCCAGTTTTTAGGACTGCTTTTCCCCTGCTTAATCACAGGAAATACCTGTCGCAAAAAGGGAAGCAAAGAAAGAAATAAGAGGTTTACCATCATTTGCCGAGGAGTTGGTTGGTTGTGCATGCCACCGGGTATGAAAACACAGAAAGGTCAACGTTCACAGACTAGCTAAAAAGGACATTTATTGACAAAATATCAAATGATCAATATAATTAGGGCTGGGTAAAAATACAGATTTTCCAATGTATTGCGATCTTTGTTTGAATGATCTCGATATCAGTTCTCAAATCCCAAGATCAATCTTTCACTCTATGTGGCAACCCATTTTAATGCAAGTAAATTACTCATGTCCAATCTAATCTCACGCCATGTGACTAAAATGTCTATTATTAGCCACTGGCTAGTAAATGGTCGGATTTTACTGACCAGTGATTAAGTATAGTGAAGAAGTTATTAGCACAGAGGTCCTTTCACTGCATGTTGAGAGTAAAAGTTTGGTTTAACTCATTCTGTGTGTCCATCCACAGATCCAAATATCATTAAATAATGTCTCTTTTAATACCCTTTCAATTTTTTATCGTCAGTTGTTGATTAAAAACAACAAAATAAGACACATTTCATTCTAATCACACACGGATCCCCTAAATAAATTATGCATGTCTTCTCTCATTATATGTGCTTACAGGCTGATGCTGCTAGTCTAAAAGAGATGGTAGCGTTGTGTTCTACGTATCAATGTAAAAACTTGTAAATAGTACAAATTATGCTTATTAAAATTATACAAATTATTATTTAAGTTAACAAAAAAAATTTAACAAAAATATATATGCAACATAATATATGTAATTTAAAGACATTAAATGATGGAATAGACTGAATTTGAAAATGTTTCAAAAGTTAAGAAGTGACCAATTTGATGAAAAACTAATGATAAAGTATTTTTGAGTTGTACCTAGAAGGGTTGCCTAGAAGGTTCCTTTATAATTAAGGGAATTAGCTGCGAGAACATTTCTTTTATATGTAAACAAAATGGACATTGTAACAGAAATGTATCCATATTAATTGATATTGAATCGAGATCGGAATCAAATTGAATTAAGGGCTTGTGAATCAGAATCTAATCACATGTCCGCGTTCGCAAAGCTGAAGTCGTCATATTTGGCTAAACTTGAATTGCGGTGAATGGGGGACCACAGCAAATACAATTTTTGGTTAGCCGTTTGCTCCAACAGCAAAAGAAAAAATCAACAATTATGCTTTCACAACTTTGCAAAGGAAGATAAAAAATATATAGCGCTGGATAACATCAGTAAGATGAGAGAAACAGGCCACATTTTCCATCACTCCCTCAGCAGCTGTGCTAGAAGACACACTGCAGCTATGGTAACTGATTTTTAAAATTGTAAATATAAAGATTTTGCTAAATGTATATTGTTAAAGAAGGCAGAAACACGTCGTAACAGGTCTGTGAAAAGGGTCGATATCCAGCCCTGAATATAATGATATATTATTTGGGTTTTAATGAGCTAGCTTGCGTAATCAACTTCTCTGATGTAAAAGGCACATAGAAAAATTACATCAAACATACTCTATTATGTTATTCAATGTAATTTTGCCCGCTGCCTAAAACAGATCAGTTACCTTGTTGTTGATAAATTGATGATAATATGTTACCACATTCTAAAGCCATTCCACCAGCACGGAGGAACATGGTAACGAAAAATCCAGACTGAGAACTGTTTGTAAATTGTGCTGGTCTGAACTATGCTCATGTGGAAATGCTACTGGAACCGTTCCTCACCATGCTTAGAACCATTCGGCCCAATTTTGGAAAAGCAGCTCAAGACTCAGCACAACGTCAAAGATGTCAGTCTATCTTCTATTTATATAGAAGAACAATTGAAAAAACGGTGCAGATAGACGCATAAACACGTTCAGTGTGAATGGCCCCTTATAATGCTAAATTAGGTAATTATGTTAAATCAAAAGATAATGCATTCACATTGACAGCCCAATGCTGAAAGATGTGTGCATTATTTGTTGTGCAGTTAATTTGTTGACCATCACTACCGGGTGTGGTTTTTTAATGTATGGTAAGGAATTTGGTTTTCATTTTGCCTGACGAATATTCATTCTGGTCTTTGAGTGATTAGATGTCAACAATTCCTTTAGCTTTTTGTATAAATAGGCATTTAGTTGTTCATCTTATTCCACTGCAGTATTCTGAATGCATTTAATTTGTCTAGCCATTTCAAAGAATTCCAAGCAACCATCCTGAACATACAGTTTACTCTTATTTCAAGACTATTGTAGAAGACAGCATTGTTTGATGTAACTGTCACAGTTGTATTCTATTTGACGAATGCTCTGTCTAAAGCTGTTTGTCTTGGTCTTTTGCAGTTTGTTTTAAAGTGTTTGATGTAGATCGAGATGGAGTTCTATCCAAGGATGAGATTCATGAGATGGTGGTGGCGCTGCTGGAGGTGTGGAAGGATAACCGCACAGACACCCTCCCAGTAAGTGCAGAGCTGCTGAATGTCTAATCAAGCTAACTATAACCGTACATCTACAGAATAAGCAATAAGCACATGATGCGGTTTAGCTCTGAGCTGGTTAACCATTGCTGCCAAAAGATCTTGTTTGGCAACACTTTTGCAACAAATTACTGTTGTGGTGTTATTTCAGTATACTGTTATGTGGCCTACAAATGCCTGTAAGGTGATTCATGCAAATGAGATAAAATCATGGGGTTGCTGTTATGAACTCTTTGTGAGATTATGCATTTAAATTTATCCCCCTCTGGATTCATTATTGATTTGTGATGCCTGAGCTGTCACTGTGTTTCTTAGATCCGGTGCAGTCTGTTCATGTAATTTTGTATGGAATTACTATTTATAGATTTCACGATTTATGTTTATGTATGTTTCAGGAGTTTGATTCCAGCGTGTCAGACATTGTAGAGGACATACTAAAAATGCATGACACAACAAAAGTAATTGATCTTTTATTTTTATTCTCATTGCAAGATTATGTAGATTTAGCATCCCGTTGAGACTTTATGCCATAACTTTTGTGCATTGTTGCACTCATAGCAAGGGCAGTTAACCCTGGAGGACTATCAGATATGGAGTGTGAAAAGTGCCCTCGCCAATGAGTTCCTCAACCTGCTGTTTCAGGTAATATCCAAGATTATTTTAAGGAAAAAAGGACAATTTTGTGTCTAAATGGTTCATAATCTGGACACTAGGTTCAGAAATGAATCAGGCCTCGGTGCATAAATGATACAGAAAGTGACCAGATGCAGAAATGCTCCAGATATTTCAAACGTGAGGGCAAAAAATTTCCCTTTTGTGAATTTTTGTTATCTTTCATTCAATATATATAAAATTAAATAATATTCTAGGCCCATAGAGTTATGGTCTTAGTGCTTTTGCAGACACTGTAATGATCTATCAGATAATAGCATTGTTGTTTACTGTGTAACTGAAATGTTACACAAATTTGGGCATTGATTTCAAAGGTAACAGCCATAATTGTTCAGATTGCGAATTTCAAATATTGCCTCTTAATTAAACAGTTTATTTTTGACACTGTTGGATACACATTCGAATCTAGCAATGTTTGTGCATTGTTGTTTTGGGTCTGGCCTTAAATATCTTATTTAATCGGTTCTTTGTCAGGTGTGTCATATCGTTCTGGGCCTGCGCCCAGCTACTCCTGAAGAAGAAGGCCAAATCATTAGGTGAGTGTAGGACACAACACAGCATTACTCACCCAATCACAACCTTCCTTTCATAAGTTTCCCTACAGAGCACTCTCTCAATACCTCATGTTTTAAAATAAGCTTTATGAGTGCTGTATTGCATTTCACTCCCCAATGAGCCTCATGATTATGCTTTATCTGTTTATTACATCCGCTGTACTTCCATTGTCTCTAACTGTGTTGTAAAGCAGACATAGTTTGAGAACACAATTATACAGCTCAATTGTATTTTCTAGCAGTACTTACTGTGCACATGAAGACATTATAAATGCACTACCAACACATATCTGTTTCTGTTGTATTGCTTTAGCTGTATTTCACATACTTCCCTAGTGTAATGATATAAGATATTATGGGGGTAGTTCACACAAAAAGAAAAATCCGGTCATCATTTACTCACCCTGATGTTGTTCCAAACCCGTATGACAAAGGGAAATGATAGGCAGAATGTTAGCCTCTGTCACCATTCACTTTTATTTTTCCCCCATACAATGTTTGAATGATGATTTACATATCCTTTTTTTGGAATAATTTGAGGGTGGGTAAATAATTACATAATTTTCCTTTTTGGGTGAACTACCCTTTTAATGTCTTATTGGTTCTGATAATAAATAATATTTTGTGGGTTTATGTTGGTGCTTGTTTGTAGTGTAATGTACACTCTGATTTTGTTTGTGTGTTATCACAGGGGTTGGCTTGAGAGGGAGAGCAGACACGGACTGCTGCCGAATCAGAACTGGTTTATGATCTCTATGCAGTGGTGGCAGCATTGGAAGGACTATGTTAGATATGTGAGTGATAAAAAAATCTCTGTAAAGCTTGTATATAATAATGGTTGAGGTTTAAAGTACATGGATTAGTCTGAACCTTATTTTTATATATATAAACTGTACTGTGCAAGAGTTTTAAGCAGTTATAAAGATTTTATTTCTGTTATCTTTACTTGCCCTCAAGCCTGTTTGAATTTCTATTTCGAGGATCACAAAAGGAGATTTTAGGCAGAACGTCAGTCACCATTCACTGTCACTGTTTATTCAATTCACTGTCAATCTTTTTTTCTATTAAATGAAAGTGAATAGAGACTGAAACTAACATTATTCCTAACATCTTCTTTTAAGTTCCAGACAGTCATAGAGGTTTGCAACAACATGAGGGCAACTAATTTCATTTTTTTTGGTGAATTGGCACTTGAATGATAAGGGTGAGTTATATTATGTGCATTTATTTAGATGTTTATTTTTTACATCCTGTCCCACTGAAAGTCAAATTACACTATTACAGGTATGCTGCTTCCTCATTGTCATATAGACATTTTATTGAGCTATGAATTGTACAGGAAGCCAAACACTCCAAAAAAGGGATAAATCATCTCATCATTTACTCACCCTCATGCATCCCAGATGTGTATGACTTTCTTTCTTCTGCTGAAAACAAACAAAGGTTTTTAAAAGAATGTCTTAGCTCTGTTGGTCCTTACAGTGCAAGTAAATGGTGAACAAACATTTGAAGCTCTAAAAATCACATAACAGTCACGAAAGTATACCATATGTCTCTAGTGGTTTAAATCCATATCTTCAGAAGACATATAAGTGTGGGTGAGAAACAGATCAATAATTAAGTCCTATTATACTATAAATCTCCAATTTCACATTCTTTCACATTCTGAATGTGAAAGTGGAGATTTATGGTTAAAAAGTATCACTGCATTAGACCTTTCAGCATAAATGCATCCTGTGAGACAGATCTGTGATAGGTCAGAGTTCATTGAACACACTTTCTGAGGTGGTCATTTTTAATTCAATCTGCTTTTAAAGGCTTTAGTTATGCATTGCCCAGTTTTCTTTTGATAATACTGACCATACAGAACATGCTGATTTATTATTTTTTATATGCAATCCTTTGTTAAATAGGATAATAAGTCAATTGTCATGGAGCAGCCATCAATGCAGGGCAGTGGGATTAGAGGTCCTCAGTCAACAGCACCTGTAGAGTCTGTCATGAACAGAGTTGGAATAGTTGCTCTTTCCCCCAGTCCCCAAGAGGAAAAATTCCCTGACAATATCTCCAGCTCATCAGAGGCCTCAGAAACCACTGGAAATAGTAAGTACATGGTCCTTAGCATGATTCATGCATTGCTGTCTGCCACCCTGGCTATGGCCTAGCAGTTATCACATATGCTCTGACATATTAAGCGTGTTGCTCACATGCAGATGTGAGTTTGAATCTGGCTTGGGACATTTCTTGATCCTGTTCCTTATTTACCTTTAACCATAATTGACTCATTTTGCCACTTTCTTTCCCCAATATTTCTCTTGATATTGCAATTACAATGTCAAGAGAAATAATCAACAGTTCTGATTTGTATAATTAATCATGCAGCCTTAGTGGGTATTACTCACGACAAAAAAAAGAGGTGTTGTGCTCACGGGAATGTAGGTTTGAGGCCAGTCTGTGTTATGTCCCGATCACATTCCCCTCTCACTCCATCTCTCTCCGTTTTCCTCTCTACCTCTGCTGTACTGTCTAATAAAGGCAAAAGGCCATAAAGCTAAGCCTAAAACACAGAGTGTGTTTTCACTTCCTCAGGCCTGACTCCACATATCAGTTCCTCTGCCACGGACGTCTGCTTCACTCGACAGCACAGCGTCCCTGACAACAACAACCAGTGTTTCTCCAGTGCCAATGGTTATTTGCCCAACAGCATGGTCACACAGAGGCCCGGTGCCATTGATAACCAGCCACTAGTAACCACTGAGCCCATGAAGGTGAGTGCACATATGCTCAGAACACCAACCGTTAGCAGAATGCCGCTGATAATTCTCTTGTCCAAATGACTGCACAAAGTGCATTAAGTAGACCTGCAGGGAAAATAACACCTTCAAGTTGTTGTCTTGCCTTCCTTCTTATTGTAGCGTTGAGAGCTCAGAACTACATTAAAGTGCCATTTTTTTTAATTGAAATCACCTAGAGCACATTAATCCTAGGATGAATGCTTTGTAATATTTGTTTTCCAGCAAATTAATTCCTTTTTGTAAAGCTGAAAGCATTTTTGTTTGAAACTGCTTGCTTCAGTAATGCCTTGTCACAATCACATTTGCAGTCTTGTATTAATGTAACATGCTACATCATCAGGAAAATCTTTCTTTACTCAACATAATAGTAGTAGTCGAGTCCACATGAGTCCTTTTTAGTCCTATACACCCTTTATTCAGCCTCTCACAGTTATCAGAGAAGAGCAGGGTGAAGTGGCGTTCACACTAATCGCGGTTAATTCTCTTTAGGTGGCCAAGTGGCTGTACTGTCTATTGATAGTAGCCATTCCTACTCCACTGCAGTACCCAACTGTATCAAGAGGTGAATCATGTGAAAATCATGAACTTTTTGTTGCTTTGTCACTGCAAATTAATGTCAGTGTTAACTAAGAAGGTCAAAAAAGATTCTACCATGTTCGACCCTGCGAACACATGCATGGATGTTGTATTTTGGCTTTGCTACGCACATAATTTAATTTAATTTAAACTGACTGATGTCAATTCAGGACACTCTGGGCTGTCAGTAAAGGGTTTCTTGTGACAAAACAACATGGCGCCGATCTAGGTGTCAATGAAAAAAGATGCATAATGGTGTAGTTACAGCATCTGCCTGCAGGAGCCAACAGCCAAAGCCAACTAGTCAAACCCTGAACCTTTGTGTAAATGGCCCTTGATTATGTGAGTTTCTCTCATTTATCCAGGTGCCCACGTTAACTATGGAAGGAGGTCGTCTTAAGAAATCCCAGCAGCTGATTGCTTGCCGGGACTTTGAGATGGTGCCAGAGCCAGTCTGGAGGGCACTTTACCACTGGTATGGGGCCAACCTCAGCCTACCTCGACCGGTACGTATCACAGCTCTCATCAGCAGCATCACCAAGAACATTTATTTGTGTTCCAATGGATCATCACTGCTTTTGACAACAGCCTTTTCTCAGTGCTAACTTTACTTTTTTGCCTTTTTTGCAATGACTTTGAACCAACTTTTATAAGGATTGTTTTACTAGGTGTTTGAAGTCAGTTAACACAAGTGTCCTAGCAGAGTAACCACAGGTGTAGTTCGTCAAATTAACTATGGACATGTTTCATTAAGTTTTACAACCAGAAAGTTGTAATTTTGAACAGTTCAACTTTTTAGTACAACTAACTCAAGCTCATTTTAAATCTAAAATAATTTTTGTGGCAGTCTGGCTTGCAAAAATGTAATTTGGTTGAAAAGTTAACTTCTCTCTGAAGCATGTGAAATCTTAGTTGACTGTCTTTCTCTCTCTGTCCCTTTTGTTAAAACCCTCAGGTCATCATGTCTACACTCATGGGTCAGCCAGAGTTAGAGCTTTTCCCCCGGTACCTTCTATTCCTGCGACAGCAGCCAGCCACACGACCCCCTCAGTCCAACATCTGGGTCAATATGGGTATGACCAGCCTGCGAATGTTCCCTCCAAACATGCCCCGAGGTAACGTAAGCCTGCAGCAAGAGAGAGGCTCCTTCCACTGCCTAGACCATCTCCCCTAATCTCCTAAATGCACCCAACTTGGTCTCAGCAAAACAAGCTCTCTGGATTACTGATTGAACCTCTAAAGAGCTAAATCCTGATCCCAGCTCCCAGCACTCTGTGTCATCTTGTGTGTTAGGGCTTGAGAAATTTGAGCATGTTTAGTTAAACAGGCTACTATCTGGTTTACCAAAGAGTCAAAGTGGAAAGGGCCACTGAGCCCTGTTGTAACCTGATTTAAAGTGTTGTCCAGGACTCAGACTCAAGTGGGACCAGAAATTATGTTTGCAACTCAGTCATGGCTCAGCCTGGCTCCGATGACTGATTGTTGTGGGTTGAGATGGGTGCTCTCTGGTTTGTTTTCTTTACAGGTTTCCCATGGTCCCACTGTGATTTCCAGGCCTGAAAAAGTCATAAAAATGTTGTTAAAGATAATCATAAAGGAATGTTCCAAGTTCAATACAAGTTAAGTTCAATCAACAGCATTTGTTGCACAATGTTGATTAACACAAACAAAATGTATCTTCGTTCCTTGTTTATTTGAAAAAAGCCAAAATTGCAGTTGAATGCAAAAGTGAATGGAGCCAGTACATAATAAATATCAAATTAAACCACAAGACGTAATAATTTTGTGTATTAACATGATTTCAGCTCAATAAAATCAGGGATTTATCCCTGTAACACATTTACCAGATTACAGGGTTTACCGGCATTACATCGTCATGACAACAAATTTGTAATGTTGGATATAACTTTACACAGATAAGGTTAGTAAGCGATTTTGTCACACTAAAATCATGTTAACACATATAATGTTTGTGTCTTGTGGCTATAGTTTATACCCATTAACTTCCATTGCAATGGCCTTACTGTAACTGCAATTTTGTTTTTGTTTTTTATAAACGAGGGACTAGTCAATTGTTTTTTGTGGAAATCAACATTATTCCACAAATGCTGTCAATTGTGCTAAACTTCTTTTGAACCCAAAACAATTCCTTTAAATTGCATGGAACTTTGTTGATAAGTGAATATAATATTTTCTAGTAATTCTAAAATATTTGATCAGATAGAAATTGCCTTTCTTGAGTGTAATCCTGTAATTACAAAAAACTGAAAAGGTCATGGAAATCCTTTTGCTAAAGGAGTGGGAAACTGCCTTTAATTGTTTGCTTTGCAATAATACCAATCAAAATACTTCATCTCAATTTTGTTTCGTGTGAAATCAATAGCAACTGCTAGAATCTTCAGTTGATTTTTATTTTATTTTTTCAGACATTTTGAATAGTTGTAAATTTTGGGCTATATTTTTTTCACCCAGACTAATGAATTAATTAATTGATGAATGTTCCCTTTAAAATGTCCTTTGCCCTTTCTTGCTGCTACCTTACAACTAATCCTCAGTCTGTCAATCAGGTAGTGGGGCTATGTGTGTGCATGCATGTGTATGTGTGTTTGTGTTCTATATTTATCTATGTGCTCTTTGTGACTGGTTGATTTAATAGCATGCATATTAGGATAAATGGATGAAGTGGACAGCATCTTCACATTTCTCATAATTGTCTAAAAAATTAAATTATAAAAATATTATTTGTCAAATTTAAAATTCAAGTTAAATTGAGTACATTAACAAGGTGCCTTTTAAACAGTTATTTTTGTATGTATAACATCGCAGCAGGGTGCTGATCCTCTGGGGTCATTTGAAATGGGTAATTTTTATTGTATGTGACAAAGAAAATGCTAAAGACTGCTCCATTCCCAACACAGGAAACGTTCCTTCTCCTAACGCCCCTCTGAAGCGAGTGCTGGCATACACCGGCTGCTTCAGCAGGATGGGGACCATTAAAGACATTCATGAGTACTTATCCCAGAGGTTACGCATCAAAGAAGAGGATATGCGCCTGTGGCTCTACAACAGTGAGGTGTGGACCTCCTTAACTGATACTGGATAGCAGAGCATTAAATGTAGTACAAAAGTGCTCTGATCAAACACATTTATAAGTCTATCCTCATGCACTTGTATCCCTTCACTGTAACTGAGGTACCTCACTGCAGTGAACTGAGGAAATGCTTTTTCTTTTTTTATTAAAATTGGAGTTGTGTGGCTTTTAGTCTATGTCTGGTATGTCTATATGCCCGTGTGCTCCTAAAAGTTAACAAAAGATGCACGTATTTAGAATGGACCCTTTCACAGACCTGATATGATGCATTTCCGCCTTATTAAAAACGTAAATGTTGCAAATGTTTTTATATTTCCAACTTTAAAAATATTTGGTGTAAATTTATAGCATTGTACAAAAAAATCAGTTACCATAGCTGCAATGAGGCTTCTAACACAACTGCTGAGGGAGTGACAGAAAATTTGGCCGTATTACAATTGTCCAGCGCTCTATATTTGTATTTTTTTTTTGCAAAACTGTGAAAGTGTAATCGTTGATATTTGTATTTTTCTGTTGGAGCAAACTGGTAAGGAAAAATGTAATATGCTGTGGTCCCCCATTCACCGCCATTCAAGGTTAAGCCAACTATGACAACTTCCGCGTCGTGAATGTGGAAATATGAAAAGGGTCCATTTACAGTCTTTCTCTTCTGGGAAAACTGACCAAAAATATTTGACTAATCAGGCACTACAGAGATTTTTGTCCAATCAAAAGTTTTCTGGAATGAGGGTATTACTCCCTCTAATATCACCTGCAACCGACTAGCAATTTGCAAATCCTGATTCATTGCTGAGATATATATAATTGAAGTCAGAAGTTTACATACACTAAAACTAATTTTTTAACCAATCCACAAATTTCATATTAGCAAACTATAATTTTGGCAAGTTGTTTAGAACATCTACTTTGTGCATGACACAAGTAATTTCTCCAACAATTGTTTACAGACAGGTTGTTTCACTTTTAATTGACTATATCACAATTCCAGTGGGTCAGAAGTTTACATACACCAAGTTAACTGTGCCTTTAAGCAGCTTGGAAAATTCCAGAAAATGATGTCAAGCCTTTAGACAATTAGCTTCTGATAGGAGGTGTACTGAATTGGAGGTGTACCTGTGGATGTATTTTAAGGCTTTGCTTGACAACATGGGAAAATCTAAAGAAATAAGCTAAGACCTCAGAAATAAAAATGTGGACCTCCACAAATCTGGTTCATCCTTGGGAGCAATTTCCAAATGCCTGAATGTACCACATTTAAATGTACAAACAATAGTACACACGTATAAACACCATGGGATCATTCAGCCATCATAATGCTCAGGAAGGAGGCACATTCTGTCTCCTAGAGATTAACGTATATTGGTGCAAAAAGTGCAAATCAGTCCCAGCAATTTTAGAATGTTTTCTGCGATTAAATGTCAGGAATTGGTAAAAACTGAGTTTACATTTATTTGGCTAAGGTGTATGTAAACTTCTGACTTCAGCTGTGGTAACTGAAGACAATTGACTATTCAAAAAAAAAATACAAAATTATTATTTGATATGTTTCTATTTTAATGGGAAATACATCAACACAGGAAAGAAGACTAAGCTCAACAATTGATTTCATGGGATTATTTTTATATTTTAGTAATTCTATAGGTTAAATGTGAGGCCAAGAGAGTTTGTGAGACATAACATATGTATATTTTATTCATAATTTTCTTAATAATTTTAATAATTTTTTCAGAATTACCTCACTCTTCTGGATGATGAAGATCACACTTTAGAAAGTTTGAAAATTCAAGACGAACAGCGTTTAGTCATTGAGGGTATGTCTGACGTTATCTGTCTCTAATTAAAGTCCTATCTCCTTTAACATTTTCTGAGCAGTGTGGATAAAATTGCAAATCATGCATGAAAGAACTGATGGAACAAGGAAAAAACATTTAAGATTTTTCTCTCTCTCTGTAGTTCGAAACAAAGATATGAGCTGGCCAGAAGAAATGTCTTTTATTGCAAACAGCAGCAAAATCGACAGACATAAAGGTAATCTCCAGAGGTCTTAAAAACAGGATAAAAACACATCACAGCATTTTAAAATCTTTGCATATTGGAGGGCAGCCAAGTAATCTACAAATGTCAGGATGTTTGTCAGAATTTGACCTCGCCTAGATGGTGCTATTATACAATCCTCTAGACCGCTTTCTTCTAACAAACCCCATATCAAAGTAGATTATTAACACACTGACATTGAAGCAGTTATAATTTATGAAACAATTACATAAACCAATAGGAAACTGATATCAAGACAAACATCAGCTATGACATTTAAAGACCCACTATGTTGCTATGTATTGAGTAATTGAACTTCATCTCAAGTGGCCATGCTTGTCAGCCTAAACTTCATCTGACGTAATTTCGCACTTTCATAATTGTGATGTTTTGGAGTTAATATTGTTCCCTTTTGTTGCAGTCCCTACTGAGAAAGGTGCCACAGGCTTGAGTAACCTGGGGAACACATGCTTCATGAACTCCAGTATTCAGTGTGTTAGCAATACCAAGCCCCTCACTGAGTACTTTATCTTAGGGCGACACCTTTATGAGCTTAATAGGTAAGAGAACATGGGAGGGTTGTTATACCCAAATCACTACTAGGTGATACTTAGGAATTGTTATTAATGAAAAAGTAAACTAGAGATCTGTTTTATGGGTCACATCTGTCATACCTCTTGACCAATGAGCTATACCTTGACCTGACAGAACCAATCCGATCGGAATGCGAGGTCATATGGCCAAATGCTATGGTGATTTAGTACAGGAACTCTGGAGTGGAACCCAGAAGAATGTTGCACCTCTGAAACTAAGGGTGCGTAGTTAACCTCTCTACAATCATGATGACTCAACCCAAAAATGTATTAATGGCATTGCAAAATCAAAAGTGGTATTTGTGTTGAAGAAATAATGTACAAACATACTTTTCAAGCTAAATTATTATTTTTTAAGTAGCATAATTTGTTTTTAGATGCTGCTAGGTTTGATATTTTGTTTTTCTTATGCCATAAAAGTCATACATTTGTGTGACTTAAGTGTCCAAAATAGTCAAAATATAATTTTATCATCTACTTTATTGTTGCAGTTCTTTAGGTTTAGTTTTTAAGAGATTCATCTTTCATTTTATTTAGTGGACGATAGCAAAGTATGCGCCTAGATTTAACGGCTTCCAGCAGCAAGATTCCCAGGAGCTCTTGGCCTTCCTATTGGATGGGCTTCATGAAGATTTGAATCGTGTGCATGAGAAGCCGTATGTGGAGCTGAAGGACAGTGATGGACGGCCAGACCATGAGGTGGCCACTGAGGTCAGTTTCAGACTACTGCAGCTTCCAATCAGCTGCTCTCTGCTTTTCAACCCTTGCTAGATTCATTGCACCAGCTGAACATTCCTTAATGAACTTAAATGGGCACAATGATGATTGTTAATTAAAAGATGGCAATATGAACTACCAACAATGTGTGAAATACCCCAAGGACATTTACTTTGTGATTACAATGTGATTCACTCAGTGGGTGTTTCACTTTGCAGGCCTGGGAAAACCATTTGCGGAGAAATCGTTCAATCGTGGTGGATCTCTTCCACGGGCAACTCAGGTCCCAGGTGAAGTGTAAGACCTGTGGCCACATCAGCGCCCGCTTCGACCCCTTTAACTTCCTTTCACTGCCACTGCCCATGGACAGCTCCATGCACTTAGAAATCACAGGTAAGATAGAGGAGAGGGAAAACAACTTAAACACTCTAAAATCCATAAGCAGATACTTACAAAAAAGTTATTTTGATTTGCAGTTATCAAACTTGATGGCTCCACTCCAGTTCGGTATGGGCTCCGTCTCAACATGGATGAGAAGTACATGGGCCTGAAAAAACAGCTGAGTGAACTATGCAGCCTAAAACCTGAGCAGATCCTCCTGGCTGAAGTCCTCACCTCCAACATCAAGGTCAGCTCAACTCAACACATCAGACAGTGATGTGTTCACACCTGGTGTTATCAGCCATCTCTGGTGATGTGATCACAAACGGATGGTACTACATGCCGTTGTAAATGGGATCCAAAGTGTTTTGTGATCGGATCATTAAAAAAAACACATTCTAAGGTATTCAAAAACACATGTGACCACATTGCATGTGACAACCCTTGTTTTAATGTCATTAGACACTCTTTCAATGAAATCGGATCACAGTGGAAGTCGCCATTTGATATGGATGTTAATACCTGATGTAAACCAGGCTACTGTTGTTGTTATTGGTAGCCTATGTATTTGATGGCAATCTAAGTCACCTGATTTTAAATAAACACTTTGGTGTGCTTTGGTGTAGAACTTTCCTCAGGACAATCAGAAGGTGCGACACTCTGTGAACGGCTTCCTTTGTGCATTTGAAATCCCTGTGCCTGGCTCACCCACCTCAGTCACCTCTCTGGTACAAACAGGTAATGAGGATTCATTTGTTCCTATATAAAAAAAAAATCCTAAAATAGAAGTTTTGTAACTCTTATAAGAAATACTTTCTTTAGACTCTCCTCCTATGGCCAACGGAACAGCTGATAGCAATCACATTGGAAAGTCTGCACTCATTCCCAATGGCATGCCAAGCATGGTGATTCCCTGTACGCTCGAGAAACCCCTTGCCAATGGTATCCCTAATGGTCATGCCGTGCCAGTGCAAGACAGTCCCTTCATTGGGTACATCATTGCCATGCACAGAAAGATGGTGAGCAGAGTTTGATATTACTATTGCATTTTACGTGATGTCTCAAGAATTCTAAAAGTGAGGTCTGTCCCATCAGATGCGGACAGAGCTGTACTTCCTGTCCTCTCAGAAGAACAGGCCCAGTCTGTTTGGTATGCCGCTGATAGTGCCATGCACCGTGCACACCAGTAAGAAGGACCTTTATGATGCTGTGTGGATACAAGTGTCGCGACTTGCAAGCCCTCTGCCCCCACAGGAGGCTAGCAACCATGCTCAAGACTGGTCAGTGGCATTCAAAGCTCACGGGGCTCTAAAAGCATTTTTACATACACTGATCAGTTTTTATAGGAACACTATACTAATACTGTGTAGGGCCTCCTTTTACTCTCAAAACAGACTCAATTCTTTGTGGCATGGATTTCACAAGTTATTGGAAACATTGTATTGTGATTCTGGTCTGTGTTGACAGACCTTACCAACAAGCTTACGTCATCCCTCTCATGAGCGCACATCAGAAATGTATGGAAGTGAACATTCGTAGTTAAAAGGTATATAAGTAGTGTTTTGTTTCTCTCAATATACAATTGAGAAGAACTTTATTTGTCGAGTGGAGTCATGAGGGTTATTTTTATCCACCCTAAATATGCATTGTGGACAGTCAAAAATGGAGTACATTCACTTGCATTGTTTAGAGGAGGAGGCCTGAAATTAAATCCTAAAAGTCTTAAATTCTGTTGTGATGACGAAAGAAACTCAGATACATCTTGGATGGCCTGAGGGTGTGTAAATTATCAGCAAATTAACATTTTTGGGTGAACTATTCCTTTAAACTTGGTATTGGAGGAGGGTGAGTGGGCTAGGATTCTAAAAAACATCAAGAGAACATAGAGATGCAAGGGTGCGCCTTATGCAATTTAAGATTTTACATCGATTCTGTTGGACCCCCTATAGATTTTATAGTCTTGGTCTTAAAGACACACCCACCTGCTGGCAATGACAATCTGAAGATGGGGACACAACCTATGCTTTTTGGTGGTGTGTTAAGATCCAAGAATTTTGTTTGAGGGTTCAGAGTTCTATGTGTGACGTATTGGACACTCAAATTGAATTTTTCCCCTGACTCTGTATATTAGGTGATGGGGCGGTCATTTGTGTAGGGCAAGGGTTGGGAACCTATGGCTGGTGAGCCACAAGTGGCTCTTTGTTAAAAATCAAGTGGCTCGCCAGGTCTCTCACCATTCACCAACACATGATCGTTTTAAACTTTCTAGAGATACTTTTCCAACGAAAGTGTGGGTGCGATTGCAAAGCTTGAAGTCAGTGACACTGTTTTGGTTTCCTTTCTTCCAAATTTTACAGCCTACTCTTGGTGAACACACGCCAAATGCAGATTTTTCATGCCGAGTATTTTGCTGATGTACCAGCCACTGTGGAAGGCGACCTGAAAGACTTGTCGGAGTGATATATTACAAGAAATTAGACAAGAAGATGTGCGTTTGATGAAACGTGATTATATTTTGAAGACCAGACGAAAGAAAAGCCGCCAACGCGCGTCTGATTTGATGTGTGCGCAGTGAGCTCTGAGTGCAATGAAAGCTTCTCCAACACACAAACATTCATAGAGTTCTGGGCCTTGTTTCCCAATAGCAATTGATCTTAGCTGTTAAGAGCATTTTCAACGAGCGATTTTATGAACGTTCGTTATTTATTATGTGCAACCAGGGTATGATATAGCACCCGCAAAATGCGACGAGACTCAATCCAGTTCGCAAGCTCCTCTCCAAATGCATTTCAAGCATGAGTAATTTTGCTCATCTACCTGCAAAAGGTGTCTCGGGGTGACACATGACAAAAAAATGCTGACGTGTTTGAAGAAACACACTTTAATATATTTTTAAGAACAGACAAAAGGAAAGCCGTCAGTGCTCCTGTCTAATTCACTGTTTGTTCAGAGGCATGCAACGGGACCCCGTCTCGTGGAACACGGGCATGTAAAGAGTTATCACTGCTTTGTCTCAGTTTCATTCAACTGAAAACTGTTTGCAAGTATAATGTAATCTATGAGAATGCTGCACATGATCTCCGATCATCTCGTGAGGTGCTGTGATGGAACAGTTCGCTCTTACACATTGTGATCTCAACTCTGTAGATTCAGTACACAGATATCTTTATATTAAATAAACAAAGACGAAAGTGATTAAATCATAAAGTAATAAAATGCACGTTCACCTTGAAGCTAAAATTGAGTTCCATTTTATTTTTTCTTTAGGCAGCATAAACTGTTACCAAAACAAACAACACAAACACAAACAAACACATTCGATAAGAGCACACATTTGGCAGCATTTTTTGGAACACAAGAATTTTTTTAGGCTTATTTATTATAGTGATTGTTATAGTTATCTTTACATTTATAATTGTCTTTAGTTCTTAAGTTGTATGCTAGTAATTTTCACCTGTTGCTGCATACTGATGCTTGCGTGATGGCAAATGGAGCCGTTGGAGACGGTAACAGTTTGGATTTGGGGAGGTGGTTATATAGAAGATTTTTTTAGCACTTTATTTTAATTGCTTTTTCGTTTCGTTTAAAGTGCAATTTGAATTTAGAAATGTCTTTTGTTCAAGTTTTTCATGTTTCAATAAATGTATTTAATTTCTAAAGCAAAATCAATAAAGCAAAAATATTCACCGATCTTGGGGATTGTCCATATAATCGGATATTGATATTTTAAATGCGATTATCATTCAAATCTTTTTTTATATATATCACCCAGCCCAAAAGTGAAGTAACATTTTTCATGAACAATTGTAAAATTAAGTAATTTTATGGAGACAAACTCGTGTACTCAATTCCATATTGAAAAATGTTACCTATTAATGTTCGCATATTTGTTTGTTTTTGAGTAGTCTATGGGCAATATAAACATTTTACTTTATTGAAAAACTTAAATTGTAAAATAGTAAATTATTAGTTTGTAGTATAGCTCTTGCAAAAAAATACATCAACCAAAAATAAAAAAAATTGGCTCTTTAGTGAAATTTTTTTCCCGACCCCTTATATAAGGGATAGATACATAAAAGGTTGGGTCCTAGCTGGAGTTATGATCGGCAGATGGATCATTCTTAGGGGATGGAAGTCGGCTGGAAATCCTTAATTTCAGGCGTGGTGGCGGCATTCAAGGAGGTAACGTGTAGAAGGCTGGGAAACTTGGATTTGTTTAATAGGAAGTGGGGTAGATATTTGGCCCTTTTGGAGGGTTCTCGGGGAGGGGCTGTGGAGAGGGATTTGTAGTTTTAAATGTGTGTGTGCATTCTTAATGTTTTTTGAAAGTATACTTTTGCAAGTTCTAATCCATTGTCATGTCCATTATTTCCTGTATCCTCTACTGTCTCTGTAATATACAAAGAGGTAAAAAAACAAAAAAAACAAAACTAAAAGCTGAAGTAGCAAACTGAATTATACTTTTTATTTCATGTTTCTTTTAATCATCAACACATTTTTCTACATAAATGTTTGTCGTACATCTTTGCTTTGTTATGTAAAGTATTGTGCTCTCTTCCAGTGATGACAGTATGGGTTATCAGTACCCCTTCACTCTGCGGGTGGTGCAGAAGGATGGTAATTCTTGTGCCTGGTGTCCTTGGTATAGGTAAGAAAACTGCATTAATGCCTACATTCGGATGTGTACACATCTTACATCCCAAGATGGGTTTTTGTGACTGACTGGGGCTATCGGTGACTTTGCCAGGTTCTGCAGAGGCTGCACAGTGGAGTGTAATGACGACAGAGCATCTTTGGGGAATGCCTACATTGCTGTAGACTGGGACCCCACCGCCCTGCACCTTCGTTACCAGACCTCTCAGGAAAGGGTGAGTACTAGGGTCTTACTCAGCATTACCAGAAGAACTGCCTATTCAAGAGTGATCTGACCTAATTAGAAGATTGAAAGAAGTCTAAGAAGATCTATAATACCAGTAGAAAAGCTGTCGGTTCCACATCCACTTTTTTTTTTAGCCAATCATCTGAGACGTGAATACCATGTGACTAATCACTCGGTAGCTGCAGTAGAATGCCATCATGATAGCATTGATTGGCTGATGACACCACAAACAGTCCCAAGCCCTTCATCAGCAACTATAACTAATCTATGATGTTAAAGACAACAGACACTGACAGGGAAAAGTAGAAGTTAATTTCATGCTTTTGAGAGCCCTCCGAAAAAATCAATCACAAAAACATCTGAAATATAATAAAATGTTAGCAATTTACATGTTGCTTTTAAAAGCTTTTATTTCAAGTGAATACAAGGCTATTTTGAAATGGCCATCAATGAGGGGAGTCTTGTGCACCCAGATGGTGTAGTTACGGCCAAGGTTGGGAGGTTACTTTTGTATTCCACTACAGATTACAGAATACATGATGTAAAATGTCATTTGTAATGTATTCGATCAGATTTCTCAAGATCAGTAAAGTATTCTAAATACACTGGATTACTTCTTCAGCACTAGTAGATTTTTTTTCACTTGTTTTGACTATAAAACTATTCGACAAAATACACATTAAAAATACATTCTCTGAAAAACATAAATATCTTATTCAGTGTTGTTTCTAAAACAAGATCAATAAAATGTATCTTGTTTTAAGGAATTTTTAAAATATTTTTACAGGAAAACAATTAAAAAAATATTATCAAGAATACGATTTTTGCCCTAATATCAAAGGTCTCACTAGAAAAAATAAATTATTATCTAACGTGAATTTTCTTGATAAAAAATATGATCATGTCTGGTCACATTTGCATGTAAAATGGATAGAAATAGCATTTTAGTTTAGCATAAAGCTGACAATTTACACAAGGTTTATTTCTATTTCTTCTGCTTCAAACTTACTTCAAACTTACTTCTCTGTCTGCTCGTATGAATGTAACATATTTAATTTAATTTTATTAATTTATTTGTCAGGGACCATGCACAAAAAACATTAATCTCACAAGAGAAGGGATGCTTTGCACCAGATTTAGCTACCTAAATTCCATCTGTAGTCACTTGGCAGGTAAATAAAATACTATAAATAAAAAAACATGCAAATATATGTACATACATACACACATTTACATTAACAGTAAAATACTAACATCGTACAAAATTAATGATGACAACTTTGAAGTCCTAAAAGTCAAATTTCATCATTTCTGGAGAACATATAAAAATCTACACAACATTTAAGATCATCGAGTAATCATTAATTAATTGGCTTGTATGAAAAGGCAGATTGTGCAAATCCTAAATTTCATTTAGGAATTCTGCAATCTCTCCATGCAGTAGATCTAGAAACCCTTGTCATCTGTTCTGAACAAAAATGTACCAATCTTTTAAAAGGGGGAGAAGCAATGTTATTAATTATTTTAAAAACAAACCTTACATTTGAATAAACAATTACATTTTCATAGCTTAATAACCTGGATTTATTTAATATACCGCAATGATGATACAGCAAAGATCTTCTATCTAATACTTTTATAGCGTGTTTATAAAGTGCTATAATGGGCTTTAAAGTTATCTCGTTTGCTTGCGACCAACAAGAACAGTATTTAATATGAGAAAATATCATTGCATTCAAATAAACCCATGATGCCTCGTAATTAAGAGAATTTCTAATGTGTCTAAACATCGCTATATTATATTTCAATGTATTACTAATTTTTTTTATATGTTTTTATAAGAAAGAGTTGAATCCAAGATAACCCCAAAATATTTAACTTCTTGTACATTATTTATCTTCTGACCATCAACATAAACATACAGAAAAGCTCTTGGTTTACTTGTCTTATTAAAATACATGGTTACAGTTTTTTGAGTATTCAATGTAAGATCTGAAGACTTAAGCCGAAGTGAAACTTTTTGCATGATACATGAGAGCTTTGTTGCTACTTGATCAGCATTACTACCATGTGCATATATGACAGTATCATCTGCATACATCAAAATACCTACATCATCATCACACACAGATGGAAGATCATTTATATACAGGCTAAATAACAGTGGCCCCAGTATTGATCCTTGAGGGACTCCCAAATTACATGATTTGAGTTGAGATAATGTATTGTTAACCTTAACACACTGAGTACGTTCCAACAGATAAGATTTTATACAATTTACACTACACACTAGAAGATAATCCATAATTCATTAATTTAGTAAGTATGGAATGGTTAACTGTATCAAAGGCCTGACGAAGATCTAAAAACACTGCTCCCACTGTCCCGCCTTTATCTGATTTAATCTTAATAGTTTCTAAAAGTTACAACAAGCACTTTGGGTAGAGTAATTCACACGAAAATAAAATTGCATTGGATTTAATAAATTAGCATTATTTAGATGCTCTACTAGCTGCTCAGCAATCTATTTTTCCAACACTTTTGAGATTATCGGGAGAATACTGATAGGTCTATAATTACTTCTAATACATCACCTGCTTTAAATAGTGGAGTTACCACAGCGGTTTTAAAAACTAGGGAATACACTCTCTTTCACTGACTGGTTTATAATAGGAGTAAACTATCCTAGTTTTTTCTTTAATGACCTCACTTTTAATTCCCCAACTATATTTTGGCTTTTGAGTTTGTTAATGATAAAATAACTGTATTAACTGTCATCTCATCTTAAATTATCATTCAATATTCCACTACTGTTCCAATACTCAGATATTTGAGATTCAGTGAAATTCCCACCTAATTTATTACCAGACTCAGTAAAATAATTATTAAAATACAATTGCTATTATGGAACTATCCTTTTGAAGCATCCCATCTATCTTAATTTCTGCAACTCCATGGTTTCGATGTCCTTTGCCTGTTAATTTATCTATAAATTGCCAAATCACTTTAGTATTTCCCTTTGCCTGTTTAATAATATATAAATAAAGGTTGCCTTTGCCTTCCTAAGCTCCATCGTAACATTATTTCTAAGACCCTTATGTACTAAACGATCCGTATTAAGACCGGTTTTTAATGTTTTTTTTTAAAGCTGCATCTACCGATTTCATTAATTGCCACAAATCTTTATTCAACCATGGTAAAGACTGCATACGTTTATTCTTCATAGTTGTTACTTTAGAGTATTTGTTTACAAGTTGCTGAAACACTCCCATAAAATCTTAACAAAATGTCTGACTTTTTTTTTTACGTTTTCACCGCTGTTCAAATGCACTTTGGATCACATCATTTATATGTATAAATGTTTTCCATCTAAAAGGACAAAATATTAATTGAAACAAATGACAATAAAATGTAAAGTAATCTCTTCAGTAATCAAATACTTTTTGATTGTAACTCTATTCTAATTACCAATTATTTAAATTGTAACTGTAGTGGAATATAGTTACTTATATTTTGTATTTTAAATATGTAATTCCGTTACTCCCAACCCTGTTCGGCAACTACCAGCAGAGGCTAACTGAGCCATGAGAATTGGCTAAATCTTACCCCTTGATCTAGGCTCTGTCAGTATGACTTTGAATAAGCAGTTACACTGATATTAATAACAGGTGATAATAGCCACTGTATACAAATTACATTTTTATTCAGAAGACTGTACAATGCATTCAATGTCAGTTGAGCTCATTTTACTGTACACTTTGATTTAATTTTGTTATCAATATGAAAGGCCATATAAAGCCATCTGAATACTTGGACTCTGAGTGTGGTGCAGTGTGAAATCTTTCTGTACTAGATTTAATCTTTTGCGGTGCAGCAGGACTTGCCGTATCAATTTAACACAATGATTACTCTGCCAGTGCTGTCATGGTCTGTGAAAATATTAATTCCATCACACATTACAAATGAGAAATTCATTAACAGCATATTAAAATTGGTCTGCTGCTTCCATTTTTTTTTTTACCTCCAGCAAGAGCTCCTGATAAAACATCAATTTCAGCCTGCTAATTATAATCTTACTACTGTTGCACAAGTCACTTTTATTTTAAATAATACATGTTCGTTGTAGAATGTTTCCTGAATGCAAGAGCTACTGCAAAATGGTAGTAATAGGTATGCTGTTTAAAATTTGGAGATGACAAAATATATCCAAGCGTATGACTTACTTTCTTCTGTGGAACACAAACAAATAAATTATGATAGAGATATGGTGTAAATGTATCCATACAATGGGGTCCAACAGTTTCAAACTCAAAAAATGACATAAAGGCATCAAATCATTATTAAATTGAATAATATATATATTTAAAAAAAAAAAAAAAAACTTTAAAATAATTCCTTTTCCTAGTCTACTTCTCTCTATATTTCTGAATAGTTCTCAGGTTGTTCTGTTAATATGTCTCATGTATTTAATTGCTTATATCTGTGTGAAACAGATAGTGGAAGAGCATCCCAGTGTTGAGCAGAGTCGGCGGGCTCAGGCCGAGCCCATCAGTCTGGACAGCTGTCTGAAAGCCTTCACCAGTGAAGAAGAGCTGGGAGAGGATGAGCTCTATTACTGCTCCAAGTGCAAGACTCACCGCCTGGCCACCAAGAAGCTAGACCTCTGGAGGCTGCCCCCCGTACTGGTCAGTAACACAAAATGTTCAGATTATTTCCTTGTCCTGTTTTTTTGACAGATTTTTTTATTGGTGCTACACACCTGTTTAGCTCAGAAAATCACATTACTGTTATTTTGATACAATTTGAAAACATTTAAAATGTTACTTCGTCTAGACATTCAAATTCTGTCATCATTTGCTCACTTCTATGGATCACAAAAGGAGACGTTATGCAAAGTTAATTTTTTTCCTCCCCAATTTGGAATGCGCAATTCCCAATGCGCTCTAAGTCCTCGTTGTGGCGTAGTGACTCACTTCAATCCAGGAGGCGGAGGACGAATCTCAGATGCCTCTGTGTCTTGAGATGTCAATCCGTGTATCTTATCACATGGCTTGTTGAGTGCATTACCGTGGAGACATAGTACGTGTGGAAGCCCACGCTATTCGCCACGGCATCCACGCACAACTCGCCACGTGCCCCACCAAGAGCGAGAACCACATTATAGCGACCACGAGGAGGTTACCCCATGTGACTCTACCCTCACTAGCAACCAGGCCAATTTGTTTGCTTAGGTGACCTGGCTGGAGTCACTCGGCACGCCCTGCATCCAAACTCGCAACTCCTGGGGTGGCAGTCAGCGTCAGTACTCAAGAGCTACCCATATTCACATTTTAATTCTATTACACATACATATATTTTTTTAAATATTTGTAACCAAAGTAATGTACTTAAAATTAATTACTTTCAGTGAAAATAAGTAACTGTATTCTGATTACAAGAACTTAAAATGTTTATTTATTTATTTTACTCTTTTGCCTAAAAGTAATTATATTACAGTAAATAATTACTGTATAATCCAATTACACCCAAAACTGTGAAAAATACGAAGATTGCGATGCATCGGTAAATCAATACTTTTACCCAGCTAATCCATTTTACATCTCATATTTTGTGCTTTAGTAATTGTGCAAGGCCATATCATGATTTCAAATTAATTCAATAATTTGTGCAGCCTTAGTCATCACCTGGGTGTTTTTATTACAGAAACTTCAATTGCATTTTGTTAGATTTGCCCTGAATTGGTTTAATATGTTTTTCTACTGTTTGTCTTGTTTCAGATCGTTCATTTGAAACGCTTCCAGTTTGTCAACGGCCGTTGGATTAAGTCTCAGAAGATAGTGAAGTTTCCACGAGAGAGCTTCGACCCCAGTGCATTCCTGGCCCCACAGGAGTTGGCTCAGAGCATGGGCAGCCTGCAGAGCCAGAGCGAGTGCTTGGTAGAGGAGCTCCAGAAGCTGGAGAGAGGAGACTCCTCTGTATCTTCTGTCTCGTCTACTACTTTGGCCAGTCCTCCCACCTCTGGCAAAGGTCTGTCTTTGTCCTTTCTCTTTCAATGTTGGCTCCTTAAATTAACATTAGGTGAGATTCTCCGGCCCTGTTTACACCTGTTTTTTTTCTTCATTAAACCGATCTAACAACTGGTGAATACTTGTGAACTTTGATTTCATCACCACATACTGTATATCACCCACAATATGATACACCCACAGTGTGTTACTGCATGTTGATAAACTGAAAAAATGGTTGCGTTATTGTTTCAGGCACACCTTGCTCTATCAGAAGGGTGGGCAGCCCACTGAGCAGAAACAGCAGCCCCAGGAACACGGGATGGAAACAGGGCCGACTGCGTCTACCCCAGCTGGGCAGTAGACATCGGCTGTCCAACAGCAAAGAAAACCTAGACAGCAGTGTCACCTGCAGCAGCAAGGAGGGTGAGACAGAGCCTGAACAAGGCTTGGTGACAGACTGTGAGAATCAGGGGACGGCTATGCTGTCTAATGCAAACACACAGGACTCCTGGTCACTGGATGCATCGAGCACAGACTGTGATGTCATCATGGTGAATGGACTGGGGCAAGACAACAGTCAGAGTAATGGACACACAGAGGCCAGCACCGAACTGGACACCCCTCACCAAAGAAATGACATCTGCCTGGAGCCCCTCTACAGTTTATATGCAATCTCAGTAAGTAGCTCTTGTCAGTATGTTTCATTAGACAAAATCGTATTTGGTGACTGGAAAGTTTGGTATTTTTCCTTAAATCTTTGATCACATTTCACGAAATACTTCGACGCTCAGTGGCAAACCTTCGTATATGTAGTATAGGCAGTCCTCTATGACAGCAGCGATCTCTGCTGCGCCCCAATGAGCCAAGAAGCCCCCCACATCATTGAATATTATACAGTAGAGTCACAGTAGTTCAACTATTTTCATAAAAGTTTACTGTAGCTTTTCCAAGCTACATTTTCTAACGAGTGATGGTGTAACATTGTATTGCTTACCTAAATCGTCCTCTCACTCTCTCTTTGGAAGTCCAAAACATTAAAAGTAATCGGTTCATTTGGATGGTTGATGGTAATAAACCAATTAATATAAACGATTCACCGATTTACTACATCTTCTTTTTTTGAAACAAAGCATTTAGGTCATTTCAGCTGTTTTCGACTTCATTAATATAAAAGTGGTTTATCAGTTTTATTTATTAGTTTAGTTTGTTTTATTGTGTATACATTTATTTTTTTAAATGTTTCCACCCGGTTTCTTTAATGTAACCGTTTAATGTTAATGTTTTTGTGGCAAAGTGTATAAAAAGTATGCTTTAATGTAGTTAGTTAGTTAGTCACACCTTTTTTTTGTGGGATTGGGGCGACTCATGTCTGATCTGGTCTAGGGCACCATGTGAGTCAGGGCCACCACTGTCCATGCTTATTAAGAGTTGTTTAGCCCTCAACATTTCGAGAAAATCAATTGCATATGTGACCAAAGTTTGCTATGCATTGTTTGCATTGTTGCTATGCAAATAAAAACATTTCTGTTATTAGTCACTGTCTAGTAAATATTCAGATTGCATTTGCCAATGATTCAGTTTTGGCAAAGATGAACTTTAGCACAGAGATCCTTTCACTCCATGTTGTGTCTCAGCGCACAAAGCAAAGTATGGCTGTACATATCATGGGGACTGAATAAAATGTTAACTGGTAAAGATTTATCTATACCGTCTATATCGCGGTAACTGTTTGCTCAACGCTTCTCCTGGCTGCACGTGAGTCTGATAGCGATAGACAAACATAGAGAAAAATGAACAGACTGTATGAAGGAGTTTACTTTTTGCATATAAAGGCGCAGTTTTCTCACGTTCATGGATGACCTCAGGATCTTATCAATTTACATTCTGAGAGAAAATTAGGAAGTGCTTCTTAATAAAACACTACGTTTTCCATGGTGCGTAATGGAGCATCCGCCCTGCTGCTTTTATAGTGTTGCTGACGCCATCAAGCTTTCCTACCCGCATCTTTGCCTCTGCAAACACAGAGAGAAGCAATCGCACTGAGTAAATTCCCTGAGGAATTTTTTAATAAATGACACCTCAGTCAACCATGCATTTATATGTAGTAGGCAGTATAGTTGCAAAAAAATGTTTGCAGTTTATAGTGGAAGGCTAAATTCAAAACAAATGAAGGGGTTTGC
The DNA here is from genome assembly GCA_032164185.1 of Moxostoma hubbsi. Classification (NCBI taxonomy): domain Eukaryota; kingdom Metazoa; phylum Chordata; class Actinopteri; order Cypriniformes; family Catostomidae; genus Moxostoma; species Moxostoma hubbsi. The sequence continues at coordinate 23,337,905 of JAVLUX010000029.1, read as the reverse complement.
TGATGTTTAATTACAGAGAAGCATTTTCTCTCTCCGTGTTATTTGGGGGGGGTGTCACGGGTGTTCAGGTCACAAATATAATTGTCCTCGGCTCTGAATGCAATAATTTTCTAAATAAAGGCTTCAAATGCGATCAATGCCCCAAATATTTGTTTTTAAAAGATATACTTTTTTCACACAGAAATTTTCACAGTACAAGACTACCACTGTGTCTGCATTGCTAGCAGAAATTTGCCTGTTTTGGTCATCTTTTCTTTCTTTTTTGTGTTGTATCAAAGAAAACATGAATATAATTTGAATTTCTTTTCATTACTGATGGATCAGTAAAATGACCTGACTGTGCCAGCTGGCTAGCAAAAAGAAAATACACAAAATTATTTACTGCCCTCAAGTTGTCCCTCTGTGTTTTTTCCCCCAGTTGAATCTTAACACAATCTTTTCTTTGAGAACCAAACACCGCTCTTTTCCATACATAAACAGTTAATATTGACCACTGCTGTCAAGGTCCAAAGAAAAAACAAATATTAATACACCATAAAAGTAATCTATTTAACATACATAGTGCATTATAGTATTTGTTCTTTTTGAAGCTTGACAGCTCCTGCTCATTATAAACTGTTATTCAATGGAATAGAGCTGCTTAAAATATTATTCAAACCATTTCTATGTTCCAAGGAAAGTAACATTATATGGGTTTTGAACAACATAAGGGTGAGTAAATGAGTGAATAAAAGTACATTTTCCATTTTTAGGTGAACTACTCTTTTAACTAGTGGCTCATCCTCAAAATAAAATGGTCTCTTTTAAAAGTAGACTCTTAGGAGGTGCTGTACAAAATTCAGAATTAATTAAAGACAAAGAAATTCTTTAGACAATCTTAAATTGATTTTGAGTTATTACTAATAATATTTGCATTAAGAATATATGACACTGTCCTTGCCACAACCTAAAAACGTATTGTACATGGCAAATTTCACCAATTGGTGAATAGTTTGCACCATTGGAAATGACTGTTGGTCTGTACAACATTTCAATCATAAAATAGTGGGCAAATATTGCATGTTTAGTTATAACTGACATCTGTCATTACACTAACACTCTTAACCTGAACTGCTGACACTGATGCGTGTGTGCTGCATGGCGCTGGAATAATTCACGAGGTTCCTGCTCAGCTTCTTAAATTTGAGTCCTACCTTCATCGATTTGATTGGCTATCTCATATGACATTGACGAGCGGTGTTAGACTACTGTGCACGCTAAAAATTTTACTTTTTTAAGCCATTATGTTATTCCTGCAACAACTTAATGACAATTAAACATCAGTGCATAATGAACTGCAGCAGAACAGCAACAAGGATATCAATTATTGGGGGGGAGTGCGGCAGTGGCGGCAATCTGGCCATATCTGATTATTTGGGGGGAATTGTGTCCCCCTCAATGTATATTGTGGTTACGGCACTGACTGTGTCGAAAACACATTATACGGGTGAGTGTAAGGTCACGTAAATATTATACACATAATTTGTTGCCTTAGAACCCACCAGTCAATGGAAACAATTACGTCACAGTAATTAATTTAATCGCAGTAGCCATCCGTTTATTTATTAAACTTTCTTTTCCACACCATTCAAAAAAATAGACGGCAGTCATGGAATTAGCCCACAGTACAAAATTCATATAATTTCTGTGCATAAAGATGTTTTAAATTATGAATAAATACACAATACTAGGTGAAAAGCTTCAACGTGCTTTTTTTTTTTTGGAACACTTACAGCCCAATTCTATTAAATTGTTTAGTTTTATTTTTGAATAAATGCTGGCAAAATCCCCTGTATTAAATAAAATAAATTACCAACCAAATAAGCATTCAATTAAAAATACATTACCAAACTAAAAAAATTTTTTATTTTTTAGACCTATATATGCCTTTTCTTTTCTCAAACTTAAATTAGCCGTATACCCTGTTCTGTCGATGAATAAAGTCAGAAGAATGACGTTCTCAGAACTATTTGTCCAATGCTGTTCACTTTCAGCAAAGGAGCTTTTGAACATTTTAAAACGTTTAAATATTTTAAATCTAACCCTCTTTACCTCGGATTGCATTTACTGCTTCTTCAGAAAATATACATTTGCGTTTTGAAGCTAAAATACATTTTAGATGATAATCAAGTTCAGTTGGTCATTAAAAGTTGCTGGAGAAATATGCGGGACATAATGCAGTTGTGATGGCAATGCTTTTGATTAGATGATTGTTCAAAATATTGAATATAAGGAATATATCATATGTAAATCCTGATATTACTCCGCATAATTCTTTTTTTTCTTTAATAGCTGTGCACACCGCATATACACATCGATTGATGGTCCTTATACTGAGACAGAAAGCTTCCGCCACTACTTGGTGCAGGTTGCCAGCTTGAACAGGGCCATGACGATTCACTTCCGGGTCGGAACCGGTGCCAACCTGCGATATGCGCAACATCAGGACCCATATTACAGTCCTATCAGAAGGGCAACTCTTCCTATTCAACTGCAATTCCTCGTCTTCTGATTGCTTTTATTTGTTCATTTAAATGATAGTAAACTGGCTAATTTTAATGAATAGTCTCAATACTCTCCCCATTTTCCCAAAACTTAGGAGGAAAAAAAATTAGGGACATCTGGGAGGCGAATTGGTGATAAACACACATTTCTGAATGGAAACAGCTTCAGGGCAGATTTATTTTGCGCTAAACCAAAACTTATGCGACAAAGTTTTTTTTTTAGTCATGATGTCATCGCGCACACCCCTTTTTATCGATAAAAGGCCATTTGAATGGAAACTGGCAGAAGGCGGCAAATGTCGCAATTTTACTTTGGCGATAACAAAATAGCGGATGGAAGCTAGGCAATAGACATGACAGGCTACATCCTTATTAGCAGGACTCTGCGCCTTAACCTTAGAACTATAAAACAGACTTGATTGCCAGATCACCACTTCATAACCTCAGACTAACCAGAAACAATGACCTAGTATCAATAACACAGATTTTTAATAACTACATTAAACTACCTTTACTTGAACACAAAATGCATGCATCCCTCCATACAAATAAACATCTCCGTCACTTTGTTGTTAAAGTCGCCCACTTGTTGAAGTTTCGATAGCCTCTCTTTCTTGATATTTCATTTACATTAACTTTGCCAAATCTGCGCAGGTTGTCAATGCTTACTCTGCAGATATCCATTTTAGTGCTTGATAATGCATTAGTTACGTGAACTTGAATGTATTGACACAAAACTACAATCAGATAGTGTGACTGAAGGAAGGAGCTTCTGATTGGCTTACTCATTTTGATAAGCAGGCTTACCTTGGTCATTTGTAGTAGCGGGTGTGATTCAGTTTGAATGAACATACAGTGTTGAATGGAAGGGTGGTTAACAATGGAATCAGAGAAAGCATACCATAAAGTGCTTATACATGAGGGTGGTACCAAAGCGAATAAATGAATATATGTCTGTACTGCTCAACTGAGATGAAAGATGACGAATTTGATTGGAAACAGAAGTTTATATTAACAATTATATTTAAACATTTCATGGTGTCATTTTTAATTTCACCCTTCTGTTAGGTAAGCACTGCTTCCCTTGCTTATGTGGACAGCATGGCCCTGAATGTAGGCTATAGGCCTATCTTCATGTATATTTTATCAACCAAACCTTTTAAGAATATTTATATATAATGTTTTGCTTACCGCCCACCCCATCACATGGATATTTAATATAATTTTTGCTGATTTTCCGAAAGGAAAAAAAATCTAGATTGTGATATATTCCATTACCGTAATATAAAATGACTTATACCGTGATATAGAATTTTGGTCATATCGGCAAATCCTGGTTGTAAGTGTAAAGAATGTGTAAATATTGAATTATTTAAAGGGGCAGTTATACATTATGAAACATTTTAAATATTGACAACAGCTTGTATCATTTTTATAAATGTAATTTCATGACATATAAATTGATAAAACATAAAATTTGTACATTTTTAAAAAGCTAAACTGAAATATGAAGTAAAATATACACATTTACTATAGCACATGAAACATTTGTATGAATACTATATACACAGTATGTGACAAAGCACTCTGCCTCGTTTGTTTAATATCTTTTTTTTTTAGTTGTTTTTTAGTTGTCTGGCGAGTAAAAAAAAAAAAAAAACATTTACTAGCCAAAGCGACTCTTTTCTCCAACGTGTCCATAGAGGGTTGTTAGAGTTTAAATTCCATACAATACAACTAAATGTGGCAGTTAATTAAGCAATATAAGTTTGATTTTACAGTTTAAAAAGGATGAGAGTGATATCAAGTAACTGTCATTTCAGACACAGTATTATTATTTTATTTTTTTTTGCTCTACCAATGAAAATAGTGTGGTGACAATGTTGTAAACCATAGAATTTGAATTCTATGGTGTGAATATGGACAAGGAATGTAGTGAAACATTCTTGGAACTCTACGTCCAATCAAATTAGTGCACCGGGACTAAGGTTGTTTAATTAGAAGTTGACAGTCAATACACAATAGCATATTGCACATCTACAACCATAGTGTTTCAGAGATATTTCTCTATGATCTCAACTAAGACGGACTGTTGTATCTAGTCATTTATTATTTTAATCAGGAAACTGATTGAAGGTTGTGTTGATATAAACCTGAGCTTTGAAGGTTTCTCTAAAGATTGTCTTTCGTTTTATTTATTTATTATTATTAGAATTTTGTTATTATTATTACATTTTGACATCTCTTTGACACAAATGATATTGTTTTCCTTTTAGTGCCATTCAGGAATAATGGGAGGGGGACACTATGTGACTTATGCCAAAAACCCTAACGAAAAATGGTACTGTTACAACGACAGCAGCTGCAAGGTATGATCCTCGCTCTCTGTGTTTGTTCTTTGACGTCTCAGACATTATCATTGTTTAGCACACTTTGCAGCTTTCTGCACAGTGAGAACATGAAGATATTAATACATACATGGAAAATGTTCAGACAACAAAGTATTACACAGCAGTTGAAACAAACTCTTTCATGTGTTCTCTTCAGGAAGTTCAATCGGATGAAATTGACACAGATTCAGCTTACATCCTGTTCTACGAGCAGCAGGGAGTGGACTACTCACAGTTTTTGCCAAAAACAGAGGGCAAAAAGATGACAGACACCACTAGCATGGACGAAGATTTTGAATCAGACTACAAGAAGTACTGTGTGCTTCAGTGATGTCATGCTCTTCCACATAAAAAGACACTAGTGGAGTTCGTCAGTATGCCAGTGCAATGAAGACTGAAACTGCAGCGCTGCCCCAGAGGACCATCATTTGTTGAAAGCACAACATATCAGTTAGTCGAGCGGCCTGATTAAGTCACTGACTGTGCTTTCAGAATAGAGGTACCTGCCACCTCAGTTAGATGAGTGAGGGGGTAAGTGAGATACAACATGTGAACGAGTGAATAGAGAGAGATCTGTACCGATTATGTCGTTGCCAAGCAAACAAAATTATTCAGTACTGGACTGGAAGTTAGCCAATCCCTCGATAGCATGATTATCAGACAAAATTGGGCATTCTTTCACATTGCAGCCCACACATGCAAATCTAAAAATTGCATAACGATAAAAAATGATATGTGTTTATATAACTGTATCACAAGCATTTGCTCCTTTTATTGTTATTTTTTGGAACGCTAATAGCGAGAATCAATTATTTTAATTAGAAATTGCGTTGATCTAAATAACAGCTATTGAAGAGCCCTAAAGATTTCTCTAAATGTTTTTTCCCATGTTTTGTTTAATATTTTTTTCTGTTTTTTTTTTTTTTTTTTTTTTTTTTTTTTTTCATTTTTGTTAGTTTTTTCTCATGTTTTTGTTGTTTTGTTAAAATTGTTATTTCATGTTTTTGTTTTTTCATATTGTTTTGTTTCTGTTGGTCTTTTTTTTTTCTTTCCATGTAATTTCCGTACACTACCTCACATTTTTGCCATTAATTGGCCAATTGTTAATTCAAAATCCATGTGACAGTATTATATCATTGGGAGGCGGTAGAATACTTTCTTTATGGACAAAATTCACTTTACAAAAAGTTCCATAATATTTCATTATAAAATATTTCTTTACCACTTAATAAAATTTCCTCCCTCTGCTCATCTGCCAAATTATGCATATAATATTTAGTTGTTGTTTGCTTGTAAATCTTATTTAAGATGGTTTATTGTCATGCTTCATTTCTCTTTTAAAGAGTAAATGTAAAGCAAGTTATTTTTATGAAGAAGTTCACTTTGCCTAAACTGGTGCTTTCAAACACATTCACGTTCTAGTCTTAGCAATCAGATCAAACCACAGCGTCCTCTCAACAATAGTGCCATAACCATACATTGTTTTCCTGTTTTTACTGTAGTTCTTGCTTCACTACATACTGCTGACAGCAGAAACTAAAAACGGCAACCAGACACATATCTGATCAATATTGTCTCACAAGGGAAACTTCACATGTCCAAGCCAAAGTTTGCAACTGGCTATGTACATTGTTTTAGGGAATTATTGAATACTGTTGAAGAAAGCATAAGAAAGAGGTCCGTTGTATGGACATTGTTATTTGTGTGAATGTCTTGTTAGAATGGATGAAAATTCACAACTTTTGCTCTTAGAGAACAGCACTCTGCCTAAAGCGTTGAAATCTCTGGAGTTCTGTGTCGGAGGGTGTTCCAGGTTACTAGCAGCCTTTCTGTTGAGCCAATCTTAATTACCACTGTGAAATATGTATGAAATATTGAATGGCTCTTATCTTCAACTGAATGAGCTCCTCCTATGAGTGGGGCATTAAAACATTTGGAAGTCATTGGGAATCATTCATCGATACCTATTTTGCTGCTGTAGTACTTTAAAAAATTGTACTTAAAAAATATTCTAACTTAATGTATGCCATTAAAAAAAAAAAAAAAAAAAAAGGTTTTATCCCTGTCGGAAAAAAAAGAGAAAATCTTTGTGAAAGAAACGCAACTATTACTGTACGTAATTCAATTAATCAAGATTAATGCAAATATGTTATATGAACTGTAAACAATTTGTAGATATTTAATTTTAAAAGAAATAAAATGACTATCCAACATTGAAAAACAAATGTACAAGATTGTCTTCCTAAACAATGTTTCGCTCTTCTCAAACTGAAATCTGGCTTCACTTGTAATTATAAGTGTGCATTTAGTCTAACTAAAGGCTGCATTAATATTACAGTAATGGTAAACATACAGCTGCATTTTTAACTTTCACAGTTTATTGATACAGGGATAACTAATATGGCAAAAATGATCACTTTTCAAGTAGTGCAATCAACTACTGATGTGTGTCTTTGTCCTTGTTTGTCAGTCATAATTTTGTTAAATTAATTTTGATGAACTGCTAGAAATGTATTCATTTAATTAACTTTATTTTGTAAAGTGTTGTTTAAAGAATTAAATTTACATTGCACTGACAAATGTACATACATGTTTTGTAAATAAACCAATGAAAAGGATGTATTTGAAAATGAACTGTACAAATGTATTTGTAGTTGTATATGGAGTGATACTGTTGATCTGTAACACTTATTCAAGAAACAAATTAAATGCAGCCAAATGCAGTAGCGCTTGTGTCTCTTCTGTTTCACAGATTTACATGAAAGAGAGTGTTTATTTAATGTGCATGGCTTGATAGTGGATGATGCGAGGTGTTTGAACAGCAAAGAGGAAACCACACACCTCCCTCTGTTGGGCTCTTTACCGTCCAGTGCCATCAGTCAGACTTTCTTGAATTAAAGCCACATTTGACATTTTAATTAACCTAATACAGGACATCTACTGTCCTCCCTTGACTGTGTGTCAGTTTTTCCTCCAGAATGTTTCCCTTTAGTGATATATGCAAACTAAACTCGATCACAATCGTCATCTCAAGACCCTGTTTGTGCGCTTGTTAGGTCACATAGATTTTCACAGTTTGTATATTTGGAGGCTAGCATGCTTTAGTCAGGAAATGCATTGATCTGCACGCTGTGCTACTTATAGAAATGTTCTGCTCTAAACCACAAGCACTGTAGTCTAGAATTGTGGTGTATTGTTCTGAAGAGCACCTCACCCTCAGTGGTCTTCATGCATGCTGAAGAAGGGTAGAAAATAGTACGCGTTATATAATGATTTTAGGCTGGGATTGTGTGGAAGCTCCGTTTAATTTTTTCCTAAAAGGTAAGCAAAATATATTTTACACTTCTACTTTTCAGGTTTTACATTTACATTTGTATTTTGTATTATCATCAGGTATTTTTTATTTATTTTGCTTTTCTGTTTTGTTTTTTGCTTTGCCTTTTTGCTTTGCTTAGTTTTGCTTTGTTTTTTTGTTTTGTTTTTGCTTTACTGTTTTTTTTTGTTTGTTTAACTTTGTTTGCTCTTTGTTTTGGGTTTTGTTTTTGCTTGCTCTGCTTTTTTGTTTTGCTTTGGTGTTTTGCTTTGCTTAGTTTTGCATTGCTTTTTTGTTTTGTTTTTGCTTGCTTTGTTTTTTGCTTTGATTTTTTGTTTTATTTTGGGGTTTTTGTTTTGTTTTGAGGATATAAAATTAATCACATCAAAATCTACCAAAGGGCTGTAATACAATACACATATAATCTTTGTTTTGTTTTTTTCCCTCTTTTAGTACTGTTCGAATAGCTCTCTCAGATGACTTCAACTTTTTTATGCTTTCTATTTCATCATGACAAATTCACAAGGACTCAGTAAGTATATTTGCATATACATTTGTTTCAATAGCTGTTAAACTATATACACAATTTCATAATAAGAGGACAAATGTATGCTTTAAATGATACAAATTAAGATTTATAATGCATATTGGAAACTGTGTTTGGGTATAATGGGGATTATCTGTTGTATTTCACCTCTTCTTTTACAGATAGCATTGAACAAATCATCCTAATCTCTCTCTATGCTGTTACTGTCCTCTTCATGATCGTGGTTGGATTCCTTTGCCTAAAAAAGTACATTTTATTAAGCACTACGTTTAAAAATAGTTACCCTTATAGACCCTTTTTCTTTCTGATAAAACTTGGTCATGTGTTGTACTATTTTAAATTAGCATCCAAGCATAATTGTATTACATTTTAAAAAAAATACAATATAAATCAGCACTGGTAAAACTTTACAAAAATGTTGTATTTGTTAAAATGAACTAACAATGAAAAATACTTTTACAGCATTTATTAATCATGTTAATTTCAACATAAATTAATAAATTTTTAACACAAAGTTGTTTACATCAACATTAGTTAATGCATCATGAACTAACAATGAACAATAATAAATGTTGTAAAATATATATTGTTCATTGTAAGTTCATGGTAATTAATGTAACCTAACACTAACCTTATTGTAAAATGTTACCCACATTTACAAATTCTCAGCTTCCGTTTCTTTTCTAAGGTATCGGTCAATGAGGAAGGTCATACGAGAGCTGAGACGTGGGAGTCCTGCTGTGAGCCTCAAAGTTCAAGATTCTCCCCCTCTGTCTACCATCGTCCCGGTCCCTCCTGAACCAGTGGACACCACTGCAGCAAGGCCGTTACAACGACAACAAACAACAAATGACAAAAATTCAAGCTGTAGATTTCCCTGGAAGCCTCTCCAACAGGTACTCTACATTGTAGTTGAAAATAAGCCTTTTTATTGATGAATAACATAATAATTAGGGCATATGCTTACATTTAGCTTTAAGACACATATCAAATGTGTAAATGTATATAATGTAGTCAAATGTGATTGATTGACTTGTATAGTGCTCAAACAATGATCTTCAGGTACCCCGGATCACAAAAGCAGACCTGAGCCTCATTCAGCTCATGAAGGCGGGGAGAGAAGGGGTGTTCTACAAAGCTAGAATTACAAGAGGCACTTGTAAAGGCCACTCGTTGATCACTTGCAAAATTGGAAAAGAAGGTAGAACAGCATGAGAAAGTATTTTACTGCCATCTTACACATTTAAATGCATGCAGATATTTTTGGGATCAAGATGTGTGAAAATCTTAAATATGATCTTGCAGTTGTTTAGATCATGTTTTCGCCATCACTTGCAGGTATTACCCCTAAGCAGATGCAAAATGAGGTCTCTATAATGAGAAAACTTGCTTATCATAAAAATGTAATGCAGCTGATAGACTGGAATACAACGGAGGGTAAGACACACTGCTCTATTCTTGTGATCTACTATTGCATTATGTGACTTTAATGAAGAATCACTATTGCAGGTATGCAGCAAAATATACAAATCAATTTTCAAAATTTTCAAATTTTGATTGGCTTAGTATTTGGTATGTCCTGCTTGCGCTTTACCGGCAACATGCGCTCAAGATGGCATGGACTTCACAAGTTTGTGCAAAACCTGATGATGATCCATGTTGATTTAAGAATGCTCCAAAAAGCATCTTGTGTGCTTCAGTGGTAGCAAAGAAATCTGACCTTTCATACTAAGATGTTAACCTAGTCAATGTCACAAATTGCTTATCTGAAAAGTGAGTTAAATATTTCTTATTCAACATAACATCCTAAAACTCCTAAAATTTTATTTCCACGTTTAAATTAGATTTTCAATCCCATATGTTCAATGTGGAATTTTAAGCAGCACTATATATAAAGAATATGCCGTAAGAATGTTATTTTGTTTGAACTATGTTAAAGGAATATTCCGCTCAATCGAAAGCATTTGTGGCATGATGTTGATTACCACAAAAATGTTGACTTGTCCCTCGTTTTCTTTAAAAAAAAAAAAAAAAAAAAAGTTACAAATCTGGGTTACAGAGAGACACAATCAGTGTTGGGTGTAATCCGATTACAAAGTAATTAGTTGCTGTAATCTATTTTTGGGCAAAAAAAGTAGTGTAATACATTACATTTTTAAATTCTTGTAATCAGATTACAGTTACTGACTTTCAATGAAAGTAATAACTTTAAAGTACATTACTTGTGGGGGCCTGGGGTAGCTCAGTGAGTATTGATGTCGACTACCACCCCTGGAGTCACGAGATCGAATCCAGGGCGTGCTGAGTGACTCCAGTCAGGTCTCCTAAGTAACTAAATTGGCCCGGTTGCTAGGGAGGGTAGAGTCACATGGGGTGACCTCCTTGATGTCACTATAACGTGATGAGTTGTGCGTGGATGCTGTAGAGAATAGCGTCCACACCTACTATGTCTCCACGGTAATGCGCTCAACAAGCCACATGATGAGATGCGCGGATTGACGTCTCAGACACTGAGGCAACTGGGATTCGTCCTCCACCGCCCGGATTGAGGAGAGTCACTACGCCACCAGGAAGACTTAGAGCGCATTGGGAATTGGGCATTCCAAATTAGGGAGAAAAAAAAAAGTACATTACTTGGGTAACAAATATTTAAAAAAAAAAAAAAAAATTTATTTATTTAATACAGGAAAAATATTAATTAATATGTATGCCTTTTTGTGTTCCTGTGACAGCTGAAGTGTGTGCGACAATTAACGAGTAAAAAATAGAAATTATTTAGAATTTGTTGAGTGGAAAAACAAAAACATTTTGTGACAAGTGTTTTAGAAAGTAACTTAAAAGAAAAGTAATTAGTAATGTGATCATTTTTCAATAAAAGTATAAGTAATCTGATTATAATTTAAGAGAAGAAGTTAGTAATTTGTAGTGGATAACTTACATACAACGCTGCATACAATGGAAGTGAATGGAGCCAATCCGTAAACATTAAAATACTCACTGTTTCAAAAGTAAAGCCACAAAACATATTATGTGTATTAATGTGATTTTAGTGTCATTAAACCACTTATTAACCTTTTCTTTGTGGTTATATTCAAATGTACAACTTTTTACAGCAACTTAGCACCATAAACTCAAAAATGTAAACAACTTTACAGCTCAAATAATGCACAAGTTTTAACCGATGATTTAATCTTTAATGTTTCTATGAACTTATAAGTTTCACATTTCTGCTTTTAAACCCTATAAATATTGGCCCCATTGATTTCCTTGTGTTAGTGCCTCACTGTAAAAGGAGAGACGAGTCAAAATGAATTTTTGTGTGAAAATGAACACTGTTGATTAAGCTTAACTTGTATTGAACCCGGAATATTCCTTTAATGAACCCATTCATACGTGTTAACGCACAGTCAATATTGAAATGCGATATTGCAAGCATTTTCTCTCATTTAATATTATTTACATTCCTTTTAGAAAAACTTGTCAAACTAAAATATACTAATATAGTTGTTTCCATCATGTGACCAAAATGGTGTCTGTTTCCTCAGAGCCATATGTGCTGATCATGGAGTTCATAAGCTTCGGCACGCTGCGCAGTTTTATTCAGAAACACAAAGAGAATCTGAGGACCGACCCTGATCTGCAGAGCCAATACACTATCGCATCCTACCACATCGCCTTGGCCATGGAACACTTGCGCTCAAAAATGGTATCACAAGCGGGCACACACAATAGAGCTAATCTCAAAGTGATAGTGGAAAGGATGATATTGAATGTTTTCTGTGTACTCTCCAGATAGTGCATTGTGACCTTGCCTTGAGGAATATTCTGGTGAGTCGTTTCCCCTGGGAGGTGAAAATAACAGAGTTTGGCCTGGCCAGGGACTTGACCCGCATGAGGAGTAGGCGCAGTAGCAGGAAAAAACAACACAAGGTGAACTAATAACCAATGGCAGCTGTTCTAGCCAGGATCCTCATTGATCATCCTCCTAAATCTGTCTCTCCCCAATGTTATTAGGAACGTGTGCCACTGCGTTGGTACCCTCCGGAGTATTTCCGGAACAACTACTATAGCTTTAAGGGAGATGTCTGGGCATTTGGTATTTTGCTGTGGGAAATGCAAACATTTGGTGAGAGAATATCTGATAATTGGTCCATAAACAAGATTTTTGCTTTTAATTAATAAATGTCACAAATTGAATAGCCATTATTGGATATATTGGATTTTAAATTTCACAGGAACCTTACCTTACCCAAACCTGAACTCATCTGAGCAAGTGGTGTACAATATCTGTGCTGGAAATAAGAATGCTGTTCCCAGCACCTGCCGTCCAGAGATGTGAGTTTGAATTATTTATTGTCATTGCAATAGGCCTACTGTCATTGTCAAGATGCTGAACATTTTTTAATATGGTGCTTTGTGTTTTCAATAATTATTGGAATTAATGTTGTATTTAAAATGTAGAGAACAGGTCATGCAAGAGTGCTGGTTGGATCCTTACACGTCCAGACCTTCATTTACAGACATTGTCAGAACCCTGGAGAATATTGTGGAAAGTGACGGGGTGAGTCACCATAGGCTTTGATTCATTCTGAAATCTTTATACCTTTGTCCTGCAGATAAGTGATAAGGCATTATCGGTCTGTTGCAGGATTATGTGGACGTTAGCAACCAAAGGGTCATGAATGCAGAAGACACTGAACTAAAATAAGCAACTCATTGCTTCACACACACCTAATAACCAGCGGTGGAACTAGGATGTGATCTTTGGGGGGGCATTTTGATTTTTAAGGTGGGCAGCTGTTTATCTCTTTGTCGTATGGAGAGGCTACTCCTTGATCCTTTAGCTTGGGTTGGTCCCCTTGATCGTGTTTCGCCATTGGTTCCAGCAGCTTCGGAAGTGTTGGTGAGGGAGGGGGGCAATGATAGGGCCAATGCCTCTTAGACATGGCCATGCTATTAACTCAGTTCATTTTGTGACAATGTTTCTAATGTAACACTGTTGATTGTGTACATACTTTTAACAATGTTTGTATATAAGGACATTACACAACTCTAATAACCAAATGTTAATATTTTGATACGTTTCCTTGTACAATTTTGAAAATAAAATCTTCCAAACATTATCACATAATGTGTCAAAATAAGACCATCTGTATTATTTAGAAACTTTAGTTTCATCATGTTTTCATCGCCTAACTCAATTCTGACTTGTGTGCAGACACCAGGGTAGGGTTGCACCAGTTGTGCATAAGGTCTCACGTAAGTTAGGAGGTAAAGTTCACACTAAGGGCTTAGTAACTACTAGTTAGTTTGTAACTTAAGTCAGTGCTTAATTTGGTTGCACCACCTGTTCTTAAGGTAAGACTTAACTAGTAGGTTGTAAGCTCGCCGTAATGCGTAGTCGCATAATATGACCTTTAACTTTAAAAAGCCTTCAAATTTTAACACAGTGTTAAAAAGCCGTGAACTTCAATTTGATCTATTTACAGTTAATGTTCAAACCTTGTCTGCTCGTGTAACTCTCAGCTGTAATAAATTATATCCCCATTAAAATACGATGCGTATAATAATTAGTATATTTGCCCTGTGTAAATAACAATAAATAAGAACTGTATCTAAAATAAATAAGGAGTGATAAATAAATGCTAATACAACAGGCCGGAAAAATAGACATTTATTCATTTTAATATCTTATATACTTCATTTATGTTGAAATTTGACATCGGGCAACACATCCTGTAAACTGCACCGTTAGAACAGTTTCACGCTGAAGAGCCGCTTAAAAGTAAAAATGTTTTCTCTTGCTCGCTTAAATATAAACGAGTGCCAACATCATAATATATGTCGAAATGATTGATGCCTATTACGCAAAACATGAGCACTTTGATGTCATTAAATGAGTCTGCTTTTTTTATTCCAACTGTTACTCCTGGTCGGAGGCTTCTGTAAAAATTGTGTTTATACATAGGGTTATGTCCTACCTAAATTTAATGGTGCAACGCTCAAATATTTAGTAGTGCGTAAATTTTGACTTAGTGCCCATTTACGCCACAACTAGTCTAAGTTGTAACGTATGTATAGCTGGTGCAACCGGCACCTAGACTTGTGTGTGTGTGTGTGTGTGTGTGTGTGTGCGTGCGTGTGTGTGTGCGTGCGCGCTGCAGTGGCTTTGGTTATATGAAGCGCACAGGCGCGCGCCGCACGGACATGCATCAGATTTGTGTTTTCGGTTAAATTGCATTGCTTTTACAAGCGTTGATTTGATTGGGTGGGTTACTGCGTTGCAGATATACATAGATCCATTTCCTTTTTCCGGGATTATCAATCTAAATGAATGCACTGACAAATAAAGTAAATTGTTAAAACTTGAACTTTTACACAGCAGATTTATACTGGGGCACGTGTTCCAGTAAAAGGGGTCCAGTGACCCGCCTGATTTACTCACTCTCATGCCATCTTCAGAAGTGATATGATAGGTGTGGGTGAGAAACATATAATATTTTTAATTCTATAAATCTCTACCTTTGGCCAGCCCTGACCAGTAGGTGGAGATATGCACGAAGAATGCTAATTACCCAAAAACAAAATAATGTGAAAGTGAAAGTGGAGATTTATGGTATAAAAAAACATAATATTGATCTGTTTTTCACCCACACCTATCATATCGTTTCAGAAGATATTAATTTAACCATTGGAGTCTTATGGATTACTTTTATGCTGCTTTTGTGCTTTTTGGAGATTCAAAGGACTGACCCCATTCACTTGCATTGTATGGACCTACAGATCTGAGATATTCTTCTAAAAATATTTGTTTGTGTTCTGTAGAAGAAAGTCAAACACATCTGTGATGGCATGAGGCTGAGTAAATGATGAGAGAAATGTCATTTTTGGTTGAACTATCCCACAGCAGTGCTATCTTCAGGTCTCTTCAATGGGTTGTACAGTTGTTTAAAGTTTTTTTGGATCATTCCGCTGATAAAACATTGAAAAAATAACCAAGAAATTTAGATGTGATCTAGGAACTTTTGGGCAGCTTTATCAGTGCATGTCATTGAAGAAACAGTATCCCTCACAGCCTTGTTTTCATTCCCATCAAAAATCAAAGATGGTGCTACTGTGAATAAGGAGCTGTTGAGGTTGTAGTCCACAAACCCGGATGAGAATTCACCAATAGTTCCCTCTGGATTTTCCTATTGTTTTTATAATTGGGTTTTCAAAAAAGTCTGTGGAAAACATTACTTAATGATTTGAGGACGTTTTGTTCTACAACTTACTTTAAATACCTCAAATGTGAATTTTGAAGCCGCCGTGTGTTTGATAAAAACTATATGCATAAACAGTTAAAGTTTAGCAATAATTTGTGGAATACACAGTTAAGTCTATTTATATTATCCAACATATCCTCTTCTGCCATTACATACATTCCACTGTACATAATATACTGTATTTTTGTACTTTATATAACAGATTTGTATTAGATTTGCTCTATGTATGTATGAAGGTGTGTGTCTGTGTGTATGTATGTATATAATAATTTTATTTTTGTATTATTATCTATGTCTTGCTGCTGTTTTTGTATTGTTTATGTATTGTTGTGCACTGGAAGCTCCTGTCACCAAGACAAATTCCTTGTATGTGTAAGCATACTTGACAATAAAGCTCATTCTGCAATACAATCCGGCTTCAAAATTAATGTTTGAGGTATGACTGTAATTTATGTTGTAGAACAAAATACAAATCGTTAAGTAATTTTTCCACAGACCTTATTTTACTCATAAGTAGAAAACCCCTATTATAAAAACCCATCTTAAAAATTGGCAAATTAATATTTCCGGGATTTTGGACTTCAGAGGCTTGTGCTTCACTTTCAATTTTCCTTCAGATTTCACAATAGTAAGTTATAATAGTTACTACAATGATTGAATAAATATTAATTTAATGTGGTATCTTTTTAAAACAGTACAAAAAGCTTTCAAAATATATATTTTTTTCTTTAACTGATGACAGATGTGGTCAATGCTTTAATGTTGTATCTAACTGGAGTATCTAAGGCATTCTGGAGAGAAACAAATTGTTACTATGGTAGTTTGTAAGGGTTGTGTTTTACGGTTATGCTCCGTGATAATTAGCCAATGAGCAATCAGGAATCCGCCTATTTCAGGAATCAACCGAGCTAATTGGCCAATGGGAAGCGAGACCAGTAATAACCGAGCAGAAAGACCAATCAGAAACGGGGGAGCTACACGCTAGTCGACACAGACCACTGTTGCCACACAACTCTGACGGAGGAGGGACTTGTGAAATAGTTACCATTGACTAACGTCATTCGAAATGTTTCTTCGCGTCTTAGAAATTGTGTATTTCATTTATTTTGCATCGCACATTCCAATCACTGTCCTCATTGATTGTTAAGCTTTATTTCCTGAACATGTGTATCCATCCGCGGTAAGTTTGTCTGTGTCATAAATCGTGAGTGAGCACATATCTAGGTTAAGGGTTAATGTGATTATTTGTTTTACAGCTGAAAAACGTATTGCAGTCGTATGCTGCCGAATTCAAGGATCCAATGGTGATGGACCCACCTGTGTGGTTTAGATCTTTTGTGTTCTGTGAGGCTCTTGTGCAGCTGCCCTTTTTCCCCGTCGCAGCGTGCGCTTTTCTGAAGGGTCAGTTCTGGTCAATCCATTCGTTCTGTCGTTTGAGTAAATTATTTATGAAATCAGAAGTTTTGAGTGGCCCAATAGTGACACCTAGTGGTGACAATATAGGGCTTTATACAATAGTCACATCATCCCTGCCTATTTCTTTGTTTATTAGGTGGCTGCAAATGGATCAGAACACCAGCAATTGTTTATTCCGTTCATGTGGCCACCACTCTGGTCCCCATTTTAGGCCACATCCTTTTCCATAACTTTCCTCTGGTACCACATCCAGGTCCGCAAACTCTGCACGAGCGTCTGACCCTTGTGTCTATTTATGTTCCATATCTTATCATCCCTATCATGATTCTGCTCACCATGCTTTTCAGCACAGCTTATAACTCATCCGCTCCAAGTGGAAGAGCTTCCTCAAAGTCCAAGAAAAAAAGATAGACGTCAGTTCATCCCTTCCATAGACTTATACACATTCCACTATCATTTTGATATATGTATGTATGGCTGGATTCATTGTAAATTACTTGTGAAATATAATCTGGTACTGATTACAAATTTGGAAATTTTATGAAGCCTTTGAACATTAAAGGGATAGTTCGCCAACGATGAAAGTTCTCATGCCATCCCAGATGCATATGACTTTCTTTTGTTGAACACAGATTTGTATTTTTTTTTTTTTAAATCTCAGCTCTGTAGGTCCATATAATGTAAGTGAAAGGTGGCCAGAACTTTGAAGGTCCAAAAAGCACATAAAGGCAGCATAAAAGTAATCCATAAGACTGCAGTGTTTAAATCCATGTCTTCATTATTGATAACTGTTGTGGGTGAGAAACATCTTTTTTTTACTGTATATTTCCAATTTCACTTTTTTGTTTTTGACGATTTGCATTCTTTGTGTATGTCTCAACCTACTGGACAGGGAGGAGAATTTATAGTAAAAAAAAAATAACAAATATTGATCTGTTTCTCACAGAAAACTATCATATTTTTTTCTGAAGACATGGACTTAACTACTGGAGTCTAATGGATTACTTTTATGCTGCTTTTATGTGCTTTTTGGACCTTTAAAGTTCTGGCCACCATTCTCTAACATTATATGGACATACAGGGCTGAGAAATTCTTCTAAAAAAATCTTTATTTGTGTTCCAGCAGAAGAAAGTTAAACACATCTGGGATGACATGGGGGTGAGTAAATGATAAGAGAAATGTCATTTTTGGGTGAACTATCCTTTTAAGATTTTTTTCATTTGGTTGCCATTGCTTCCTTATGTTTTGCACTTTTTGACGTAAAGCAGTAATTGTTTGCATATTTTGTTTACCAAAGACAAAATACACATAATTGCAAAATATATTTTTATTCAAGTGTACTTCAAATTTTTCAAATATTGAGAACACACCTGATGATCTACACAGTAAGGTAAATGTAAACAAATAATAAATTAATGCACTATTTGGTCTGCTTTCTATCCAATGCTAAATATGTTTGGTGTGGTCCCACAATTAAAATGTAAAGATGTCATGAGAATATGATAAAGTCAAATTGTAAATGGGTTCAAGTCACAAACAGCAGTTTAAGTACAAATCATAAAGAAAAAAAAAACATTTATCCCATGACGTCTCATGATGGAATTATTTACAGTAACATGCAAATACTGTATTTTCCTGTTGTAAAAAATATTAAATTTACAGAGTAATTTTCCATATAAATAGTATAAATAACTTAATTTGTATATAAATAGTATTCATTTGAGATTATGATCTATTGTGGGAAGTGTGTTTTCCCTGGAACTGGCCATGCAACAGCACTCAATGTTAAAACAATAGAGTTGAAGGTTGTCACCTATTGACTCAATTAACCTATAACTTGGGGCCAGCACTTATTAGAAAGTCACTGTAAGAGAGCTGCATAGCATCACTTATCTTGTCCAATAGACAGGATGTTATAGAAGAAACAAATCTTGAAAACAAACGGCACTCATTTTTGCAGTATAAACTGGTCAATGAATTCATTCTGCTCTGCTTCCACTTTTTGAAGAGCTTCATATTCTATTCGATATCTGCCAAATAAAAGAGAATTGTAATATTTTTATGGTCTCATTACAGTTAGAATTTAATGCACAAATGGATTATTGATCACCACGTATTCTGAATACAGGCCAAATATGACTGTGTACCTTTCCAACTGCATTTTCTTTTCTGCGATCAGAGACTGAAGCTGTTGCTGTTGGGCCTCGCGTTGCTTTTCAACTGATTTCAAGATATTTCTTGCACCTATGGCCTGTAGAATAATCATCAAGGTCCTCTGAATGAACATAATACTAATGTGGACTGATATTCATTATACAGTGCATCCGGAATTATTCACAGTGCTTCACTTTTGCCACATTTTGTTATGTTACAGCTTTATTCCAAAATGGATTCAATTCATTATTTTCCTCAAAATTCTACAAACAATACCCCATAATGACAACGTGAAAGAAGTTTGTTTGAAATCTTTGCAAATTTATAAAAAAAAATAAAATAAAATAAAAAAAAAATCTAAAAAATAAAAATCACATGTACACAAGTATTCACAGCCTTTGCTCAATACAATGTTGAAGGACCTTTGGCACCAATTACAGCCTCAAGTCTTTTTGTGTATGATGCTACAAGTTTGGCACACCAATTTTTGGGCAGTTTCTCCCATTCTTCTTTGCAGGACCTCTCAAGCTCCATCAGGTTCAAGTCTGGGCTCTGGCTGGGCCTCTCAAGGACAATCACAGAGATGTCCCGTAGCCACTCCTTTGTTATCTTGGCTGTGTGCTTAGGGTTGTTGTCCTGTTGGAAGATGGACCTTCACCCCAGTCTGAGGTCCAGAGCGCTCTGGAGCAGGTTTTCATCAAGGATGTCTCTGTACATTGCTGCATTCATCTTTCCCTCAATCCTGACTAGTCTCCAAGTTCCTGCTGCTGAAAAAAATTCCTATACAGCATGATGCTGCCACCACCATGCTTCACTGTAAGGATGGTATTGGCCAGGTGATGAGCGGTGCCTGGTTTCCTCCAGACATGACATTTGCCATTCAGGCCAAAGAGTTCAATATTTGTTTCATCAGACCAGAGAATTTTGTTTCTCATGGTCTAAGAGTCCTTCAGGTGCCTTTTGGCAAACTCCAGGCGGCTGTCATGTGCCTTTTACTGAGGAGTGGCTTCCATCTGGCCACTCTACCATACAGGCCTGATTGGTGGAGTGCTGCAGAGATGGTTGTTCTTCTGGAAGGTTCTCCTCTCTCCACAGAGAAACGCTGGAGCTCTGTCAGAGTGACCATCGGGTTTTTGGCCACCTCCCTGACTAAGGCCCTTCTCCCGCAATCGCTCAGTTTAGCCGGGCCGCCAGCTCTAGGAAGAGTCCTGGTGGTTCCAAACTTCTTCCATTTACGGATGATGGAGGTCACTGTGCTCATTGGGACCTTCAATGCTGCAGAGATTTTTCTGTACCCTTCCCCAGATCTGTGCCTCGATTCAATCCTGTCTCGGAGGTCTACAGACAATTCCTTGGACTTCATGGCTTGGTTTGTGCTCTGACATGCACTGTTAACTGTGGGACCTTATATAGACAGGTGTGCCTTTCCAAATCATGTCCAATCAACTGAATTTACCACAGGTGGACTCCAATCAAGTTGTAGAAGCATCTCGAGGATGATCAGTGGAAACAGGATGCACCTGAGCTCAATTTTGAGTGTCATGGCAAAGACTGTGAATAGTTATGTACATGTGATTTTTGTTTTGTTTTTTATTTTTAATAAATTTGCAAAGATTTCAAACAAACTTATTTCACGTTGTCATTATGGGGTATTGTTTGTAGAATTTTGAGGAAAATAATGAATTTAATCAATTTTGGAATAAGGCTGTAACATAACAAAATGTGGAAAAAAGTGAAGCGCAGTGAATACTTTCCAGATGCACTGTAAATGTAAGTACATACCTTCATTTTTTCGGTTTCTGCTTCCTTTGCTAGTTCATCCACAATTTCAATAAGTCCACCAACAATTTTCTGAAATTGGCCAATCTCTGTTTTCAGAAACAGAAGCAATGCAAAGCAAAAGTTATTGATCTGTACACTGAAACACTAGTAGATCCCAGACATTTTATCCAAAAGACATAAATGCTGTTTGCTCTGCACATTCCAATAGATAAACTGTAATCTACAACAATAAAATAAAAAGCAAAATGAAACTCACTGTCAACAAAGTCCTCGCATTCCTCTTTGAGCTCTGTGGTTTTCTGGCTCACGTCAGGCTCAAGTACTCGTAGTTTGTTGAGTTCATCAAAATGAAGACCAGCCTCTGCCAACGGGTCTTTAGCCATGACCAGCGGACCAAAGACTGCTTGTGTGATTGATGGAAAGCTGAACGATAATGAAATATAGATATAACATTTTCAGTGATAGACTGGGTGATTCTCACGAAACCTGTCAAGAAACTGTCCTGGTCATATTTACCCCTCCCTCTATTTACCTATATATATATTTTAAGCATGACAAAAATTAACCCTACATTTTGTAGCATTAGGGATAGTTCACCCAAAAATTTTAATTCTCTCGTCATTTGCTCACACTCATGCCATCCCAGATGTGTATATCTTACTTTCTTTTGCTGAACCCAAACGAAGATTTTTAGAAGAATATTTCAGCTCTGTTTGTCCTTTCAATCCAAGTGAATGGTGGCCAGAACTTTGAAGCTCCAAAAAGCACATAAAAATAATCCATACAACTCCAGTGGTTAAATCTATATCTTCTATATAAAATATGGTGTGGGTGGCGTAGAGGGCTAAAGCACATAACTGATAATCAGAAGGTCGCTGGTTCGATCACCAAAGCCACCACCATTGTGTCCTTGAGCAAGGCACTTAACTCCAGGTTGCTCCAGGGGAATTGTCCCCGTAATAAGTGCACTGCAAGTTGCTACAAAAGCATCTGCCAAATGCGTAAATGTAAATAATGTGACAATCATAATTATTGAGGAGAATTGTCATGAAAATAATGTCACAAAAAGTCTTAATGGCCCTAAAAATAGGCTTCATTTTCTATATACAAAATGTATATTAATTTTATTGTAAAAAAAACAAATTGGGAACAGAACATATTAGTTGTCAACAACATAAAACAACGGGTCACAGTTGAACTACAAGGCTTTGCCATTGCCATTTTATTCCAACTCATTATTTCTGTTAAGCGCCCCTAAATTCAGCCAAATATTGCTGATGTTGCAGCACAATAAGCAATCACATGTGTCACCAGATCCACTGACCACAATAAACTAGCTAACCGATTAGCTAGTTAGCTGGTTTAAGTGTTCTGTTAATAAAATGCCGTTCAAAACAACTCGGATTATCCGCTCAGTAAATCACATTTACAAATGGGACGAAGAAATGCTACTGCTCACAAATATTTTTGTAAGGTCTGGGTTGGTATTGAGCTAGAAAAGATAAACAAAAGCAAACAGACCTTCACCAGACAAGTTCAGTAGCTTGGTGAACATGCATAAAACGGTCCATAATTACTCTCTCAAATTGTTACATCGACTGAGAAATTTAAATAAAGTGAAATAGATGATCAAATGGCTCCAACCTACCTTACTTTTATTTGATTATGTGGCACTTCTGCTGGAGTAACTGACCGCCTCTTCGCATCTGTCTGACAGTCTCGGCTGCCAGGCGACGACCGGTCCAACTCTTGATTAGTGGGAGGGGGGCACAAACACATTTTTTATATTTATGTCGGCCACAATGTATTGATAATAATTTACAAAACACTTTCTTTTATCCCATTACTAATAAAATAATTATATCTAACTATAAATGCCAGAGGTTCATGTCAAACGTATTTTTATAGCTAACATCTCACACCACAGTCCCCCTTGTTCTGAAATTGAAAGAGTCCGATATCTCCTGCAGTTCAGCGCCAGAACACCGTGGGTGTTGGAGGTGCAGGACGAACAACTACAGGCTGTCAAAAACAGAAGAAGATTGAGCTGCGACTAGTCTCTGTTTTAAATGATGTAAATGTACAGATTTGATATGCATATTGTGTAAGTTTGACATATGAAAGGTTGCTGCCGAATATATTTAATGCTCACTCTTGAATGGTAGTTTAAAAGAATATTCCGGGTTCAATCCAAGTTAAACGGTCTAAATGATTGGAGAAGTCTTTATTACGTTTTGATTAAAGAGGTAAAGGCTAAAAAATAAATAAACAATTGTTCACAATAAGATCAATAACGTGCATTTAGAAAATAGATAGGGGGAATTTTCATTTCATGCTGACTTTAAGCTTAATCAACAGTATTTGATGAATAATTTGGACTACCACAAGAATATTATATTATATTTTTTATAATAATAATCGGTTACAGTGAGGCACTTACAATGGAAATGATTGGGACCAATGCACCAATCCATAAAAGTTAAAATACTCTCCGTTTCAAAAGTATAGCCACAAGACATGAACAATATGCGAACCTTTTCTGTGTAAAGTTATAGCCAATTTTACAACTTCATTGCCATGATGATGTTATGTCAACAAACCCTAAAACTAGACAAAAACCATTTGCCCTTTCAATATGACTTTTAAGTAAAGATGATGAACATAAGAACTAACCAATCAAATGAAACCACTCCATATCAAAAGTTAATTTGGTAAATGTCCAAAGAAACAAACAAAAATGTCCTGTCTATTCTTCTACATCTGGGCCAACTTCCATCTTTTATATAATTTGTTGAATCTTTATTCTGATATCTGAAATCTGTTATAAAACATAGAGGTAATTTTAATTATGTGACATAAAAATTACATTATTTATTGTAATATTATTTTATCAATTGCCTTTATTTCGATGTTTAGGTTAAAATATTTTTTCATGTGTAAGTATCTATAGAAATCCCCTTGTTCCAACTCAAAATTATACTTGGTTTGAACATCTTGCAACTCACCATTACTCATTCAATTAAGAGGAGTCATATAAATTTGTGTTAATCCACTAGTGACAAAGAATGTATTAAGAGCAGGTGAGTCATTACATTGATAAGTAAACATCTACAATTCAAATGTCTCAAACATATTAAAGATAAATTAGGGAAAATCATTATTGTTTTAGCAGAAATTCACGGTCAAAGGTTGGTTTTGGCTAATATTTACGCACCTAACGTTGATGATCAGGGCTTTTTTTATTGATCACTGTGACAGGGTGGAGGGCGGGCCAGGTCGTGATGATCTGTAGCAGCTGTACAAACAAATGGATTCATTTCAGATTATTTTACTCTGGATAGGGGCACCCGGCAGGTTTGTCCTCTTTTCCCATTATTGTTCTGTCTTGCCCTGGAATCATTAGCAGCCGCAATAAGAAAGGAGGATGATTTTCCAGGGGTGGTTGTGGGAGGTGTGTCACATAAGCTTTTGCTTTACACAGATGATATTTTATTATTTGTCTCTGACCCCATTAGATCTATGCCTTGCCTCCACAGAATTATTTATTCCTTTTCCAAGTTCTCAGGATATAAAGTCAATTGGTCTAAATCCGAAGCTTTGGCTCTGACAGTGTACTGCCCAGTAACGACTTTCAAGCCGGGCACCTTCCAGTGGCCCAAACAGGGCATTAAATATTTGGGGATTTTATTCCCAGCAAATTTCTCTGATTTAGTTAGTTAATTTGACCCTTTAATAACAAAAAATTAGAGCAATGTGGGCAGGTGGGTTCATTACATTTGATTGGGAAGGTCAATGTTTTTAAAATGAATTGTATTCCAAAATTCAACTACCTTCCATAGTCTCTCCCTGTAGATGTCCTTCTCTCTTATTTCAAGCAATTTGATAGCATAGCGAAGTCCTTCATTTGGAATGATAAGTGTCCCATATTGCACTTCAGTAAACTGCATAGGCCAATTGACAAAGATGGGCTAGGCCTACCCAAGATTTTGTTTTATTATTAAATGCATTTGGTCTCCACCTGAGAGAGCCCCTCCCTGGTTTGGTATTGAACAGGAAGTTCTTGCCCCTTTTTTGTCATTGCAAAGCCCTTCTATCAAAAAACCGGAGAGGTTAAGTCACACCCCATTATTTCGCATTTGCACTCGGTATGGGCAAAAGTGTCCAGAGTTTTTAACTCAGACATTTATTTAAATGTTGATTCGATCATATGGCTGAACCCAAGATTGTGTATTGGTAAGTCCCCCTTCAGCTGGTCAGAGTGGATTGTGAGGGGGTTACTACACTCGGTGATCTGTATGAGAGTCGAGCGTTGAGATCTTTTGAAAATTTAGTTCAACATTTTGGGATCCCCAGATCTCTGTTTTATAGGTATTTACAGCTGCGCCACTAGCTTTGTACTATTTTTGAGTGGTGATTACTGCTTTTGGAAAAGGTCATGAGGCATCAGTGTTACTCCCTGCTAATTCAGAGTCTTGGGAATGGAGATTTAACTTCTGTTAAGAGATTATGGGAGAAAGATTTCAACTTGGTATTGGAGGAGGGAGAATGGGCTAGGATTTTTAAAAATGTTAAGTCTGCATCTAGAGATGCAAGGGTGCATCTTATGCAACTCAAGATTTTGCATAGATTTTATTGGACCTCATCTAGATTGTATAAGCTTGGTCTTAAAGACACACCCACCAGCTGGTGATGCCAGTTGGAGGATGGAGACACCACCCATGTATTTTGGTGGTGTGTTGAGATCCAGAAATTCTGGTTGAAGGTTCAGAATTTTGTGTGTGATGTTATAGGAACTCTGGTTTTGTTTTTGCCTCAGACTTTGTGTTATGGGCGATGGGGTGGTCATCGATGTGGGGGATAGTCATATAGAAAATTGGGTTCTGACCTGTGTGATGATTGCCAGGCAGGTTATTTTGAGGCATATATATTGTCAGCTGGTGCGCCCCCATATCCGGAGTGGTGCATGGAGAGGGGGGAGGGTAGCGGATTTTGAGGAGGTGTCATTGGGTAGACAGGGTGACTTAGATTTGTTAGATTTGTTTGTCTGGAAATGGGGCAACGGAGGGCTCTTGGGGTGGGGCTGGGTGAGAGTAGTGTTAAGTAGTAATTTTTAAGTTATTATGATTTTATATATATATATAATTATTTTCTTTATTAAAGTAAGATTATATAAAAAACATTTTTTTTTACAAAAAAATAAATCATGTCACATGCTTCGCAGATCAAGCGTCTGTAATGTATATTCGCTCAAACAGTTACTCATACATTCTTTTAAAGCACATTATGAAAGTTTTCTTTTATACACATACATCCATCTAATCACCAAAGTACCACAATAAAAAGTTTACAGCTCAAATACGCACAATCAACACATCAAATGTGATCATCAGATGCGTGCAGCCATGTTGGTTTACATTAGTAGCGGTTGTCACCGTCACACAAACAGCTACTCGAAGAGTTATTTCATATCATAATCATATGTTTAATAAAAGTTGTTCAGTATTTTACTTCTTTTTTTTTTTAAATGACAAGAAATCAAAAATTTAAAAAAATACTTGTCTACACTCTGCCCCCTAAATGGCTGTACAGTGTCACGTGCGGGTAATACTGTAACTCACTCTGGGGGGCACTGCAGGCAAATTTAGATGCTACTCATTAAAAGAGTAAAGGTGAATGGTGAGTGAGGCTATTGTGTCTTTTTTTTTAAAATCTTTTTATCCACAATTTATTTTTCAATGTGGCTCTCTTCAAAATTTGTGTCATGTGTTCATCAGAATCCATGTTCGATGGAAATTATTTATTGTTAAAACGGTTAAAAAAAGCTTTTGTACCCCTGTACATTTTTAAAGCATTTTTCCAAAGTAAAACCTGATGACAAAATAAGGTAAGTGGTAAAATCAACCTATAGTTTTTATTTTTGTTGTCTCCTTTTATTGTTCCATGCAAAAAAAAAAAAAAATGTCAAACGGATGTGGAACAACATGATGGTTAGAGAATTTCTATTTTTTGGTGAATTAATTCTTAAAAGAATTTAACAATGGCAACTGTTTATGTTTTCAGTAACATTTATTTTCTCTTATTTGTAAATTCGCAAAGATATAAGATGTCGGCCTCCCTCCAGATTTTTCCACCACACTTTCCAAATTTTCTTCCTGCTTCCACACCTGGTACACAGCTACTATGAAGTATTAAGATACAGTTAAATTCAAAACTGTAATAAAGGGAACATGCTTGGTTACAAACAATCCTTCAATATACTGCATCAATGCCACGTTAGAAGAGGGTATTTCAGCTTATTCTGAATGGAAATAGGTTTTGCACAATTAAAAGACCTCTTTCTTTAAATATTCTGCCCTATAAATAATATCTACGCTATAAATAAGCATAACGGAAGTGTAAATGTTAAGGTTATAATTCATTACTTAACTTCCCATTCACATACCTTAACATGATACGGGATGAGTAGTTATTAATGCTGCTGGCATTCATTTCGTTTCTTGTGATTTCTCTGTAAAACAGGGAATGTTATTATATGTACAGCACTTGAATAACATGCCTTGTTTTAGGTGTCAGTATGATGGCTTATGAGAATAAATCAATACTGGGAGGAAAAAAAAGATAATTATGTCTCTGTTGAGGCCATCTACAAAGATCTTGGCCCTGTTCTGTAAAGTCTCAGTGAGGACTGACAGTCGAGGCTTCCTCTCTCTACAGTGTCTTGTGAGGAATGATGACGGCCAGATTTGGTTTGTGGAATACTATTGCTGCCCGGATGTAGAAGAATAGATAGGACATTTTTGTTTGTTTCTTTGGACATTTAACAAATTAAATTTTGATATGGAGTGGTTTCATTTGATTGGTTAGTTCTTATGTTCATCATCTTTACTTAAAAGTCATATTGAAAGGGCAAATGTTTTTTGAATAGTTTGGTATTTAGTGTACACTGACCTGATGGTTCATGTAAATCCATTAAACATGGAATATCATCCTGATATCCCAATTTGATATTACATCTCCCTGTAGTTAAATTAAGATTAAAGACCTTGAGAAATAAACACAGTTTTCACAAACCATTGCCTTGAAATTGACAGCATTTTGCTTGACCAGCAGAGGGCGATAGAGAGATGCTAATTATTGCATACTCTATTAGGAGCCTGATTCAGAAAATTTGTCATCTTGATGGAATATATATATATATAATCATATAGACATGGTTACTGTATATCTAGGTAATATTTGGAATTGTTTGCCCTGCTTTTACCTGAATAGCTAATTCTGTTATCTATGATCTGACCATTGATCAAATTATCCCTTACTAATTGGCTGATACAGGCTACAGTAAATCCCTTCAGTAACGCAAAAAATATCATGTAAAACGATTAAACTTCCAAAACAAATACATACAATATTTAGTATCCTATGGTTGGCTCACAACTCATAATTTATGGTAGTTTAAATATTAGGACAGTCGAACAGTTAAAGCTGTTGCCTGAAACATCTGAATTTTTAATATAGGTTATTTTTTTTACACGAATGCGTTGCGAGGCAAACATGTAGCTGAGTAAAGCAGCTTGATGTTGACATTGGTTGACGCACGCACTAGTCCCTGAACAGCTCGCGATGCTTGAACTGCCGCCTCGCGACCAATCGCTTCGCCACTCACAGCTGTGGAGGCAACACTGATTCCGGGCAGAAGAACATTACAGGAACAAAACAACTGTACTTCTGTCACTCTGCGAGCTCCATCCCCAGGGTGACTGCCCTCATGATCCATTTCAATGCCATATACAAGCTGCTTGGAGACTGTAGCAAAGCTATGGGATTGAATCTTTGCATATTATCATCCAAATGGAAAGAGATTCACAAATAGATTGTTAGTTCACAAATAAATAGAATGAGATCCACAAATAAATGTAAGGAGTTTCACAAAAATTAAATGAATTCACAAATAAAAGAATGAGATTCGCAAATAAAAAAATTACTTTAAAATATGTATTTTTTCTTCTTCTCCCAATTCCCAATCCGGGTGGCGGAGGACAAATCTCAGTTGCCTCCAAGTCTGAGACCATCAAGCCGCACATCTTATCACCTGGCTTGTTGACCGGGTTACTGTGGAGACATAGGGTGTGTGGAGGCTCATGCTATTTGTAGATTTTTGTGCACACCTTGAGCTAGATTTGTTTCAAAATGTACAAAGGCACGTAGTGATCCGCAAATGCACAGGAAGCGATCCACAAATAAATGCTGGACAGAGTTGTGTTTGTGAGTTAATAAAATATATTTGTAAATAATTTTTTTATTTTCAAATTTTATTTATTTGAATTCATTTTATTTTTGTGAAACTACTTGCATCTCTTTCCATTTGTATGTTAATATGCAACAATTCTATCTCCATACAAAGCCCTCTTAATGAGTATCAATGTTGTTATCATTTGATTAGAGTCATAAATATGTTTAAAACCTATTATAGGGAATTTTGGTCTATTTTGTTTTAAATCTTTCATTATATGTATTTAAAAATAAACTCGAGTTAGACTACAACAAATGAGCAGTATGGAGGTCAATGACGTGAAGCTTTTTTTGTCCAGATAAACATTGAATTACACAAAACAATGACTTGAATACACATATTCTAGGATTAACATGTTTTAAATAACCGAGTTTATGGTCCTTTTGATATTGTTTCTGTGGCTTAAAGGAATAGTTCATCCAAAAATGAAAATTCTCATTTACCCGCGATGTGTATGATTTAATTTTTTCTGCTAAAGACAAGCAAAGATATTTAGAAGAATATCTCAGCTCTGTAGGTCCACAATGCAAGTGAAGGGTGACCAGACCTTTGAAGCTCCAAAAAGCAGATAAAGTAATCCATGAGACACCAGTGGTTGATAGTAATCTTGAGCAACTGTTTTGGAGATTTCGGTCTTTCCCCATTCAAGTAGATAGGAGCTGCACTGTCATGACTGGAAATAGCCTCCCAAGAGCATTTCAAAGATGTCCAACTGTGGACTTTATTATTTATTGCTAAAGAGTAGAATAATTTATTTACGGTGTAACTGAAGTCGCATTTGTTCCCCCGCTTGTCACCTCGCGCAACCCGTAGTTTCGGTTGCCCACGTGATTAGCTTTATTGTGCTAAGTAGCATTAAGGCGTGTCCGGCTTTTTTCACTGTATGGCTCATTAGCATTGTGTATATATTTGACTTGAATACTGATGCGGAAGTGGTAGCCCTCGTGTAAACACCAGCGAGTCTACCTGTGCAAGTCCAACGAGCAAGGACACAGACAAGGCACCACTCACCATAGCACTTAAGTATCTTTTTATTTGATCTTTTTTCTTATTTTCCTTCTACATACTAACATGTCTACTTCACAAATAATATATGCCTTCAAGCACATCCCTGTTATCTGTTACAGACCGTTTACACGATATAGATGCAAGACAACACGCAACCCACACAAACTACGGCCACTTTGCACTTCAGCATCTGCTCCGCTCTCCTTCTCAGTTGGACTCTGGAACTGCCAGCCTGCTGTGAACAAAGTTTACATCATTCCAACCGTTGCCACACAGTCCACCATCAGCATCCTGGCACTGACAGAAACATGGATATGTCCAGAGGATGGAGCAGCACCTGCTGCAGTCTCCAACAACTTCTTCTCTCACACCTCTTGACACACCGGTAGTGGTGGGGGAACAGGTTCACTCATTCATAACAGCTGGACTTTTTCACCACACTCTTCTCTTTGAAACAATACTACTTTTGAATTCCATGCTATTACTACAATGCAACCCACAAAAATACATATTGTTGACATCTATCGCCCTCCAGGTCAGCTGACAAACTTTCTCAAGGAGTTGAATGTCCTGCTGTCCTCCTTCCAGGAGGATGGTTAGCCACTTGTGGTTCTTGGTGATTTCAACATACAACAAGACAAGCCCCAGGCCACAGAACTGAATGCTCTTCTGGCCTCATTTGACTTGGAAAGATTAACCACCACAGCAACTCACAGATCGGGCAACCAGCTGGACCTCATTTTTACACGTAACTGTTCCAACTCAAATATTCTTGTTACTCCTTTACAGTCTCTGATCACTATGTTTAATTCAACATGTCTCTCCCATCTTTATTTAAACAGACTCTGGCATCCTTGTGAACATCGGACTGACCTCAGGGCAGCTGAGAGGAGATGACGGAAATCTAAAGATCCCGCAGATCTAGTTAAGTATCAGTCTCTGGTTGCAACTTTTTCACGTTGCAACGTTAAATCTGCAAAAACTTCCTAGCACAACAACAAGATCAACAGCACCACAGACACTCGCAGCTTGTTTAGAACATTCAACACACTTCTCTGCCCTCCCCCTCCACCACCTGACACATCACTGACAGCAGATATCTTCGCCACAACCATCAGCAATACATTCACAGCACCACACCCTGTCAAACACTGTCTCCTGTCATCAACTCCTCTGTCTCTATGTTCTCTCCTCTGACTGACACTGAGATCTCTAAACTCCTCCTCTCCAACCACCCCACCACCTGTTCCCTTGACCCCATTCCTTTTCACTTTCTCCAGGCTATCTCTCCGTCATTCCTACCTGCACTCACACACATAATTAACACATCTCTACTTACAGGCACTTTTCCCACTACATTAAATCAGGCTCGAGTAACCCCGCTGCTGAAGAAACCTGCACTTAACCCCACACAAATGGAACACTACAGACCAGTCTCTCTCATCCCATTCATGGCAAAAACTCTTGAAAGGGCAGTTTTCAATCAAATCTCTGCCTATCTCTCACAGAAGAAGCTGCTGGATGACAATCAGTCAGGCTTCGAAAGTGGACACTCCACCGAGACTGCCCTGCTGTCTGTCACTGTGACGCTGAGACAGGCAAAAGCTGAATCCAGATCATCCATCCTGATTCTGCTGGACATTTCTGCAGCCTTCGACACAGTCAACAGTCAGATCTTACTCTCCACCCTTTCTTCTGGGTATCAGAGGAACTGTGCTTGACTGGTTTTATTCCTATCTCTAAGGTAGGTCCTTCAAGTTAGCCTGGAGAGGTGAGGTGTCCAAGCCACATCACTGACTTACTGGGGTACCTCATGGTTTGGTGCTTGGGCCACTTCTCTTCTCTGTATACACAAGATCACTGGGACCCATCATCCAGTCACATGGTTTCTCTTACCACTGCTACGCTGATGACACGCAACTCTACTTGTCTTTCCAGCCCAACGACACAACAGTGACTGCTCGAATCACTGCCTACCTGGCAGACATCTAGGCCTGGATGAAGGAACACCGCCTGCAACTCAACCCAGCCAAGAACAAACTCCTCGTCTTTCCAGCCAACCCTGCTGTTGAACACATCATCGTGCAGCTGGGTAAAACTACAGTATTGCCTTCCAAAACGGTCAGAAATCTAGGGGGAACCATCGATAACAAACTACGTAACATCTTTCCTGGACTTTCAGCTTCACAGTACCTTAAAAACTTAAGATGATTTGATTATGTTTTCCTCTTTTGTAAGTCACTTTGGATAAAAGCATCTGCCAAATTATTACATGTAAATGGACTTGCTATAAAGACTTTGGTTGCACTCACCTGCTCGTATGGATCCAGCGAGCAGTGGTAATCTCCTGACAGTTTAAACAGCCTGGATCTCCTACTTGGATTGTGACCACTGACTATCATGATTTGTAAATCAGAGGAACTTTTGATCCTGATACTGAAGTTTTGATTCTGGCTGACAGAATATGAGCTTCAGAGGAAGATATTGGATGACCGCTCGACGGGAAGAAATTGCTGGATTTTCGTGAGGCTTGTGAATTACATCAGTTTAAATGAGATATCTGCATATTTACAAATGGTATGTAATAGATTTTTTATTGATATTTGCCTTTTATCATTAGTTAAATTAGAAAGTTAAAGGGGGCCTGGGTAGATCAGTGAGTAAATATACTGACTACCACCCCTGGAGTCGTGAGATTGAATCCAGGGCGTGCTGAGTGAATCCAGCCAGTTCTCCTAAGCAACCAAATTGGCACGGTTGTGAGGGAGGGTAGAGTAACATGGTGTAACCTCCTTGTGTTCGCTATAATGTGGTTCGCTCTTGGTGGGGTGTGTGGTGAGTTGTGCACTGATGCCGCAGAGAATAGCGTGAAGCCTCCACGCGTGCTAGGTCTCCGCGGTAAAACGCACAACAAGCCACGTGATAAGATGAGCAGATTGACGTCTCAGAAGCGGAGGCAACTGAGATTCGTCCTCTGCCACCCAGATTGAGGCGAGTCACTACGCCACCACAAGCACTTAGAGTGCATTGGGAATTGTGCATTCCAAATTGGGGAGAAAAATCCGAAAAAGAAAAAAGACAGTTAAAAGTGACAGGGAACTGCTTGGAGAGACAGTTAGAAAACGTGTTTTAGAGGTAAATAACTGAGCGCTCCACAGGATGCTGGATCTGCTCAAGTTGTGAGGTTGGATTATTACATCTGTTTAAATGAGATATGGGCATATTTGCAGATGGTATATGATATTAATTTGATTGATATTTGACATAATGAGCTCAAACACATCTGCCCTGGCTCTGATATGCGGACTGTTTAAATGATACTGTTGCACACCGGCCTATTATTGTAGTAACACAATGACACGTAACAACAAAACAAACCGTGACTGGTTGTTTACATGTCTCAGTCGCTTCACATGCAAGCAGCCGATACTCGGCGCCCTCAAGAAAAAATCATCTTAACTGGAAAATTGATCAGCCGATGATGATAATAAAAAAAACTCAGAATATCTGCCGATTTATCGGCAACCACTCGACAAGAGGATGAGTAAATGTGAACTATTCTTTTAAAGTAAAAAATATCATGTGGTCTAACCATCCAAAGACATCAAAAAAGAAAAAGTCTCATAAAAAGCTGAAAAAATTATTTTGGCATAGTAGTGCAGAATAGTCTTTTATTAAAGCAATGAAACAATAGTGTTTTTAAAAATTCGATTAGTATTTGAAATATATTGTTGTCCACTAAATCAGACTCATGTGGTGAAGCCAACATGTAGATTGTCATTTTGTTGTTTATGTTTAGCCATAAAACAGAGAGGACCCCTTTAGACTTTCAAGACTGTAAAGTTTTACATTTTTATGAACAACTTTGTGAAAAGGTTTTGTTCAGGTCATGTTGTTGAACCCTGAGAAAATATCTTGATATAATTGGTTCAAAATGCATGATATTTGTAAAAGAAAAAATAAATTATAATAATCATTTTTACTTTGATAAATGTGTCTGAATACCTTTTTCAAAGTAATGATGAGTGTACACTCATGTATTCAAGAGGAAAGTACTTTAACATATTTCACTCGATGGTTACACCATATGAAATATTTAAAGTCAATAAATAAACTTGTAGAAAATGCTATTAATGTTTTACAAAACTTTTATGAAGCCAAATTTGTCAAAGATTATATTGCTATGAACTTGGCATGTTAAAGTTGACAGCATTTGTGCATAATGTTGTCTCTTCTTTTAAAAAAGCAAACATCTGGGTTACAGTGTGGCACTTACAATGGGAGTGAATTGGGCCAATCCATAAATGTCCATATAATTGATTGCCAAATTGCTGTATAAAGTTATATCAAATTACATTGTTGCCTTGAGGACATAACACTATTAACACTAAAAACCTAAAATGACTGTAAAAACAATGATTTAAATCACTTTACAGTTCAAATAATACATTTGTTTTAAATTATATGAAATAAATATAAAAATGTATTTAAGTGCTTTTACAAAATGTCACATTTACTCATCCTCATGTCTAGTGGTTGGCCGATAAATCGGCAGATATTCTGAGTTTTTTTATTATCGTCATCGGCTGATCAATTTTCCAGTTAGGATGATTTTTTTCTTGAGGGCGCCGAGTATCGGTTGCTTGCATGTGAAGCGACTCACTGAGACATGTAAACAACCAGTCACGGTTTGTTTTGTTGTTACGTGTCATCGTGTTACTACAATAATAGTATCATTTAAACAGTCCGCATATCAGAGCCAGGGCAGATGTGTTTGAGCTCATAATGTTAAAGTGCTCGCCTGTTTCATTTGCCCTCTCTCTCCTAAACAGTTCCCTGTAACTTTTAACTGTCTTGTCTAATAATAAAAAGGCAAATATCAATCAAATTAATATCATTTACCATCTGCAAATATGCCCATATCTCATTTAAACAGATGTAATAATCCAACCTCACAACTTGAGCAGATCCAGCATCCTGTGGAGCGCTCAGTTATTTACCTCTAAAACACGTTTTCTGACAGTCTCTCCTAAGCAGTTCCCTGTCACTTTTAACTGTCTTTTTTCTTTCTCGATGTAGTCCTCGTAGTTACCTAGTGTTGCAGTTTGTTAACGATGTTGAGAATTATATTAATTCTCTTCCGCTGTTGAGCGGATGAGAAGCTATTACTGTCTGAGGAAAGTGAGCGCGCATCAACGTCACATTCTTTGGAGTTTCCCGGCAAAAGCGTCCCGCTCCCCTCGCATAAAAATCAGTCTACACAACAACAAGGCAACCTAGGATGTCTGGGAAGGACTCATTTTTTAAGTTGCGTTACAAGCCGTTCACACATTGTCAAAAAAAGGGGAACATTTTTACCTGTTGCACCTTTAAGTAAATGAGGCACTTTGTAATAATAAACATTATGCAGCAAATGCTGTAAAATGAGCTTAACTTGGGTCAAATACAAATAATGTACTTTGAAAAATTGAAATCTTAAATATTTTGGGTTTAATACATGGACAGAAAGGCTGAAGTTCTGTTTACATCTATAATTATCTCTTAGAATTGATCTATTTAAAAGGACATAAACACTGGAGTTGACAGACGGCATCCAACCAACAACATTCAGCGTAACCAAGTAAACACTGTCCACAGACCAAGACTTGTGTATCTTTTGATAAGGGTAAGCAACCTGATCCAGGTAGAACTACATCACTCAAAGCAGGTGATGTAGGGGGATGGCATCACTTTCTGCACATAAAAACACAAGCTTGGAGATGAAGTGGACAGTCCCCGTTTCTCAGCTAAACAATCCTGCACTGAAACGCTGTCTGATGCCTTGAGCCATCAGTGAATCAAGTGGTATCAGGTTTTGGCAATGGCAACACTTTGTTTTGTAAACACAAACTCAGAAATGACCTAATTGTTGTGACACTCCAACAATTAGCAACTAGAGAGCCCATGGGAGATATAGAGAAGGTGCATTGGTTTCAGCACTGTGTCACCAGGGACAATGAGTCATCATATTGTCATTTATATTAAGTGACGGAGGTTACATATGTTAGAAAAGAAATGTGGGTGTTTGTCATACATGTGGACAGGTGTCTGCTTTTTTCCTCATGCACACTTTTAATGGCCAGCTATTCAAATCAAATTGACATTTTATTGTCTAAGCAATAGTAAAAGTGGAAAAGCTTGGGTGTTTGATCCACACAAATGTAGTGTACCAAATTAACAGTTTATAAACACACAGTATATACACTTTACACATGCTGTAGATTCACAAAATTGATATGGTACATGTAAATCAACATTAAACTAATTATCATGCATTAGTAGATAAAAGCTTAAGTAGCCAAGTGATGTGTGTCCATACAAAACAACCACACTAAATGACTTTAATTTAATTAATGGCATATTTTTTCCAGATCAAGTAGAGGAAAAAAATCACTCGATGTTTAGGAAAGAAATTATGGAATCATCAACAAAAAAATCACAATTAGTACTTTGTTGCTCCTCCTCTGGCTTTTATAACAGCCTGAATTCGTTTGAGGCATAGACTTCATTAATAAACAACAATATTCTCCATCAAGCTGGTTCCATCTCTATCGAATAGGGGTTGACAGATCAGCTTTGCAGGAAGGAGCCTTGTCATGGACCAATGATTTCAATTTCCACCATAAATTTTCAATCGGATTGAGATCCGGACTTTTTGCTGGCCATATCGTTGAGTTGATACACCTTTCCTGAATAAAAGCTTTAACACTCTTTGCTCTGTGGCAAGATGTATTATCATCCTGAAAAATGTCTTCATCATCACCAAACCTATTTTCTGTCAAAGGAATGAGAAAAGTGTCCAAAATTTCAACTTACATCTGTGCATTGACTGTCGAGGAAATGATTGCCATCTCTCCTGGTCCTTTACCTGACGTGCATATAACCCCATTTTATAAATGACTGTGGAAATTTGTTTTCTTCAGGCAGTCATCTTTATGTTTCATTAGAACAGCTCCAGACAAAAGTTCTAGCATCATCGCCTTGGCCAATACAGATTCATGATTCATCACTGAATATCACTTTCATCCAATCATCCACACTCCATGATTGCTTCTCTTTGGCTCACTGTAGCCTTGTTTTCTTCCGTTTAGGAGTTAGTGCTGGTTTTCGTTCAGCTTTTTAAATCCCATTTTGTTCAGCCAATTTCTTACAGTTCTGTCACAAAAATTGACTCCTGTTTCCACCCATTTGTTTTTTTGTGCATTTTCTATTTTTAAGGCATATTGCTTTGCGTTTTCTATCCTGACACTTTGACGTCTTCCTTGATCTACCCATATGTTTTATAACTTTCCCATTTTGTATATACTTCCACATAATTTTGTTCAGTATTTGTTTTAGAAATGTGAATGCATCATTTTGTCCTTTACTTGATCTGGAAAAAATTATGCCATTAATTAAAATAATGTAACTTAATTTGTTTGAGGGATGTTTCATGAAGCCAGAATGTTCAGCTATTAAACAAACATCATATCTGTGATTTTTTTTATTTGCTACGAAGTAAAAAGGCTGGATGAACATCCTCTACTGTAAGTGTGATGATTCCATCATTTTGCCAGGGGTTGTACAATAGGCAATACCAAGACCTGCTTAGTCAGCTGAAAGGCACCCTGGCATGGGAAACTCCACCGTGCATAAACATGATTTGAGTAAAACATTCCTTCACTTCATGTAAAAAAATACCTTGCATCAGCAAACAATGTTCGGTGGCTGTGGTCACATGGGGTTATGATGGGAACAGCTGGCCTTAACAGCACTCAGGAATCCACCCCCTAACCCATTAATGCTGCTCTCCATCTGCCTCAGCTTGCAACCATGTGTGAAATGATCCTTGATGATGGAGATGAGGTAATGCCTGTAGCAATTCTGACATCACTATAGTCCTTCCCTTCCAATGTGATTGACCATCACTTGGACAATGGGCTTTTTATCTTATGCTGCCCTTCTTTTAGGTGGCCGCCATGAACCTGCTAAAGGTGCCACCAGTGCTTTATATTTTATCATTCTGAATAACTAGCATAGATTAAAGCTTTTAAAAATGTAAATAAAGAGCCTTATGTTAAATATTACATAAGCACATGAGTAATATTGTTTGTTCTAATGCATATGTGGTTGATCATGATCTTATAGGTTTCGTGTCACCCTGGTCATCTGTTTAATGTGAATGTGATACGGTTTAATCAGTTGACTGGAAACATATGTGTCCTAAAGCATCAATGACAAAAACTTAATGTGGTTACAAGTAAAACATACTCACAGACTACAGAGTTATGTGTCCGTTCCTTTCCTTTCACAATCATTCAGTATGTGTACTGTAAACTCAAGAGTGTGACTGAAACTAGGTTTCAAGGTCTCACTTCTGTTTCTTTGATAAGAAATTTGAAAGAAAATGTAAACAAAAAAAGCAATCTTACATGAACAGTTTGACTTTCAGCACTATCAGCACAGACCATTTAGATTATTATGACTTTCATTTCATGAACCATCATTACCACAAATTATTCATTTTCATTTAAACCGAATGATAAACTCGAGTCAGGCTCAACCTTCCCTGATGACAAAGGTTCTCATGTGTCTGATGTTACAGTGTAACTATGTTATCAGTTATGTTAAATAACCCATTTTTATCCCTTTTTTAGATATATAATTGTTAGTTTATATTAACTATTGCATGAAATGTTAATGTATACATCCTTAGGGTAACAATTTACAGAAAAGTTCTATTAGTTAACATTAGCATTAGTTAATGTTAACTAATTGCATAAACTAACGTCACTGTGTACTTTACAGCCTTCTAGTAAAGTGTTCCCAAATTGTCCTCTATACCACATTCATGGCACACACTACACAAAATAACATTCTGCACCATTCTGACGATTATTGATGAGCACATTTCAAATGGGCCCTGTTGTATGGAGCTGTCAGCTGTACCTGCAGATCATTTTCTAGGGCCTGTATCTCACCACCCTGCCATTACCTTATGAAGGGTTGCAGCTGCTGCACTGTGCCACCCAACTCTCGTGCAACAGGGACTGTTATCAGGCAATTAAGGAAACAGTAATGAAAGCTAATACGTGAAAATTGAGCGGTGGGAGGTGGAGGGTGCTGGAGGCAGGTTTACAGGTGTCAGATTTTGTGTATTGGGGGGGGTTGTTGTTAAGTAATGGGATGATGTCACAGAAACAAAGTATACTTGAGCTTCACACTCATGTTATCAAACTCACACCCACGTGGATGTTGTGTTTTGGTAACAAATGAAACCATTGCAACCAAAAAAATGCACCAATCCTTAGCATGCATCCACACAAATGTATTGATCCTTTCCCTTATAAAATGCAGTATCAGTCTCCGGGTGGTGATCTTTGGTTGGTAGGCTTGTTGTTCATAGCTGTAATATGGACACTGGAGGGAAGGGTTATTTATTTACAGTTAAAGGACCACCTTTTGTGTTTGATCTGATATGTCAGCACAGTGAGATGGGAGCAAAAAATGCTACTTACTTGTTTTGTAGCACTTTATAATAATGATCCGTCATTAATATGTAATTAGGCAGGATTTAATGCAGGACAAATGAGTAGTACTACATTAACACTTTAGTTACTCATATGGAAACATGATTTAACCAATCATTAAATAATATCGAACTGATGACTGAGGTAGTTCACTGTTAGGTAATCAATAATTACTGAATTACTGAACAGGTGGATCGATGGGAGGTCGGAGCAAAATCACACTTGCTCTTTCAGTTTCAGCGCAAGCCTTGAATATGATGAACAATGATTGGATTAGAAGCTTGTTGGACACTCGTTCTTTTTTCATTGGATCCATCAAGTTACTCAGAAAAACAAAATGCACTTCCCATAAAATTATAAACTTCTTGTAAGATTAACCTACAAGTATCTATGAATAAAAAGTTCATTTAAAAAATGTTGTGTAAATTCAAGTGCGTATTCATTAATGAATAATGCGTTATCATGAGGGCCTGGGTGGCTTGCTGTGCATGACACGCAGAGACTCACAGCATGTGGCGGCTCATGCTACTCTCTGTGGTGTCATGCACAGCAAACCACATGATAAGATGTGAGGATTGACTGTATCAGAAGTGGAAGCAACTGAGACTCATCCTCCGCCACCCGGGATGAGGTGAGTGGTGCCACCAAGAGGACCTACTAAGTAGTGGGAATTGGGCATACCAAATAATTTTTTTTTATAAAAAATAATAAATAAAAAATAATATTGCATTATTGTCCCTCACTTTAAAATAATAAGTAAATCCTTTGTGTTTCTGTAGTAACACTTGACTCATTATGGGTTACCAATATTATTTTAAAAAGACCTCCAGCAATATAAAATCTGCTAAAATGAACAGAAGAGGTATCCCAAGGAATACACATGTTGGGTACATACATCAAGCTGACTATGATGCTCTACAAGACAATGTAGCCATGATTTAGAGAGCTGTTATGTTCATTAATTAATTCCCACAAAGAACACGTGTGAGGCGCATGTTTCTCTGAAGGCGCATTTCATGATCACATTCACAATAAAAACAATCGTTCACATTTTAGACACGTTAATGTGTTCATTATTAATTAATTAGTAGTTATTTTAAATTAGTCTTAGTTAATATTTCTCAATGAGAAAAATCAAATTCAGTAACTATTGATTAACAGTCATCAGTTTGCTATTACTTAATGATTGGTTAAATCATGTTTCCATATTAGTTACTAAAGTGTTAATGTAGTACTACTCATTAATCCTGCATAATTACCTACTCATTATCTGTATGTCAGCTGTACTGTACAGTGTATGCACTGTAAAAACATTTTTTTTTTTTTGCATTTTAGTTATAAAAATGTAAAATATAGTGTTAGAAGAACTGCCCTGGATTGATCTGGTTGAGATAATAGAAATTAGCAGAAATTGTGATAAATTATTGAACTTAAAAAAACTATTCAGCTGAAATAAAAAATAGAATTCAAGAGATAGCTTGAATAAATTATGCAAAGTGCAGTGTTACTCTTCTTTCTTTTTCTTTTTCTTCACTGTTTTCTGCTTTGATTTATGCTGGTTGTTGTTTTTGCTGTAATTTTCAGTTATTTGCCATGTAGCAATAATTCAAAGCTGATGTTTTTACTCAATTATGTGTTTAATGATTGTCACCATCATTGTGAATTGTGAGTAAAGTTTTGAAGCCCATGCGTGGTTTCTTGGCAATTTTATGTGTGAAAATAAGAGATCAAACATTGATCTCTAATCATTAACTGGCTGTTTTCTATCAAATGACCATTACCTCTGGCAATGGTTGCCCTAACTGCTATGGTAATTATCATCAATATTAAATAATAATGTAAGTAATTGAGCTTCTATTTTCAATTCGAATGATGAAAGTGAAGTTTAATTAAAAAGGCATTAAGCTTATTTAACCCTTAAATGCATACCTCAGGTCTTTAGTGACCTGGGACCTCATTCCACCCCTATACCTCATCCTTTATTGGCATTGTGCTCACAGATCTTTAGTATTGCTCTATCACTCTTTCATAATAGTGTACCAAATGTTTATAGGGTCATTAAAACCCCTAGGTATGTAAGAGTGTTGATTCTTTTTATTTTTTTTATGATTGTTTCATAAGTTTACTAGGATATCTATTTATTTTTATTATTACAAGAGAAATTAGTACTATATTCTTACAAATCAATACTAAATCACATTGATTTTCAGTCCAACAATGAATTAACAACAATTAACAACAATGGTGGTTTATCAGTATTCCTTATGCATGCACACACACATATTATACATGTTATTTCTTACTCAAGGTGACACTGTTGTTTCTGTGACTGGCTTGATTTACATCTGACATTGCTATTTGATGAAGAAACATGTGGAAGTAAACTATATGAACAGTATGCTATGACTAGTGTTATTTGGCTGTACTATTGAAATTATGTAAATTGTGCATTTATTTAGACTCAATAAGTGCCTGAGAAAATACTTATGTGTAGGTTATGTGTATCTTGTGTGTTAGGTGTAGCTCAATATGTGTTTGCTAGTTACATCTCGTGAAATTTCAGTGTGACAATAATGAATCCTGTTCAAGATTTGTCCTAATTTCTTGCATTTTCTCATTGATATATGAAAAATAAAACATCATATAATAAAACAAAATTTGACAATATCTGGGCATTTTGTATATACATTTGTGATAGATATACCACATGCCGGTTCTCTAAAACCCCAAAAGTAAGAGTGTTTGCTGAAATTCCCATGCATTTAAATGTTAAGTCATATTGATTTAAGTCAACTTAAGTTTACACAACTTAAAATTTTTGAAGCAATTTAACATAGCGACGATGCATGCCATCCTGGAGCAGTCTATGTGGGGCAGTAGACATATCTATGTGCCCAGACATGTACCTGCCTGGGATTCCCCGGAACACAATGTGAGCTCCCTCATCCTGCGTGTGGGGTAGGAGGTCAGCGAACAAGCGACCACATCCACCATCATGTGCATCGCATCTGCATAGGCACAAAAGAAGCAGTCGGAAGCTGCTTAACAATGGTCAAAGATGAAGAAATGGGGAAATTCCCAGTTCAATTAGGCCAATTAAATCGACCAGGTTTATGTCCCCAAGTTTGTTTTGAGGGCTATACATCGATCATAAGGGATTTTTATTATGTTAAAGACAAAAATAGCTATGGATTAGTCATTTTTCATGATTTATAACCTATTAATGACTATGATTCTTACAATAAAAC
Source organism: Moxostoma hubbsi (assembly GCA_032164185.1). Classification (NCBI taxonomy): domain Eukaryota; kingdom Metazoa; phylum Chordata; class Actinopteri; order Cypriniformes; family Catostomidae; genus Moxostoma; species Moxostoma hubbsi. The sequence continues at coordinate 23,294,400 of JAVLUX010000029.1, read as the reverse complement.
CGACCCATAAGATTTACTACAATTTATTGTCTAAATTGTATTGAATGTTATTGACGAATGTGCCTAAAAAGTATTAAAAATGCATTCTTTTTTTTAAACGTGAATGTATTTATATATATATATATATATATATATATATATATATATATATATATATATATATATATATATATATATATATATATATATATATATATAATACTGAACTTGACGCTTTTTTGTTGCTATTTATTCTGAGGAATTTTGTTTTTTACTCAGTAAGGGGTTGTTCACTGCGAGTACATTTCCGGCCATTCGCGCTGTTTTTAAATTGCTTTTCTATGTAAACCTGCGCTAACTAGATGAACTGTCTTTGACCGTTGCGCTTCATTTCGCGCTGGAGCGCCGCGTTTTTTAAACACCGTGCCAAGTTAAGAAAAACAACGGTTAACAACGCGTCTCGAGACACCTGCGTTGTGTACTACTGTATTCGTTTGACTGCGTCTAGCAGTTTGAACGGCCCCTAATATGCCATTAGTCACGAGACTGACGAGGATTTGAAAAGAGAAAGATGCCACTAAGTACCACAGAGCAACGCGTACTGCTAATAAACAACAGTGGGCGTGTAAGGGGATATTAGTGCCCGTGCTGTGTTGACGTCAGTGATGTGTTTGCTTGTGTATGTCCACACTGTCTCTCACCACGCCCCCCGATGATGAGCATGTCAGGACTTGTTATGAGACAGAGTGGAGGGCGTGGCCTCAGCGAGCGCTCGCGCGAGTGAAAGCAACTTGCTATCATTATTGCCTTAAGGCTCACATCGGCGAGCATACTACTAACAGTTATCACCAAACCATTAACAGTCGCAAGCCATGAATGGACTTAGTAAGTAAACTATAAAGTGGAATAGCATTAATTTGTGGTGTAACATGCACGAGCTGACGTGTATGTGAAGTCTGCGTCAGAAATACCTTCAGTACGACCGTAACCCTGGAATAACTTCTACTGACTTCGGAACAATACAATTAAAGGTAAAAATAATGAATGCATTATTTAATATATTATTCATTATTATAGGACATACATTGTTGCAGGCATCAGAGAAACATTATATTGGGCACATCTGTGCTTATTTAGTTGATAATATTGGTGTCCCATCATAAAAGAGGAGCTGTTCGGTGTATGTTGTGCTTCAAGTTTAGATATGTGCCTTTAGTAAACTATAGAAATATATATTTTTTTGCAATGTTTGCAGTAACCCACTGTGTGCCTGTGTGGTGCATCCATTCGTCAGTCCTCGGAACAAGCGTTAAATATATCAGTTATTCTTGACATATTACGGAACCACTTATGAAAATATGATATTCAAATTATGTCATGGATTAATCTGTAGCTGTCTCATCATCTCGGTGTAATGCTCCAGTTCAAATCATGTGTCAACCGGTTAGGCTATTTGTAGATATAATTAAAACAACTGCTGAAAAGTTCAGTCGAATCACAGCATTTACAACTGCGTTGTGTATCAAAGAACTGTCCCTTTCCACGATTATCCTCCTCCTCTTCCAATCTTTACCCAATTTACAGGCTTGCATCACTCAACAAATACACAGACTGTTTATTTGTTGTAGGTGGCACTTTTCCGACGCTTCATAATTTCCAGGCTCGAGACACAAGTCCCTTTTGCCAACTGAGAAAAAATCGATAAAATCACAGTCATTAGCGCAATAAGGAAATCGCAATATTAGTTCCAGTTAAATTAAGCTTTTTTTGTATTTTTTTTTTTATAAAGTCATAGGCTCGTTATGACGTGTTAAAATGTGGTAAACGCGGGAGAAATGTAAAAGCGCGCGTTAAGCAGTGCGTCACATCGCGTGCACGGATTTGTTTACAAACACATCCTCGAGGCTCGAGCACGAGGATACATTTTCTGCCATCTCGTGGTCGCTCAAAATATAGGTCGCAAATTACTACGTTTGTTAGTATCAATAGCTATCGATACTAGACTTGGTATGTAATGCTTATGTCAATTATTTCATTATCCCGCTTAACTCATACTTAGAAGAGCTATTATAAAATTCCTTTTTTGAAAAGTTTCAGCTCTATTTTCCGAGTATGCAATGACTTTGACAGCACTGACCAAGTTTAATTTGCATGCAATAACATGATGTCATTTTGTGTGCAGCTGTCTTATTAAACAGAAGAAGATGCATGCAATCAGACAAATCTGATGTTTTTTATTGCATTTTTTTCTGCCTTTCCCATTTTAAGGCTGCATCTGGTATGGCCCGACCAGAGATGGAAAGCAGGGTAGAAGACCGCAACCCTGGAGCACCACAGAGCTGCAGAATGGAGGTGCTACGTCAGGATGCCTGGCAGAGTGGCAGCATTATACAGCCCTGTCACCGGCACCGCACCATTGCCACTCAGACCAGCGCTTTGTCTGGACTGCTACCTCACATCCCCACTCCAGGTGCCTTCATCTCACCCAGCATGGGACAACAACAGGACAATCCACTCAGGGACAATATAGGTAGGTCTCTACAACTTAGTGATTATGCTTGTGATGTTTATGTGCATCAGTGATTGAAAAACTATGGTGAATATAAAGGAATATTCTGGGTTCAATACAAGTGAAGCTCAATCGACAACATTTGTGGCATAATGTTGATTAATTTCGAATCATCCTATCTTTTCTTTAAAAAAAAAACACATAATGGTAGTGAACGGGACCAATTTTCAGAGGGTTTAAAGGCAGAAATGTGAAGCTTATAATTTTATAAAAGCAATTACATTAATTCTTGTGTTAAAATGTATGTATTATTTTAGCTATTTAGTTGTTTATATAATAATTTTTACAATCATTTTAGGGTTTAAGGGGTTGTTCATGGCAAAAAAAAAGTTGTTAAATTGGCTATAACAATATGTGTTTTAACATGATTATCGTGAGATAAAATCTCTAAACCTTTTCTGTTTAATGTTTACAGATTGGCCCCATTCACTTCCTTTGCAAGTAACTAACCCATATTAGTTTTTAGAAAAGGAGGGGCAAGACAATATTTATCTTTGCGTTAATTAATATTATGTCACAAATGCTGTCGCTTGAGCTTAACTTGTACTGAACCCAGATTTTTTCTTTAATTATTAGTGATAGGCCTTATATATCAGCTAGGCCAATTCATTTGTTTATTTTCAGATTATCAACATCAACTCATACTATGTTTGATTGACAGATTAACAGAAAAGTTTGTTTTCCCATATGTTAGTTCACAAATATACCTACAGCCTGGTCCGTGGATAATAAAAAAAATTGTATTTGTATTTTTAGTGAATGTTGAGAAAATATAGCATATATTTAGTGTTCATGTCATTTCAGCAATTGTTTGCACATCTCATTTGCTTTCATTAAGTTGTAATATAGATGTATCAGTATTACATCGGCCATCTGTCATCATGCTCACTAAATTGGTATTGGCATCAGCCATCTGACCACTCATAATTATCATAAAATATTTAAATGAGATTCCTAGAACAATCACTGACTTTGACTCTAGGGTTAAAATGCACCAGGAAATGCACTCCTCTGCCCCTCCCTTGGAAAGAGTCTTGCAGAGGCATGTTTAGACATGTTCTCTGCTGTTGGCTTCCTGTCAAGTGCTGCTCAGTCCACAATGCCAGTTTGTCTCAGATAATCGAGTATCATCTCAAAGTTGTGGTCTCCCTTGCAGCTTTTCCCTACAATCTCTATTCCTATTTGTTTTTAACCTCGCTTTAGCTATCAGTTAACCTCATCTGTCACTTCTGACACTCCTTCTTTAAGGCTCTCTTCACTTGCTGATAGCCTGCTCCTTGTCCCACCCTGTCCTGCAGCTGTCCACCCTATCCCAGCCCACCCCTCATTCCTGTCCACCAATGGCTGGATTTCAGCTCAAGCTTGCAGTTACCCTGGCAACAAGCCAGAACACAGCACTCCCCAGCTCTCCTGCTCTCTCAAGTCACCTGCAACGAGGATCAGTAGATTCTCATGGCTGTGTCACTAATCCCTGCATAGAGGCATTTTCTCTCTGCGTAGTTGCTTGTATTCATGTCGTGTGGGACGCAAATGTGAAAAGGATTTATTGTATTTATGTTTAAGTTTAATTGACAGGAACAATGGACAATCAGTGACAGACCCAGAAATTGCTACAGAGCTAAATTTCATCTGTAGTCCCTGGGCAGGATAAGTAAAAGATGCCTAAAATTTGAGCAATACGTTGTAGTTGACCTAAAATACACAACAGTCAAAATTGAAGTCTGTTATTCATCACTTTAGTAAATGTGAAAGTGTGCAATTTTTTTGAGGTTATAAATACAATCTATATGACTAGATGTAAGACTTATACGTGTATGCACTTGCTGAGCACTTTATTAGGAACACTATAGTCCCAATAAAGAGCTTAACATGATCTTCTGCTGTTGTAGCCCATTCGCCTCAAGGTTCAACATGTTGTGCATTATGAGATGCTCTTCTACTCACTACAATTGTACAGAGTTGTTATCTGAGTTACCGTAACCTTTCTGTCAGTTCAAACCTGTCTGGCTATTCTCTGTTGACCGCTCTCATCAACAAGGCGTTTCTGTCCGCAGAACTGCTGCTGGCTGGATCTTTTTGTTTTTGGCACCATTCAGAGTAAATTCTAGTTACTGTTGTGTGTGAAAATCCCAGGAGATCAGCAGTTACAGAAATACTCAAACCTGCCCATCTGGCACCAACAATCATGCCATGGTCCAAATTTCCAGATTCTGATGGTTGATGTGAACATTAACTGAAGCTCCTGACCCATATATGCATGATTTTATGCATTGCACTGCTGCCACACTTTTGACCAATTAGATAGTCGCATGAAATAAGTGTGTACAGGACTTCATAATAAAGTGCTCAGAGAGTGTATATTAAAGTTGATTTCCCCAAAAGTGTAGATGTCGAAACATTGCTCTGCATGCACAAGAATATGCTGAGAGCCTTTACAAAAAATCTAGTGTTATGGCAAACTAGTCGCACACTTGACACAAATTTTGCTGCAAATTTCCCACTCATTATTTTCACATGCAAATGAGCTAAAATGGTTTGTCAGAAGTTTGCAGCTCTTCACTGGTAGTGGTGAACCTGCAGCAAACTTTTGGACAATTTGCCGCAAGTTTGCCACAAAACTCATTTGCATGTGAAAATAATCAGTGGCGAATTTGCGGCAAAATTTGCCATGAACTCATGGTAAGAGAACTACCAAAAATCCGCTAATCCCAAAAATGCAAATGTTATTGCACGCAAACTTGGTGAACTTTGAAGTATAAAATAAGAGGTTTATGTCCATAATAGGACAGGGCATTTTAACTGACAATAAAGATTTTACTTTCAGGGGAGGGCACAATTATGACAGGTGGGCTTTGAGATTTTTAGAGTAAGCTCTGAAGCCTTTAGCTTTTCTCTGTTCATTAGTGGAGTTGTTGAATTGGGTCACTTGGTTGCTAGATGTCACTGAAGGTTAGCAAGAACATTTTTAGAGAGGAACGCGAAGGCCTGTTACAACAACAGTACACTTGAACTCTTCCTTTATGAGGAGATATATTATCTCTTTCCTGATTTCAAGAGTAAAGTTGATGTTTGCAAGGAAAAGAGTTATGGAGAGGTCCTACAATTCCAAGCCAGATATCACAGAATATAAATGGAATGGTATAATGTTATACAGCACTTAGAACCTAATACACAAACCCCATTGTGTGTAAAAATTATTTAAAAATTTGAACAAATAAAGGCATTAGCTCACTGTTGTGCATGAAATCCCATTGGTATTGTAATCTCTGCTGAATCCATATTTGGTTAGATTACTCATCCTTTTGCATGTCTGCATGTTATATGGTTGTTCAACATCAGTTTGAATAAAACAATAGATTGCAAGTGAGCCTAAACTGAACCCGTGCTGCATTGTTGTATGCCTCTGTTTTATTATGAGCATACTTTAAACATTGCGTTAGTAGCATTTTTTTCTATTAGAAACCCTAAATGAAATTAAGCACTGATGTGACATTGTTACTAGATGGTATGACAACAAATGATGACAAACACTCAATATATCAACTACTCATAACTAGTCCTTTAAATATGAGCAGTAAACAGAGCAACAAGTTGTGTCACATTCAGCCAAGTGAATAACAAAAAAGAGATTAAAAAAAATATGAGAGAAGAAGAGCGCAATTTGTAGGGTTTGTAAAAGGGAATTTTGTATAGTTGTCAATCAATAGGGGATTTTCATGGGCCAATACTGATATCTAGAGGATGGGGTGGTGGATTGCAGATATCATGCCTATTATATTCACCAATCAGCCATAATATTAAACCCACCTGTCTAATATTGTGTAGGTCCCCCTTGTGCCACCAAAACAGCACTAACCCTTATTATATTCATCTCGCCACATTTGTACAGAGCGGTTATCTGAGATACCGTAGACTTCGAATCAGTCTGGCCATTCTCTGTTGACCTCTCTCATCAACAAGGCGTTTCCATCCTCAGAACTGCCGCTCACTGGATATTTTTTGTTTGAGTAAATTCTAGAGACTGTTGTCTGTGAAAATCCCAGGAGATCAGCAGTTACAAACATTCTCAAACCAGCCCATCTGGCACTAGCAATTATCCATGCGATTATCTAATCAGCCAATTGTGTGGCAGCAGTGCAATGCATAAAATCATGTAAATGCGGGTCAGGAGCTTCAGTCAATGTTCACATCAACCATCAGAATGGGGAAAAATATGATCTGTGATTTTTACTTTGGCATGATTGTTGATGCCAGACGGGTTGGTTTATTTCTGTAACTGTTGATCTCCTGGGATTTTCACACACAACAGTCTCAGTTTACTATGGTGCAAAAAACAAAATACATCCAGTGAGCGGCAGCTCTGCGGACGTAGACACCTTGTTGATGAGAGAAGTCAACAGAGAATGGCCAGACTGGTTTGAACTGACAAAGTCTACAGTAACTCAGATAACCACTCTGTACAATTGTAGTGAGAATAATATAATCTCAGAATAGCATTGGGGTTGGGTTGGCGCGGGTTGGTGCTGTTTTGGCGGCATGAGGGGGACCTACACAATATTAAGCAAGTGGTTTTAATGTTGTGGCTGATCGGTGTATGTGATGTAGGCTAATACAATTACAGAAATTGAGATGTAAAAATATATGCTCAAATTAAATGTTTTGAACTTAAAAAAAATGAAACAAGAGCTGCACAGATGTTTCGGCCAAACGTTGATATTATCTGATCAAATCAATTATTCAATTATTAAAAACTGCCGGTGATCAGGGACGATTATTTTCTATCAAAAGGGCTGGAAAAATGCATCAGACAATTAGCCAACAACTTGTGCTATGTGTCAAAGGAAATGTCTCTTGTATGGAATTACTTTTAATTGAGTGACAGAGACAGCATATTTGCAATTTGCACTGCTAGAAATTCATGAGGTAGAACGAATTTTGAAACTTTAAACATTACAAATTTGATTACTCACCTTAAAGCTTGACACAGCAAGGGATATGAGTATGATAAAATGGAGACTGCTTCAGCTAAAAACGGTAACAGATGTTATTCTAAATAATCACATATATCGGTATCGTCACACAGATTTTTTATCTGTGCATCCCTAATACACAATATTTACTTTACGTTACTAAAAAAAATTGTAAACAGAAATTGTTTATTATTCATTGACTAGGCTGTTGGTAGATTTGGCTTCTGTTACTTAATTAAGCGGCTGATGTTGATAATCTGAAAATTGCCGAATTGCCCATTAATGTGTCTAATTAATTTTGTACCATAATAGTAATTGTATATCTTTTATTAATCTATAATTTAGTCTTTATTCCACCCTTTACATTCAACATTTCTCCTGCCCCAGGTACAGAACAGGAAATCTCCAGCCCCAGAGAAAGACAGTTACCCTTGCCTGGTCAACAACCGGACAACCATAGCTCCTCAGATGACTCGATGTCCATCAGATCTGCTGGTGGTGACAATCCCAGACTGGAGGAGCAGGTGGCAGAGAGGGTGGCTATACAACTGAGGACCATTGGAGATGAGATGAATGCTGTTTTACTTCAGAGGGTAAGGATAATTTTTATGTAGTTGTAGTTTAAATATGCTCCTGCTTTTTCCATTAAGTGTCATTAGGTATGATAACTTAAATTGGCACGTACTGTACTGTGTCTCTGTTCATTAATATCAGGGAGTGTGCCAGACCTTGCACAACTGTAGCCTCCTGTGGGTCTTCTGGTAAATGGACCCATATGAAATTCACAAGCCCATAGTGAGTGTTTTGATTGGAGTTGAGTTTCCAGTCGTGGCTGAACTTAATAAACTTCCCGCCCTCTCTTCGCTCTGTATCCCTGTATTGCGTGAGGAGTTAGACAGTGAGGCAGGCCGAGTAAACAGAGGCTAATCTCCCCTCCCCTCCCCCTGACCAAACCCCCCCCTCCCCTCCCCTCCTCTTCTCAAACAAACACACTTGACGTCACTGCTATGCCTCAGTGTGCATGTTCTCCAGCTACACTACAATCGCACACACACTCTGGAACGCACACTTATTTACCTAAGTTTATCCTTACGTGCACATGCTACTTTCCTCAGTCCCGATTGCTGTCATGCATTTGCATGAAGAGTGATTGCCTTTACACATTCAACCTAGTTGTATTATACGGACAGATGCACACAAACACAAGTGCATGCCTACAATCACCTGTACTGACACACGCAATGTAATAAAAACCCAGTATTTCTAGTCGAAGCAGCTGCCGGCAATGTCACGTGTAGAAATGACTTAAGATTAATTAGAATGACATGGCAGGGACTTCCCTAAACAGTAAAGCAACAAAAGCCCAGTGTGATTGTGCTGTATGCATGCTCTTGTCTTGTGTATGAGAGCAGAAGGAGGATTCTCTTTCACCATGGACATGTGAGACTGGTGGACCACAGATCTTTTTCCTCCTCCCTTTCTAGTTCTCAGTTTCTGGTCCTCTCTGGTCCCTTCTGTTGTTTGAGCCTTCAGTAGTCAGTAACTTTCCCTTGATCACACTTGTATTCCATGTTTCTTGCTGTCCTGTGGCATCTTCATATCTTTCCCTTCTCAAGGTTCCCATACTCATGGAAAAGGTGGAAATAATAGGACATTTTCAAATTGTGAATTTCAACCCAAAAAAGGCATGGAAATATTTGTAGTGAATGTCATTTTTTTTCTCATTATGTTCAGCTAGAAAAATAATATGTAATAAAAATATATATTTTTAAAATAAATATTATGTAACAAAGTTGAATAAGAAAAAATAATAATACTCACAGTAAGTAAAAAATTATTAATAACATTTTAAAATTAAGTAAAAAATAATATTCATAAAAAAATCGAATTATTATTTCATAAAAATAATATTTTATTGGCTAAAAATTGCCCATAAGGCAATAAAATAGTTTTTTTAATTACTTTTTTTTTAAGCTTGGAAAAGTAAATTAATAAAATAATAAAAGGTCATGGAAAATTACCAAAACAAATAAATAAATTATAGTTACACGCTGCTAGTATTTAATAAAACATTTTATAAATATTATATAAAATGTAATATTCAATAGAAATTTACAAAATTATATTTACAATAAAGATAAATAATACAATTATTGAAATAAATGTAAACATGATATTGACTATAAATAAAAAAATAATTAAATTATTATTTTATAAAACTTGGCTTAAAATTTCTCATAGTGAGTACAATTTCTGTAAAAACATTTTTTTAATTCCTTATCAAGAAGAAAGCCTGGAAAATGTATAAAAAATCATAAAAGGTCATGGAACATAACTATAATTTCTAGTTGCTAAGCTAGCATTTAATAAAAAAATATGTTTCTACAAATATATACGTAAATACTACAATTGCTGAAATAAATGTAGAAATTATATTCACAATAAATAAGGAAGAAAATTGGTATGTTAATTCACCAAAGTGGCATTCAACTGATCACAAAATATAGTCAGAACATTTCTGATGTTAAAAACAGCACCATCACTATTTGAAAAATAGTCATTTTTTATAAAATCTAGACAGCAAGCATCACTCCAACACCTTATCCTTGAGTAATCATGCTAAATTGCTAATTTGGTGCTAGAAAATCACTTGCCATTATATCAAACACAGTTGAAAGCTATTTAGTTCATTAAATGAAGCTGAACATTGTCTATGTGTTTGTTATTGAGTTGCCACTGTATGCAATAGACTGGCATGTCTTCAGGTCAATATTAGGTCACAAATGACAAAAAAAGAAACAGCTTTCTCTAGAAACTCGTCAGTCAATCATTGTTTTGAGGAATGAAGGCTATACAATGCTTGAAATTGCAGAAAACTGCAGATTTCATACAATGTTGTACACTAAAGTCTTCAAAGACAAAGGAAAACTGTCTCTAACAAGGACAGAAAGAGACGTGGAAGACCAGATGTACAACTAAACAAGAGGATAAGTACATCAGAGTCTCTAGTTTGAGAAATAGATGCCTCACATGTCCTCCGCTGACAGCTTCATTGAATTCTACCTGCTACAGTTTAATGTACTTATGACTTATGAGAAGAACTGCAAAGAAAAGGCCACTTTTGAAACTTTTTGAAAGAAAAGTTTGGAGTGGGCAAAGAAACATAGACATTGGATAACAGATAATTGGAAAAGAGTGCTATGATCTTAACCCCATTGAGCTTTTGTGGGATCAACTAGACTGTAAGGTGTGTGAGAAGTGCCCGACAAGACAGCCACATCTATGGCAAGTGCTACAGGAAGTGTATGGTGAAATGTCACCTGAGTATCTGGAGCTCTTTAAAGTAGTTTGTTAAAAAAAAAAAAAAAAATCAAATTGTAATAGTAATTTTTCACGTTATTAATGTCTTGACTATACATTGTGATATACAGTTGAATGCCACTTTTGTGAAAAAGAGCCAAATCTGTACATCATTCCAAACATTTGACCGTGTGTGTGTGTGTTCTACATAAGCTGAGCTCTAAAATATTTTACAAATTAAGTTTTATCAAATATTTGTATTAATCCTTATCCAGTAACCCCAAAAGAAAAGTAATAAAAATGTATTTGTAAAAGTTGTTGGAACACAGTAATCTCTTCATATTTCCTGTCAAGCACCTTTCTCATAGCTCATTCTTTCACTCTCTCTTATTTCAATCTCTCTCACTTCATCCCCCCATGAGGAGGTATTTTTAGAGAATGACTCATAGCAGCTGTTGACGAGTAATACACTGCCTCTCCTGACTCCACTTAACAGACATTGTCTGGGACAGTCTCACCCCACCCTGCGTGTGCACACAAGCATTGCAAACACACACGCATATAGATAGCTCTGCTAACATAAACCTTGACAAACACTCACACTCGCACTCATCGCAGCTTGGATTCTCTGCGCAAGCATTCCAATTGGTTACAGAAGTTTAAGCAAATACCTTGCATCTGCTTTAGGACAAAAGAAGTGGAAAAAAATTATTACACTGAGTAGTTTTGAAATTCATTGTCCACCTGGTGAAAGAACAGAGACTTCAAATTGACTTTACTGGGCTGTTTTCCTCTATGAAAGTGATTAGAGAGAAAGGTGAAATCTAAATAGGCCAGGTGTGCTGTTTTTTGTGAGTCACTTTAAATGTTCCCTTTATTGCATAAAACACAAAAGTGAACTCATTCTCCTATCTTTGTTTCAGAACGCTGCCCCCCACTGGCATAACTGGAGGGGTGTGTACCACGGGCTCATCGCATTGGTTGCGGACACCATCAATGGTTTCTACCAGCATGGGTTCAGATAAACAAACGGGTTGAAGTCACAGGAAGAGTGCAGGCGCTCTTGAAACACTTTTTCTGCTCTGGGACTTTTCTGCAGGATTAGATATCAATTGTTTCTTTCTTTATCTGTGACTTTTTTTGTTTGTTTGTTTTTGTATATTGTGTATATTGGTTTTCTTTATCTTTATCCAGTAAATTTTGATGTAGCATAGTGACTGAAGTGTCCCGGTATAGACTTCAGTAGGTGGAGTGTGTGCATGTATCTAACTCTGGAAAATGTGAAGCACAACCAGTAGGATTCTCAGCTTGACACAACTATTGTTGCCAGTGCATTAGTGTATTCCTTTGCATCTTTGACTACAGCGCTGGGAGGTTGCATTAAGATGGGTTGCACTCAAGTAAAGAGATTGATTAAATCTGCCTAGCATCTCAGGCCCAGAAGTGCTTTATCTGTCATGGGTTCTCCTCTCAGCTGCCTTATAGGAGCAATAATTGCACGGTACTATCAGTCAACAGTGGTGCAGGGCACATACCCACACACCATTAATGGGAAATGGGTGATAATTGTAAAGACTAACAAGAGAATGGAATGCTTTGCAGAGTAAAGCGCATCACTGTTGGACTGTGCCTTGCTTGCATCCTTTTCGAGCCACTTGTGTATTAAAGCCATCAGTGACGATCAATAGATGGTGTGCAGGTACAATATCAGTGCCCTGTTGCCCCCTTCCTGAATCTTCACATTGGGACACAAATTTGCCACTGAAAGGATAGTTCACCCTAAAATGGAAATTCTGTCATAATTTACTCACTCTATGTTGTTCCAAACCCATTTGATTTTCCTTCTTCCATGGAACACAAAAGCAGAACATTTTGCAATAAGGTTCCATTTTTTAATATTAGTTAACACAAACTAACAATGAACGATACTTCTACAGCATTTATTGATCTCGGTTAGTTCATTTCCACATATAGTATTGCATTTTTTAAATCAAAAGTTGTATATGTTAACGTTAGTTAATGCACTATGAACTTACACTGAACAATTGTATTTTTATAAAATAACAAACAAAGACTAATAAATGCTGTAAAAAATATATATTGTTCATGATGCCTAATGCATCAACTAATGTTAACAAATGGAACCTTATTGTAAAGTGTTACCGGATGTTTATGTTATGAATGTGAACGTTAGCTTCAATCACCATTCACTTTCAATGCCTCATTTTCCATACATTGAAAGTGAATAGTGGCCAAAGCTAACATTATGCCGTACATCTCATTTCAAGGAAGAATGAAAGTAATATGGGTCTGGAACAAAACGAGAGTGAGACAATGAGAGAAGATTTGTTTTTGGCTGATCTATTACTTGACTGCTCACCTCCAATGGAGGTACTTGTGGGAAAGCCAGACCACTAGTTTGAATGAAATGGCTGGCTAGCAGTGTTAATATTTGTGAGGATTGTGTACATATATATATATATATATTTTTTTTTTTAGAAAACGACAAAAGTTAGAAGGAACTGGGAGTTCTCTTTCTTATGTGGTGTGTATATTTTGATTAAATGTAATGACCTAAAAGTACTTAACATTAAGTTTGTTTCTGTTTCAAAGAAGGAAGAACAGTTTGTTTTGTTCTTTAATTGTTTTGGACCGACACTGGGTCACAATTAATGTTCTAAAGATCCAGTGGATTTCTTCCTATTTGCAAATTTATTGACATCTGAATATCTGAAGTGCTGTAAAGTAATGAAAAATCCCCATTAACGTGCTTGCGTATAGAAAACGCAGAAAAGCACAGGCTAATTTATCTAGTTTGTCCCTTTGTAAGTTTGGCTATATAGATGAAATATTCCAAAATCTTTTGCAATTATCAAGTGGATTAAATGAGCATGGAGGAATAAATTAGTGTGGTGTTCTATGGATCAAAAAATCTCTGTAACTTATTTGTGAACATACCCGTAAACAAGTCTGAAAAAAAAAATGCACTTAGTTCTCTTCTGCTGTAATTTGTCTACAAATAGGATCAGATTAAAAAAAAAACTGAGCCAAACTTTCATCATACTTGAACAGACATGTTCTATATGACTCAATGTGAGGGCCTTCTGTTGTTTTTAGATACAGTTTTTCCAGATGCCTTTAACTGGATTGCCTTTACACATTCATAACACTGTAATGGCTTTCAAGTACTTCCCACAAAGTAAAAAGAAACTGTGGGTGATCAGTGGGAAAATTCTTCTAACCACTCAGTTTTGTTTTTCATATGGGTGCAGAATTTTCATGGCATTATGTGGACCGGAGTTATCCTTCCTGTGGCTGCCTATCTCATGACTTCCTGTGTCAAACATTTGTGTGGGCTGCTTCCTGTGACCACTCTGTGACTGATACCTTTGTTCTCTGATAAAGCCCCTCACTGAGGGAAATGCCTTACGTGTACTTACAAATCCACACTACTCAAGCTCAAGTCAGACTCATTTTCTAGCTTTGTACTTTTGCCATATGGATTTTCTATGTAAAATTTCTATATGAATTTTTTTTTATAGTTTTTTCCTTACCATTTTCAATAAATATGAGAATTACATGTTTGTGGTTGATGTTTGTTTTTTGTACAGTCGTCAGTCAAATTTTACATGTTAAATATGCAAATGTTAAAAGGTCTTATCAGAAAAGCCTTTGTAACCCCATCGCAGATACATTAGATTAATAGAAAGGGCCTTTTATTTTACATATTTCATCTGATATAAACACATTACACAATGTTGGGACAGTGATCTTATTGTGCCCTGAACAGTTCCCTTGCAGGCACATTCAGTGTATTTAACAGCCGTTGATCATTTGAGAGATGTTCTTAATCCCTTCACGTTTATACATTTTATAGCTGAGAGCAACACATCTGTTTAGGAGTAAGAACATCTCCTTCAAGATAAGACAAAGGTTGCTTAATTAAAAAGAGGATCTTAACGCTCTGTCCATAATGAATCCTGCTCTATCCTAAGCTAGAGATACAGCAGTGGGTCTTAGTCATGCTCTCATTTTAAGGCTGGTGCTGTTGATTCATTTTACACTCTTAAAGAATGAGAAAATGTTTTGTACATTGTGATTGGCTGCATGTAAAGTAGGGGAGACCGGGACAATTGCAACACACTGTATTTCTTCAATAACAAGCTACAGTTCAACACACGATCAGAACAGTTCTCTCTTTCCCGGAGAAAAAAAGTGGGATTATATCACTTTCAACAAAACATTTCAAATAAATAAACAAGACATAAAAGTGATTATATATATATATATATATATATATATATATATATATATATATATATATATATATATAAAGGCAGAAAGCTTTTTATTTTATAAAAACACATACAATAATTATTTTGTTAAAACTCATGTGTTATTTGAGCTGTAAAACTGTTTAAATGGTCATTTTTAAGGTCATGTTCAAAAATTGGACCGATTAACTTCCATTGTAAGGTTTTGTTGGACTACAAATACCATGGTTAAAATATGGTTACTGTAGAATATCAAGGGGAACGCAAAACATATTGCGAGGGCACGAAAAAGTATTGTGAGGGAATAAATCAATAAGTCACTGCAATAGTCCACTAAGGGTCTCCGTATATACTGGATTAAAGTGTGAACATGGGCAAAAATCAGTCTATAAACAACAAAACCGATTGTAAAATCATATGCTGCAGAATTTAAAGTTTAACAATTTAAGGTAACCAATGTAAGGATACAGGTTTTCCAGGTGTGTTTTAAGGACATAAAGAAATTGATTAAATGTTGCTTTACAAAGTTTGTGCATCAGAGTTACATTGAAGAGAAAAAATTTTATTTTAGTTTTTTTGACACAGTATGTATGATTTCTCCACTATTTAGGCCTATACCCCTGGTGATTGAGAAAATATACATGATCTGATGCTATATGATTACTTGTACATGTTGGGAGGACAAATCCTGTTAATTGTGGGAGTTTTGCCAGTCAGTGAACTTTAACATGGCAGTTTTGTTAAAATTAGCACAGTACAGTTCAAAATATTTTCCATATTGACTGAAACCTACAACAATAAGAATCTACAAATAGTTTAGGCTATTAGTGATACCCTGGTCAAATGTTTCCACTGTCATCATTCTCCCTGAACCTAAAAGAAAAGGAGAAAATGCGAGAAACAGTTGTGTAACTTGCCACTCCCACTCAGCGCCTGCTCAACCTGTCTAACCAATCTCCTGATCTGACTCACACTGACTCACTGATGCGGTGTTGTCATTTAAGGCATTAGATTAACATGTTTATTATCCATTTAAGGCCCGGAGCCCTGATTTTGCATGTCTGTAAGACAGTCATAATATATACAAACACCAAAGTCCACCTCTACTATGAGCCCAGACAGTTGTGACAATTGTTTGCGGTTACGTCAGGCAGTGAGTTTTGAATAGATTCCCCAACATGTAGTTAGACTATCACATATCAACTATTATGTTGTATAGCATTCCACTGCATATAACCGGACGAGTAAGATAATTATCTTTTTTTTTGGAAAATGTTGGAATCAAAACATATGAGTTCTTACTTGACTTGGAGTCATAAACCCTGCAGTACCAGTCCAGCAAATTAAACACATGGGCAAAGCTAATAAAAGAACTTCCTTACATGAACGTCACAAGAAAAAAAAACCTAGACTTGACAAGATGTTTCAAGTGAAAGCCTCAGGCTTTTCCTACAATATCAGAATTATAACAGGCATCAGAGGAATACATTGAGCACTGAGTTCCCAGTAGGGAATCAGGGAATGGAAGAATATATTTTGCTCGTATGTGTACATATTGATACTCAAGGCAACATAGACTATTAAAGGAATAGTCCTGGTTCAAGAAGAGTTAAGATTAATTGACAGCATTTATGGCATATTTTTGATTATCACAAAAAAACAAATTCAGTTACAGCAAGGCACTTTCAATGCAAAATACACGTTTCAAAAGTATAGCCTTAATATGTAAACGTTGTACATTAGCATGATAAAATCACTTGCAAACCTTATCAGTGTAAACTTACATCCAATATTACTTCGTTACCATGAAAACACAAAGCCAGTAAACCCTATAAGTGATTTTATCACATTGAAATCATGTAGAACAGATATTATCTCACACTAGAGTCATGTTAACACATATAATGTTAACATCTTGTGGATGTTCTTTTGAAAGTGTGTCTTTAAAATAAATAATTCACTCAAAAATGCCATTCCAGATGTGTTTGACTTTCTTTCTTCAGCAAAACACAAATGAAGAATTGTAGCTCTGTTGGTCCACACAATGCAAGTGAATGGTAATCTATACGACTCCGGTAGTAAAATCCATGTTTTCAGAAGTGTTATGATAGGTGTGGATGAGAAACAGATCAATATTTAAGCATTTTACTATAAATCTCCAATTTCACTTTCTTCTGTTAATGGCGATTCACATTTTTCATATGTATAGCCATCTACCGAGCAGGGAGAATTTATAGTAAAAAAAAAAGGATCATATTGCTTCTGAAGATATAGATTTAACCACATGGCCACCATTTACTAGCATTGTATGAGTAAATTGGAGAATTTTTATTTTTGGGAGAACTACCCCATTTATGGACAGGCCCCATTCACTTCCAATGTAAGTGCCTTACCGTAACCACGATTTTTATATAAATGAGGGAGGAGTTGATTTTTTTTATTTGTGGTACTCAATGTTATGCCACAAATGCTGACAATTAAGCTTAACTTGTACTGAACCCAGAATATTCCTAATTCTAAGTGTGTGTAAACATTTGTACAGTATACATTTTGTAATTTTTGTTATTTTATCTTGTGAAATATATTTAAATATCTGTTATGCAACTTTTTCAGGACAGTACTTTAAAAAAATTCTCTTATTAAAATAGAAAAAAAGCTAATAATCTTGCATATTCCAGAAGGGCTATGTAGATTTATGAGCACAATTTTATATGCATAAATTAATTTCCTGAAATAAATTGTTTAAGGGCACACAAAACATTCCCTGATTCAAATAAAATTGTTTTAATTGTTTACTTCATTAGTCCTTTCTAATTCAGTGCCACGTGCACAGCAAAAGGACATTCAGGGACAGATTAGAAGGCACCGTCTTATTATGTGTTATTGTGACAGCAGAAGCACTTACAATCCAAAACAAATACATTGACTTTTTTATTTTAATACAAAAAGTAGAAATCACAAGTCACTAGTCTTGTTTAACCCTATTGAAAAAAAATGTGTGCATCTATACTTAAGAGTGTGAACAAAAAGCTGGGCAGTATGTTCTTGTTGCTCCTGGCATCAATCAATGTGGCATTCAGCTATGCAAAGGTACAGTCCAAAGACAGATTTTGATGCCTGCGGCCACTGGCTGAAAACAAACTGCATGGTGTTTTGGGAGCACACATACATCCCCACACATCTAATGCACTCATCTCTCTGTGTTCTCCAGGGGCTACTTATTTGGATCCAAAGTAGTCCACCACCCCGCTCCCCTTTAGGCCATCAAAGAAGAAAAAGTTCCTGTGCGGAGCATCTCTCTGAGACAGCGCCTGTCAAACACACGCAAACAAATGAGAAGAAGTACTATCCTCCAGACACATCACAAACGTTTTGAGCAGATCTAGGGGCCACAGAACTAGAATTTTAATAACAACTTTGCCGCAAGTATTTAACTGGTTTGATAGAACACATCGGGCACATTCTCTGTTGTGTTGACGAAGACAGATGGGCAAGGGGCAGTGAGGATTATAGAGCCATATACGAATTGCAGGGAGATGGGCGAGACGGCCTGGCTTCACTCTACTTTCATGTAGGTTCAAGGCCTGCTCAACCACCACTCCAGAGGCAATGGCGTTCACACCATCGCCCCAACACAACCCTGATCCCCAACCTCACACAGACACCATCACACCTCAGTCTGGTCACTGACATCACCCTCCAAGAAAGATATAGTGTCGCTTACCATATACTGTGTACCGTTTTGCCTAATTTGGAGCCATTTTAAATTGCGTACATCAAATATATCTGATTTCTGTCTATAATCTAGGGACACGGTGTAATTATACACTTTAGACACACTGATTACGTCACTATGGCTTAGGATATTTAATCTAATTCAGTTTATGGAATTACACGTGAGGATTTCAGACGTTGCCACTGGACTTCATCAGTGACCGGAGTGTTACATCATCATTTCTGGCATTTACACACTGTCAACAGATAAATGTTTTGATATAGCCCAGATTCTGATGGAGAGGGCACCTGCCATTCGGTTCTCACAGTGGCTCATCAGAAAGACACTTTTCGTAGCTAGTAAAAATTTTATGTTATAGAGGATTAGACTATATGGCTTTATGGAGAACTAGAATGAAAGGTTATTTGAAGGAGGAGAATACGTTAAAGGGATAGTTCACCCAAAAATGAAAATTATGTCATCATTTACTCTCAAATCTGTATGACTTTCTCATGTGGAACATAAAAGGAGATATTAGCCTCAGTCACCATTTACTTTCATGAGAAACAGTGACCAAATATTTATTTTTGGGA